>PVKB01002261.1:0-303274 GCA_004027205.1 Ctenodactylus gundi
GTGGGTGATGGCTGACTTTTGGACTGCACTACTACCAAAACTCTCCCAAACTCTCTTTGCTCCACTACTAGTTTTATAGGGGTTTGCTTAATTTATGATATTTAAAGTTTTGCTTTACTTTCAGGGGCAGTAATAGGGAACTCAGACCCCTTATTCTGAGCTGTACTCGCACCCTCTTTCATATTTAATTTTGTGACAGGGTCTTGCTAAGTTACTAAGTTGCCCTTTCTGGGCTCAGACTTATTATCCTCCAGCCTCAGCTTTGTGTAGTACCAAGATCACAGGCCTCCACCACCTGGCCCACCTGAAAGTTTAATAGTAAAAGTTGAGCTCCATCAGGACAGGCTGAGTAACTTGTCTTAATAACTTTATAAATATTTTATACTTCTTCCTGGCTAAAAGTAGGTAAAAAATATGGATCTTGGTGTTTCAGAGATATATTTTTAGCTACATTATTTGTTCTCATTTTCAAATACCAACGGGAGATAGTTACCATTATCTCAAATATATAAAAGATGCCACTGACTTTTCATGGACGTTAATAACTTTCTGAGGTCACAGAGTCAGTGAGTGGAGTTGAAGTAGTGAACATGGACTATAGATGTGAAGTTAGGTCTTGCCTTGCTCCAGGGTTCTACTAATGGTGGCTCCTCTTCTATTTAGAGGGTGTAGAAGAGGCCAGAGCACATCAGGAAGTGCGCTCTCCTTCCTTACCTAGTACAGAAGGCCATTAGTAAGTAAAGAATAAGTGGGTCAGATAAAGGAGATTCACCAGTTCTGGAGATCTCACTGAAGATCTCTGTGAGCGCATCCAGATTCTCACTGTTCCTTGTCTTCCCAAGTTCACAATTCACCCGTAGGCAAGGCTAAGTCCCTCTGTGACAGTGGCCATCGTGCTCGGTTGGGGACACAGTGGATCTCCATCCCCAAATGGATGTGGTGTATTGCATCTTCACAGAACACTAGGGAATTATTAGGAAAAGCGAAGAACAGGGTATGACTAAAATTGTCACCTCTTATTTCTTCACTGTCACCTTCAGAACATGTAAAGAATAAATGTAAGTGGCCTTTCCTAAGATTAGAAGTAATTTTCTCCTGCTGGAGGTGTGAAGGAGGGCAAAAAACACTTCTCACATTCTTCCTTGCCCCTTGAGCTAAGTAAACTAGGTGGCAAGGTACAGCTTTTTGTAAAACTAGGTTAATAGATAGGTCGTTCAGAAGGGAAGTCCACTGTGGTCTACCTGAGTCCTAGTCACCAATGACTCAGGGCATCTTCTAGCTCATAAGCCAGTCCCTCTCTTCAGCCTGCACCAGGACTTTCCCTTGTGACCCACAGGTTGTAATTCTATCTGAGAAGAGCAATATACTCAGGGACTATTAACCCATCAATCCAGAGCTTGCTAGTTTTTCTGCCTCAGTCACTCTATATCAACTTACTAGTCTCTCTTCAAACCCAATTAATTGCTATATTGAAAGGCAACATCAAAAATATCAGTAAAGCACATCACTAACTTACCCTAATAGGATGCATATTTGAAATCAAATTAGGGCAAAAACCGTTGAGTATCAACAAAAGAAAATCTAATAATATGGTAGATTTTTCTATCATTATTTTTTAATTACTTGAATACAGTCTTATAGGAGACTTGAAAGCACAGTTAAATGCAGCTTAACCGTGAGGATCATTCTGAAAAACGTGGCGTGAGGCAATTTCAAACAGAATGGCATTTTACAAATTAGGGCAGCTGCTGTGTCATTAAATGTTATAATATGGATGGCCATTGCACTTAACATTGTTGATCAAAACATAATTATAAGTACATGACTATATCATACAAATATTTTTTCTTGGGCTATTTGAGAATTAGTTGCCTACCTCATACTTACCTCTCTCCTCCATATTTTAGATAGCAGTTATTGCAAATGAAGAATTATCTCTGCAAAGGCTCTGTATAACATCAGAATCCAGACAGCAACATTGCCCAATGGTTGCTGTCTAAATATCAGGTCTTTTTCAATTCTAACCAATTGTTTCAAAGGTGTCCTTTACAGCAAATGAGTCAAGTTTACAATTGTGCATTGCTCACCAGGTGATTGGGTTGCACTTTGGTCACATGAATACCCCCGATGTCTGTGTTCACAAGTGTGTATATTTATCCCAAATTCTAAAATTCTCATCTTTTTCGTGATGTGCACTGTAGCCCTGTTTCATTCACTTTTCTGAGATAAAGCTGATATGCCTTAGGAAAGGCCTCAAAGCAATGAAGGGAAAAACAGTGGACAAAGTTATGGCAGGCATTTTACTGAAACTAACAGTATAACTCAGAAATAAATGTGGATTTTTAAGAGGAGCAAGATTTAGGCACTGTGAAGAGAAACCAGAGTACAAATGTGACTTTTTGAAAGAGTTTTCCATCCATTGGAATGATTGATAGTAAAAAATGATAGCAAGTGATATTAATCAGGTATTATACTAAGCTCTTATAAGTGTTACCTAATTTAATCTTCATGCAATTTAAAAAGTAAGCTGTATTATTTAGTGCTTATTTTGGGCAGTTGAGATACTTGAGTGTCTCTCCTCAGTCATTTCCAGCTAAATGTATGAAAAATAAATCTGTAGTAACAAGGGAAATTTCAGAGACATGTACAAATCATGTTAGTTAGCATTCTATCCCTTCATTGATGTCAGAACATGCAGTACCATTACCTTGCATTTCAGGGCAGGCAAGCATTGAATTTTTTTATTTAAAAAAACCTGTAACTTTTATTTGAACTAGATTTTGAACACCAAAATTCCCACTCAGACCTTTGCAACCCTGTTGTTTCCATACGGATAGTTCTAACTTTTCAAAACTTCAAATCTTCGGCTAGAAAGTGGAAGGTCAAGTTGAAAGTATTAATAGGTCCTTCTTGCGGGGCTGGCCTGTAACATGCCACAGCACTTATCTAGGGCAGTCCCTTGCCTGGCTTTGCTTTTCTTCCGCTGTACCTTTGGTGTTATCTGGTGCTGGTTTGGACTTCTGGGAGGTGAAAGATGAGATGAAGAGAGTCGTCCAAAAACTATTGGCTTACCAGCAGCCTGCAAAAAGAATAAAGAACACAGGATTAGGATGAAGGAGATACACAGATGTGGCTTAGGCCTGACGAAGTCTTATGACCCACTGGAGAAGTCCAGGGCAAAGGAGGACCCCGAGAATCATTTTACATCACGTGGAAATGCCGTAATTTTTTTTCAGACCCCATAACTTGACCCTAGCTCATAACGTGAGGAAAGTCTTGTTAAAGCTACCAGCTGAGGCCAACAGAACACCATGCCTCTTGCAGCTGGCTACAAGTCATTTCTTGACAGGGAATCTCAGCGACACATTTGACAAATGGACAGTTTACCATTTGTCACACGTTGAGGACACATGTCCTAGAATGCAGCCAAGATAGGCAGGAAAGAACCTGAGCCCATGACATGCAGCGGTTGGAACTCCGAGTCACTGGCAGGGTGGCCACTGGTTATTAATTCATGATCATTCATTGACTCATCCAAGAGCAAGGTTGTCTTCTCTAATCGCTGGTCTATCGGGACAGAATAGTGAAACCAACTGGTGACTAAATATAAATCTAGAGGGAAGACTGAGGTTTAGTGTCGGCTGTTTGCTATGCTAGTTATCCCAAGGAAGTGAGGGAGAATAGAAGTTAACACTATGAAAAACGAAAGCGCTTTAGTCTACAATTTATTCTTATTTATCTTGTGCTTAGATACTATGCTTACATCTCTAACAGTGGGTACTAACTAGGAATGTGTTCTTGTGTGTGTGTGGTTTCGTGAAGGGTAAATGATTGAAATAAGTCTTTAACATCGTTTCACATTTCCTTCCTTGCCCCCTCCTTCCCGTTCCTTCCCCTCCCCTTCCCCTCCCTCATCCCCCTTGACTCCCAACATCTCATCCATTTCACTCTTACTTATTTGTACTCTCGGTTTCTTATATTAGACAAACCATGTGATATTTAATCCTCTGAGCCTGATTCACTTCACTAAGCATAACAATCTCAAGGTGTATTCATTTACCTTCAAATGATTCAAGTCTACCCACCTTTATGGCAGAGTAGTATTCCACTATGTATATATACCACCTTTAAAAAAAATTCATTGGTCTATTGTATGACCAATGAGATCCTCATAAATTACCAAATGTATAGTTTGGCATCTCCCACTGGGTAGATTTTAACAGAATGGGCCAAAGCACAGACTAAAAAAGGAGATATTAGTAATAATAAAATACAGGCACTGCCAAATTCTGGGCCCAGACACTATATTAATGAGTAAAGAGGGAGACACTATAAGTTCTTTAAAAAGTGTTTTTAGGTGTTCCTACCTGATAACATTTTGACTTATAGTACAGAGATTCTGGGGTGATAAAACAAATTTCTCCAAAAGTGAACTGAGAAAATTGTATTTTCATACTCTTAATAAACGTTTTTATAATTCATTTTATGGGCCTCCATTGAGCAAAAATAGCAGGTTGACTGTTGGCATCTCCAAAAGAACTGCATTCTATCCCTTAGGATCTGTGAGGAAGCACTTATTTTGGGGAAGCAGTGTCTTTGTGGAGATGATAAAGGATCTTGAGATGAGATGCTCATGAATTACCGGAGTGGACCCTAAATTTAAAGATGAGTGTATTTGGGGAGAAATTCAGGTAGAAATTTGGTACAGGAAGAAGTGGAGACATTCTGAGAATGAAAAGACTCCCTAAAGCCCCAGCCAGAGATAGGGCTCAGCAGAGGAAAGGGCCCCGGAACAAGCAGAAGCTGGAAGTGTCAAAGAAGGATGCTCCTGGGAGACCCTGGGGTGGACAGTGAAACTGTGCCAATACCTTACTTTCAACATCTACCCTTTACAACTCTTAGTGCGTTTCTGTTATCTTAGGCAACTGAGCTTGGGATTTGTTAATAGCTGCTAAGTAAGAAATTAACACAGAAAGGGCATTGGGAATTTCTGTTTCAGTACTTCTTTCCCATTTGATACAAACATCGCTTTGGGCAGTGATTGGGCAATGATATTTATTCTTTCCAGAATGATTTTCCATCAACACAGAATGGTTCTACTTAGTCAAGTAAATGCTGGGTTCGGCAAAATTACATTGCAAAAGTAGGATGTTTTCCCCTACTATCTTATGAGATTGTGTGGGGGAAAGGATGACTTATCACATTGTTTTCATTGCAAAAGAACACTGTGGAAGGAGAATTAAAAAGATCCCTTAGAACATTTTCCTTATTAAAAAATAATGGGAAAAAACTCTGTTAACAAGTAGGAACATTAACCCAGAGTTCATGTGTCTCTTGTGCATTCACTTACTGCTGTTCTTCTAACTTGGGGAGGTAAACTTCCAAGTACTTCCAGAATAATCGTTCATCATTAATATTGACTTAAAATAAAGGAGACCCTAGAGAGAAGAGTTAGGAATACTCACACAAGTATTTTTTCACTCTATCCAACCTGCTGTTAGAAGAATTTGCTGGAAGAGTGTATTTGTGCTTCAGAAAAGCCACTCAGCCAGATAATGAGGAAGAAGATAAACAATCAGATACTTCCAGCAATGTCTTTAGTATTTTCAAAGTTACCTCTGAATGATTAGCACATACTTGAACTAAAATATCTTCAAGTATATTCAATCAAAATGACCTGCCATCTTATTTAAGATTTCTTTCTACCACCAATTCAGTCTTCTTTAGCAGAAAATAAGGAAATGAACATTAAAAAAGGAAGATTTTCTACCTTTCTGGTGTCTTCTGAGTTCTTAGAAACTTAGATCCAGGTGTGAAATTCAGCATTCCTCATCATGACAAAATACGTGAAATGAATCAACTTAAAGGAAGAGGAGATTTATCTTGGTTCACACCCCTGGGGGATTCAGTGTGTAGTACCTTGGCCCTATCACCTTAGGCTTGTGGCAAGGCAAAAACATGATGTCCGGGAGCATGTGGTGGAAGAAAATACTCACCCCATGGCAGCCAAAGAGTGAAAGAAGGGATAAAGAGCCAAATTTCTGTATACTCTTTAAGAATACAATCCCAATGACCTAACTTCCTTTCCTTGGGTCCACTTCCTGCAGTTTCCGCCACCTCCCAAAATTGTGATAGGCTAGCAATCAAACCTCTAGTAGATGATCCATCGAGGGACATTTCAGATCTAAACTGTAACAAGTCTCTAACCATATGCATTATAGAATTTTTAAGTCAACAAGCACAGGTTTAGAGCCAATGGTAATCATGATGAAGCGTATCGATTTATTTATGAGGATGTTTACATCTCAGTGTTATTTGCTAATAACTAAAACAACTTAATGTCTCATTGTACAAATTAGCTAAAAATTGCATATTGAAAGCAACTTTTAAAATTACAAAAAATCTCTAATTATTGAGATATTGAAAGAGCAGAGTACAAGTTATTATTTACTGCATCGTTTCATTTAAATAATACATATGCACAAAAATAAAGTCACATTTACTGGACTGTGTTATATTATAATCAATCTGGCCGACTCTGACTGAGTGCAGTCTTCAGAGTTAAATGTTATAAAGGGAAATATTTGATAACCTCAACTTTGTAATATAGGTTTTTTTCTCTCCTGAAAGCAAGTGAAGTTACCACTCAAATAGTCAGAGCACAATATTAATGATTAGTTAAATTATTTTCAGTATTGGCGATGTTATATATTCCTTAAAATTTGATAAAAGTTACTAAAATCTTCTTTATAAAATATGCATAGGTAAAATGTAGTGTACAATTTTAGGAAGGAGATTGTGTACGTGAACTGTTTGAGGCTCTTCTCGTGCTGCTTTTCAGTTATAAACGCCTGGATTAAATACCATTTTCAGATGCTCTCTAGCTACATTCTTTTGGGTAGAGAGAGATTCAGTCTTCTTTCCCACCTGTTCCTTTCCCATCATTATCTTCTCAGTAAATTCTCATGAATAAAACAATTAAGGGCAAGTCTTGTGTATTGTTTCCTCTGGAAGCCTTGATCAGTAAAGTTACATCTAAAAGATCCAACTAACTAATTTACAAGGAGATTATTATTTACTGAAAACTTGTATTGTTTGAGAAACTGTTGTGTACTGAATTAGCTTGGTATATGCATGTATGAGTAAATACTTTGTATACTTTGTGTGGTAAGTACACACAATATTCTTGCATTTAGATGTTCTAAATTTTCTTAGTCACTTACATAGAAGTTCCAGTTAAACCTTCCTCTCTAGGACGTGAGTGAACTTCCCTACTGGAGAAAAGGAAAAACTTGTTTATCATTCCCAAAAGGAAATGAGAAAGTTGAATACTGTAAAGCTGAAGAGACACTGTGATTGGATAAGAAGGTCCCTCCCAAGGACCCAGATAGTGTAAACCAGTGAAATTACTGGTGTTTCAAGGTTCTAAATTAGAGGTAGTTGCCCCTCACAACTCTAATGCCTTGAAGGAGCTAAATTTCTCTGTAGCCTGCCTTGTAGATAAATTAAATTTTAGGAGGATCGATACAGAGGTGAAAACTTTCACTACAGGTGTATAGATATGTGTATATGATTGAGATGGAATTTAGATAAAGTTTAATCAAATTTTTGAAAGAAGTTGGGACACAACTGCCTTCTAAATTATATATTTTTGATATTTATATAATTTATAATTCAGATATGTTCTTTAAGACAAATTGGGTTTAAAAATTCTAGCACAGTTAGATGCATGGTCTAAATTTAGTGACTTTATGTAATTCACCACAGTTTCTGGGCTTTCTCGATCATGGGTGTTTTTCTGCAGTAGTTGAAGATGATCAAGAAACTTTGAAGAAGACAGTGGAGTCTCTCCATCCCTGTGAAAAAATTACTGAAATGAGGCTCCAAAGTACCTCTTAAAAAACTGCAATGTTGGGCATCAAGGGTGGTGTTGATGTGGGCTGTGCATCTTGTTCATCCTAGGGTACTGAAAAAATTAGCAGGTAGAACGCTTGCCTGGCAAACACAAGATCGCAGGCTTGGTCCCCCAGGACCACACAATAGCTGGGCATGGTGACACGTGGCTGTAATCCCAGTACTCAGGAGGCCCAGAAAGGAGGATTTCTGTGAGTTCAAGGACAGCCTGGGCTCCGTAGTGAGTTTGGGAGGAGCCAGGACTGCAAAGTCAGACCCTGTCTCAAAAAAACAAACAAACAAACAAAAACGTGCATTGCATGATAATTATTTATGTAATGCTGTAGCTTTCTCTTTTAGGGAGAGAAGTCCTCTCCCTCACAGTGGTCCTCTGGCTGCCTGATCACAGTAAATTAATGACCTGTGTTTCTACCTTGTAGCATAGAACTACTTGGCTTTATTTGAAATGGTATTTTGATATGTCATGGTTGATGTTATACAGAAGTGGTAGAAAATAGACAGACAATATAAAAGCCAACTTATGATGCACCTAGAATTCTTTCTTCTATTTTTACTTTTGAGGTTCCCTTGGGTCTACAGCTCTATGAATTCACCTGGGTAGATGTACACAAATACCTCCAGGATCAAGACATATGGCATCTCCATGAACCTCCCTAGCAAACTCCTGCGTAGTCACTTCGCACCCAGAAAACTTCCTGCCACCACCAATCTGTTCGCCATCACTATAGCCTTGACTTTTCGAGAATGTCATGTACATGGAACCAACGAGTATCACATGGTTACTCATAATAAGAGCCATTAATCCGAGATGTTGTATGAATTAATATGTTATTCTTTGTTATTGCTGAGTAATAGTCCATTATTTCTAACAGTATTTTTTTATCCACTCAATTAGCAACAACTTTGGGGCTGTTTCCAGTTTTTAGATGGAATATATGAAACTAATAGGACACTCATGTATAAGACTTTCTATAAATAAGAATTTTTGTTTTTCTATAGTCAATACCAAGAACTAGAGTTGTTCACTCTTGCCTCTGAAGAAAAAAAAGAATATAAAATGAATACATTGAGAGTCTCAAGTTACTTGGAATGATCGAGCTGTCTTCTTTTTCTTTATATGATCTGCTTTTATTGATTTGTGTCTTTGTACTTAATGTGGAAAATGCAAGATTGCAGAAAAATGGCTGGAAAATTGAGGCAAAAACAGATTATTGAATGCCAAAAACATGTTTCATTATCTAAGAATTTATATATGCAAATTTGCCAAGTTAAATAAGCAGGAGTTACTAAAAGAAGCAAAATGGTAGGTGGGGACAATGTTCATCAGGAGTAAAATCAGATCTGATATTTTTTGCTTGGGATCAGCAGCAGTCATGAACCCACTGACAGATCTTCCAAAATTTC
Source organism: Ctenodactylus gundi (assembly GCA_004027205.1). NCBI lineage: Eukaryota > Metazoa > Chordata > Mammalia > Rodentia > Ctenodactylidae > Ctenodactylus > Ctenodactylus gundi. Next base: position 9,319 of record PVKB01002261.1, read on the forward strand.
TTTAGGGGTTGGTTAAATGAAAGGTTACTCTTCTTAATAGTTTTAGACAGCTGATTTTTTGAGACAGGGTCTCACTCTGTAGCCCAGGCTGGTCCTGAACTCACAGTGGAGCCCAGGCTGGCCTTGGACTCCCGGCAATCCTCGTATCTCAGCCTTTCCAGTGATGGGATTATAGGCATACACCACCACACACTGCTTAGGTAGTGCTAGGGAGTCAAACTTGGATACTTAGCGCTGGACTTAGCTCTTGCTAGGCAAGTGCTTTAACCACTAAGCCATTCCTCCAGCCCATCTTTCCCACTTTGAGAGCACACAGGCTGTTTTTTGTTTGTTTGTTTGTTTGTTTTTTTCAGAGAGACACACATACGCTCATGTAGTTTGTGTGCTTAGTTCGGAAAATTGTTCTATGTTTTTCAGTTTTTTCCTAAGTGTCAAAGCACAATGATATGGGCTATTGTCATAGAAAGAGTTTTGATCTCAGTGTTTCTATAATTCATATTTTTAGTGCACGGTTACCCAACCACTTCCACCAACATCGTGGTGCTTAGCCTTCACAATGTATTTATAGAAACATCCTATAAATTCAAGTTGTATGTGAAGCAGCTGAGAACAAGAGGGATGAAATGCATTGCCAGCATCACTGGATAGCATGGTGCAGATGCTGGATGGCAACCAGAATTTTTGGCCAAAGCCCATGTTCTTTCCCACTATTCATATATGCTGGTGCCACAGTGGTAAATGCAGATGCCATTAATGGCTGAAGCAATTTGGCCAAGAGTAGACAACGTGTGGTGTATGCTCTAGAAGTGGGCTTGACTATATTTCGGGTAAATATTAAGATGCAAAATAATGTGTAGGAATAGCTGCTTGGGGATGGTATTAAGAGTTACTTGTTCCTTCAAAGCTTTCCAAAACTTGGTTAACCTTCTTTTTTCATTTTCTATAACAGCCACCTTATGAGGCATGAGGTGATAACCCACTGTAGTTCTGATAGACTTTTCTTGATAGTAATGTTGTGTCACTTGTATATGTCTAGTGGCCAATATAGGAAGAAACTTTTTGTTGTGCCAACTAAATGACTTCAGAGATCTGGTGTGCAACATATTTTCTGTTGCTCTTCTTGAAGTGTTGTGTACATAATCTCATGGCAAGTGAGTTTCAGCACAAAAACAAAAACAGGTAAAGGGTTGGGAATGGTAGCAAGCACTTGGGAAGCTGAAGCAGAAGGATCTTGCAAGCTCAAGGCTTGCTTGGACAGTTCAGTGACACTGTCTCAGAATCAAAAGAGACTGGGTATGTAGCTCAGTGGTAGATCGCTTGCTTAGCACACACCAGGTTCCTGGATTCAGTTCCCATTACTAAAAAAAAAAAAAAACACACACACACACATGCATACATGTGCACACATGCATACAGAGGTAAAAGAAACACATGGAAACATTTGGAAGTCACAGATAAGTTTATTACCTTTAATATGGTGATCATATTATGATGTGTGCATATAGCCAAATTCATCAAATCAAATTGTGTACTTCATATGTGTATATCATGGATATATATATATATATATATATATATATATATCCATATATATATACATATATATATGTATATATATATACTCAATAAAACTATTAAAAATTCTCAAAAATTGCACTACACATATTAATTTGATTTCCATTTCGCATCCTAGAACTATTTTCTTATCTTCCTAAAGTTCCTGAAAGATCCTCTAGAGGGTTGTTTCTGGCTTCTGTAGCACACACACACCCCCTCCCTTCCAATTTTATGATGATAAAACTAACCACAAAGATTTCCTAAGCTCTTTCTACTTCTTCCCCTTGGAACCTTCTGTCTGGAGCGGACGCTTGCTATGATTTGCTTAGGTAATTTCTACCTGTTTTTCAGGATGCCTCTTTTCCAAGGAACCTGCTCTGGGTTCCATTGTGTTCAAATAGGAGTTTTTCTTCTCCCGTAAGCTCCTTTTCTTTTTTTAAATTCTTATCCTGATGACGTAACGGTGAACCTCCTACATCATGACAGTCACATACGACATTGGATATAGATGTAGACATTTGGATATAGATATCCAAAGAGTTTTGTAAATGAAATCAGTCAAACCCTGAAAGCTAAGACTGAATATAAATAATGGGGAAAAGATTTCATTAATGGGTTGAAAAAGCCATGAATTCAGTTGGCTTCTATGGTGTTATTGGTTAAAGAGATGCAGCGTCCTCACTGATCAGTCACTGAACAATACACATCATCAGTGTAACAGTGGCTGTGAGAGGAGTTGAAGTCACCTTGAAATCAAGGAAGAGAAAGCGTAGAATGTCCAGAGGAAGAGGGGAAGCAGCCTCTCTTTACTGTGCTAATGATTCTTCTCCGGAAATGTTGGCTGAGCCGCCAGAAACGAGGAGAGTGACGGCATCCTTAACCTGCATGAACCGTCTTCCCGAGGGTTCCTCACTTTGTGGCCTCAGGAGCGCAGGATGCCAGCTGACTCTCCATTTCCTTTCCGAATCACTTCTGTTTCTCCATGCCTGCTGGACTAGGTCTAATGAAGTGGTTTACTCTTTACGCCACCCGGAGCTTCCTCTGCCCTTCCTAGATGTTGGAGCCAGGCAGCGTTGCTGATTTACCCTTTTTGGTTGAATTCCAATGACAGCTGAGGGCAGGCGGGGAAGTTCTAAGTCTGTTAGCTCATTTTCTCCAATCTCTGAAAAATGCTAGTTCCCCTAACCACGTATTTCACCTGATTGCTTCCTTAGTATTTGAAAGTTGCATGAGAAAAAAATCAAAACTTTTAAAGAAAACAAATGAATCAGAAGGGACACTTTATATACTCCTTTAGTGAGATTAGCAGATGAATATTAATTTTATATCCTAAAGCAGTTAATACTGGATTGAGAGACTGCAATTTAGAATTATATATAAATGTAAAATAACATTTTATGCTTATACTCCAGACCTCTGGGCATTACAGATGTTAGAACTGTCACCCCTGCTTTACACATTGCTAGTAGGGATGTAGACATACTAATAAATATTTTAGTCTCTATAACTTTGCTGTTTAAAGATCTGGGGAGAGATTCAGGAATAAAAAGAAATGGAAAGGTAGAGAGGATATTACGGTCACAGAAAGGCAGAAATGGACAGATGGTAATGAGAGAATAGGGGTGTGCCCTCCAGCTGAGGGATAGATGAGGTTCAAAGATGGGCCTTTGTTGAGGGAAATGACTGTTAGCATTCCTCCTTAGTCCTGCCCATGGTGTTTGCTCTTTGATGAGATTTACTGCTATTTAACACATGCAGTTCTGTGACCATTACCAAGTCTTTGCATAATCTAATGTGTATTTTGATTTTTTTAGAGTTTTGAAAACTGAATATTTAATCTGAAATCACTTACAGTCAAGTAGAAGAGATATTAGTCACATACAAACAACTAGAATGAAATGTAGAGTTGGACTCAAGTCACAGCTGCAGAACAGATTCCCTTTGGAGGCTGATAAGTGGGTCTTGTCACCTCTTTGTGTCAACAAGGTCATTAGTACTGAACACAATCCAATTCAGATGGTTCAAAAACTTTAATGAAGAAGCGGTTTACAGATGTGTTGCTAGGTTCGAGGCAATTCACAGGAGATATTAAGGTTGCAGAGCCCAGGGATAACATGAATCGGTTAACACCTCGGCTATAAAGAAACCAAGGAAGAAAGTAGTGGTCCTGAAGCCCAATAAGAGAGAGATGGAAGAGTGTGCCTTGCAGAGCTGTAACTGTGTAGAAAAGCAGTCACTACCAGGGATGGCTAGCCTGAAATAAGGGATAAGGAGAAAAAAAAACCTGACATCCATCTCTCTCTCAGCCTTCTGCTCTCTTGCATGTTACTGGCCAAGACACACTTGAAGTCATCCTTGGGGAGGCATGACTGTATGATTCATGATCTGATGCAGTTTCCCGACACAGATTAGGTTAACTAAGGCCAGAAGGAGGGATCGGAAGATAAGGGGCAAATGAAGAGAGGCCATTTATTGGGAGTGTCATGCCTTTTTATAGATCACGTGATGGTACAGGCCTTGGAGCACAGTAACATGGCTAATATCAGGGGAGGACATTCCTGTGGTGTGAACAGAGTGAGGAAAGTCAAGGAAGTGGAAACTGAAAGATGATAACTCAGAACGGCCCAAAAGTATGGTGTGTGTCGCAATAATGGTCTTCCGAGGGACTGGAATAAAGCGTTAGATGCCTACCTGGGTGGCTTGTCCTATGGTTGGTTAGCGAACGGTGTAGACTTAAAAAGAAAAGCGTGCAAAAGCAATCAATCTTCAGTCAGAAGGGAGAGCTGGAAGGTGATAGAAACTGAGAGTTTCCCAGTAACTAAAGTAATAAAATATGCTAATGATAGGTAATAAGAGAACAAGAAAAATCAAAGTATAGCTCTGGCTACAGGACACGCCTCTGTGTCCATCTCAGAAGAGTCCACACTTTTATTTAAATATGTGCTTTTGTACTTTTCCCAATCAATATTTACTGAGCCTCTTACTGGCTAGTTCTGAAAATTATTTTTCTATGATGGGAGAGTATGGAATTTATTTTGTGGACAGGATGGGCCTCAGTTCTGAGTCTGTTTTAGGGACCATTTGGATCCTGTTACGTGATTTAGTGCTCTGGAAAGAGTGGAGAAAAAACAGGAAATTATGGTTCTAGAGCTGACATCAGTTATTAATGAGATAGATATATGGGGGAGATATGAAAATAAAGTTGTGGACCCAGGCACTGGTAGGAAAGGAAGTCAGCACAAAGTGAAACTAAAGGAGGAAGAAATTAATTCGTTTTCTGTTACTTGTCCTGGGTACTGGAAGACTTGGGATTGGATCTCAGCCTGAGGTAATACAATTTTGGGAACCCAGCTTTGCAGGGATCTTAGCTGCCATGGAATAAATAAGGTTGCCAAGAATAGAAAATAATAATGGATTTATTAGTGGCAATTTGGCAAATCACATCTTAGTAATGTGATTATATAAAGGAATCGATACAAGATGTAGAAAAGGGATATTTTGTGGTAGGAGAAGAAAAGGAGAAAATTCTAGGCTATTAGAGGCCAAGGAAAAAGATATTTTCAAGGTAAAACATTTCTAAAGGGACCAAGAGTGATGGGCAATTACACAAATTACCCTGTCAGAGCCTTCGAGGGTTGAATGAGCTGTGTGTAGAGAAATTGTACAAAGGATGGAGCCAGGGAAAGATCCAGGTTTTGTCTCACTCATACAGCAAGCCCAAACATATTAGGAGAGAGAAAAAATATTTTCTGATTCTCTTTTACTGTTTACTTTTCAGTTTGTGTGTGTGTGTGTGTGTGTGTGTGTGTGTGTGTGTGTGTGTGTGTGTAAATGAAACATTCAGTTGTCCTGAATAAAATTCAATAACAATATACTAAGAGTCCACCGGAGGGAGACACTTGTTTCTGTAATTGACCAGATGAATAATTAAGCTGCCATGATATACCATTGCTTAGTGCAGAAAGCTTAAATTTGTTTTTCCTCCCCATTATTTTTTTTAAAAAAATATAAAACATTGATGGAGATTTATTCTGAACATGTTAAATCTTTCTTTCATCTAACATATTACATTTCAAAGAGCACAACTTACTCTTTATACAGCACAACTTTTCCCATTGTGGAACTTGATATGTCAAGTGTCAAGTGCAGAGTCATATGTCTAATTTTATCCCCTGATCAAGTGGTAGGTGCCTAAAGTCAGTCAATCAATAAATCATCTTTTAAGTCTTCAAAGGTGAAATTGTTGTGCTTGGATGCCTGAATTAAGTTGCATTGTGTATTTCTATCTGGAAAAGAAGATTTTAATTAAGAATGTGACATTGTCGTTTTTGACTAACCACAAACCTACATTTCCTCACCATCTTGTAATTATTCAGTCATATGGCTTGTGTTGCATGAAGAAAGGTAAGGAAAGAGGATATGTTTTAAAGCCAGAATAGACGTCCCCATGCTCTCTTCCACTCCACTGCTAATCCCTTGCAGCCATCATGAAAGGCTAAAGACTGGTTCCCCCAAGGCCTCTGGATTACTGCAAGGATATAGTGTTTCTCAGTCAAGTATGCTTGTCATGGGGCATAAGTAATAAATGAATTTTGTTGGTCTAAGCAGAGGTCACCAGACTTTCTCTGTAAAGAACATGCTACTGTTTGGGGCTTCTTAAATAGAAAGGTCAATTCTGCCATTGTACCTAATCTAGTATAAAAGCAGTCATAGAAAAGGGATGCACAAATGGCCATGGCCGTATTCCAATAAATCTTTATTTGTAAAAGAGACAACAGCCAGATTCAGTTCATTGATCATCACTTATTGACAGTTGCTTCAAGTCACCCTGTGGTTGGGGATGCTTCAGTAGCATAACCTGCATTAAGCTGTCTAATGAAACTGCTAAATTTTTGAAAGCAGTTTGTTAGAAAATTGAAGAGTTGCCCTAGTAGATTTCTTATTACCTACAGAAATACTTGTTAATCTCTTAGTTACTTTTTCATGGTTGCGACAAAATATACAACATCCACAAAGTGAGGGAGAAAATATTCTAGTGCACAGTTTCAGAAGGTCATAGTCCATATGTGGGCAGCCAGCAGTGGTGAACACACATGGTGGGGTGCAGCCAGAGAGCTCTTCACAGCATGGTGGAACAGAGCAAGTCTGAGAAGAAGGGCAGAACCAGCCCCCGCCGCCCACCCCCGGTCAGGCCCCAGGCATCTGCTCCTTCCAGCCAGGTTCCCCTCCCAGCAGTGCACAGTATGCACAGGTACATGAGGCTTTTGGGAAACACTCCAGTCCCAAACCACAGCATTCTGCCTCTGGCCCCCAAAAGACTCATGTGCTGCTTCTTATGCAAAATTATTCCTTTTCTAAAAGTTGACAAAATTTGAACAGTTCCAGAGTTGCTGGAAAAATCCAAGTCTAAAGTCTCCTCTGAGACACAAGGCCAACTCTTATCTGCAAGCTCCTTTGAAAACTGAAGACTTCAGCACTTCCAACGCACTGTGGCACAAGTTAAATATTTCCATTCCAAAAAGGAGGAATGGAAGAATAGCAGGCAATTGAACTGGAACAGGGCCAGGGTTAAGTTCTGTAGCTCCATGACCAGCACCTAGGGTATATGATGGCAGATGGCAGCAGTGTCCGAGATATGTGACTCCCAAGGGCTTAGGTGATCTCACCCATACAGCATTGCCACAGCATGCCACCTTCATCTTCTGTGCTCTGGGATGGCCTTGCCCACAACCAGCAGCCTTCCTTAGGGAAAGGATCCTGGCTTTTCCAAGTTTTCAGAGTCTTCATTGAACTTTAAAATTCTCCTTTACAACTTCACACACTGCCCTCCAAGGGGCATACTGCCTGGCCTCTAAGACCTCCCTCTAAAGTCTAGGTGGAAGCCTTCGTGAGCTCAAAGCTCTTGCACTTTGCAAAACTGTAAAGCCAGGACCACATGGACGTTGTCACATTTGCCACTGTCTTGAGCATTAGCTTGGCCTCCTTGGCCAATCACTGCTGAGTTCTTGGATTGTTGAGTTCCTGGTGTCTAGAATCTGGCAATCATTTTTTTTTTCTTTGTCTCTGGGGTACACTTCTCAGAGCAAAGTCTTTTGCCTCTCTACCCTTGAGTTGGTAAAGTGTGAGATCTTGTTGACTTTTGAGGTGCCCCCAAGGCCTATTTCCTATAGTCTTGATTGTAAGTACTTGACTTCTTTTTAATGCTAATTTCTTTACCTTCCCTATGCTCTTCTGTTTTACCATACAGGCTCTTGTAGTTTGGCAAAACCATCAACTTTTTATACCATTTTTCTCTACCATTTTCCTATCTTTTACCACAGAGCTAGCTAAAAACTTCAAACGGTACCCAAGTTGACAGAGAGAACATTGGGTTGCTTTGAGATTTTTCTTCACCAGATTGAGTCCACTGCCTTTAATTTTAGTTTCAGGAAAGGTCTCTGGACAAAGACAAAAAAAGCCAACTAATTTACTACCAGAGGATAACACACATGGTTTTTCGAGCACTTGACAATACATCTCCATCCTATCTGAGACTTCTTGAGCCTGCCTTTCCAATCCGTACTTCTGGGCTTCTGATCTCGCACTAGAATCTCTCATCAAACTCTGCTCAGAGCATCCAGTGTTTTGCTAGCCTTCCTCTGCAAGCCTTTGTGGGCTTCTCTCACGAGTCAGTTTCAAAGGTTTCCAAACTACATTGTCAAGGTAAAGTCACAGCTACAACAGCCCCACTCCTGTTACCAATTTTTGTGTTGGTTTCTTCCTCTTTGCTTTGAGGAGGAAAGATTTGTTTTAGCTCACAGTTTCAGAAGGTCACAGTGTATACATGGGCTGTCAACTATGATATAGACACATGGTGGGGACACTGTATGGCAGTATAGAGCAAGCCTGAGAGGAAAGGAGAAACCAGCACACACCCCTTCATGTCAGTTCCCAAGTATCGGCCTCTTTCAGGCTGGTCTCCTTTCTGACAATACATAGTATATCCATAGGTACCGAGGCTTCCGGGGGATACTCCACATCCAAACCACGGCACTAGGGCCATGTAAATTTTATTTGGGTTTAGGTTTATAATCTGAATCATACCAGAAATCAATGAACTAGGATCATAAAAGCTAATTGGGACAGTTACTAAAGAAATATTGAATTATTTGGAAAATTCTTCTCAAAATTGGACATACAAAAAGAGATGCTCACTGAAAACATGTAGCGGTAGCCAAAAACTATCCAGAAAGAAAGTTATATCTAAGCAAATTTCCATAGAAGATGTCATCTGACATTTTCGATGTAGCTTATACCCTAAATCAAATAACAGTTATATTCAAATGATAGTTGCGAAGATCCAGAAAGAGTGAAGATCTAGACTTCAAGGCTTCTAGTAATCCGTTCCTTGAGTTCAGTGCTGGTTGTATAGGTGCATTGCTTTATAGACAGATGCCTGACTGTATATCTGACTGCGTGCATGCGTTCTTTGCATATATGTTCTACTTAAATCACAAAATTTAAAGGAATAATTAAGAAGTTACAGCAGAGTTGAGGAAATCAATTCTGAAAGGTTATATAATAAATGCAGAAGCTGGGCATCAGAGTGATTTACTATATCATTAAAGTTCGGCTTTCTGTGATACAGTCTATGGCTGGCTATCTTTGCAATATTGTAGTAGGGCCTTGTTTTTAAACGGCCTTATTTTTTTCTAGAAAGAAAATGCTTTTCGGAGAGGAGGGATAAACTTCATGAGATGAGGATATCTCTGTGATGAGAAAATGCCCCAATTTCCCTTCTAAGCAGCAGCAGCAAGAGCCATCCCAGCTCCATCCCTCAGATTTTCTGTCACAAAAGCAGGGGCTATCTTCACTTCCCAGGGCCTTTATTTCTTATCTCCCTTCTGTCATTCACATTCCCGATTTCCTGGTTCATTCAAACACAAATCAGAGCCAAGGATTCCTTATGGGAGCGGAGAGAGTCTTATTCACCAGAATCAAAATCCCTGGCAAACAAATCCTCACAGCTTTATGAAAAAGCCAGGGAACTGGCAAACACAAAAGGTAGTCTGGCAGGAAAAATATCCATCCAATTCCCTGACCTACAAACAGATCGAATCCAGTTGAAACACTGCAGAAGAGAAAATGATCAGGTATCTTCAATGGAAGTTGTTAGTAAGAAATCAAACACATATGTTAATACTTTAGAGTCCTGTTTTTAATTAGTGTATTTTATCACTGTAGGAGAGTGTTAAAATTTAATATAAATTAGTTAATTCATTGTCCCAGTGATTTTTATCTTATAATTTTATTTTTTCAATCTGATTTTATTAACTATCTTGGACAATTTTCTTATTTATGTGCCTTTATAAAGATTGACTTTCTAGAAAGATTAATTTTTAAATCTCCTATTAGTAGAGACTTTTTCTTAACATTTTGATATCTTAAGTGAATATGATTATCTTAAATATAAGGATAAAAAGTATATTGTTTTCAAATTAGACTTTAAAACATAATATGCACTTTCCACAATAAACTGGATTGCATTCATTACGTACTATAGGAATATAGCATAAATGAATGAATGATAACACCATATTTTTGAAGATTTGTGCTCTCCTGTGAAAGTTTTTGTGGCATTTTTCTCTCACCTAATGCAACCACAACAATGATGGTGTAGGTTTTGGGATTTTGAAAAATGTAGTCTGAGATTTCAAACTAGTAAAAACATGGGCTACAAAGGGAGTCCATTGGAACTGATTTCTTTTTTTAATTTCCGCTGTAATCAAACACAGTGAGTTGATGTTTTGGTTAGTACAAAACCAAATGTCACAACCAGGAGACAAAAAAAAAAAAAAAAAAAGTGGAGAAAAATTTATACCATCAGCAGGAAAGGAGAACACCAGGGTTGTTTCCAAAGCAACTCTACCCCAGCAGAGAAAGTAGGCAGCTACTACTCTGGCAGCCTGTTCATATCTATCTATCTATCTATCTATCTACCTACCTACCTCTCTCTCTCTCTCTCTCTCGCTCTCTCGCTATATATATATATATATATATATATATATATATATATATATATGAAACACATATTAAGATAGGTGTATTTCTAAATACTTCAGGGTCATAATTCAGGATGAGAAAATGGCAGGCACATTTCTGGGCAATGCTGGCTCAAAGTTATACAGCGTATATTCAAATAGCATGATGGTGGGCATGAATGCTTCTAGACATGCTTGGTTTAGTATTATAATGAGCTAAATTCAGTCAGAGAGGTTTGGTTATGTTAATTGGTTCTTCGCAAGTATTTGTAAAGATTTATCTAAACAAAAAGAAAGGGAACCTCTAAACGTACATTAATGTAGTACTTTTTCCTGAAAGTGCCTGCCTTGTGTAATTGACATGATCCCGTTCTTGCTAGAAATTTTTTTTTAAAAAAGATTTTTTTTTGCAAGTTGCAAAGATGACTGTTTCATTTTGAAAACATGGATAGAGGAATAAAAACTTCCACTAACTAGAAGGGGTCCCGAAAATGATATCCCTAGAAATTCAATTTTTACAACCTTCCTCACCTGTATAAAGAGTTTCAATTTCCTACTTCTCATAGTTTGTTCTGGATCCATTACAACAGAAGACAATCCATACATGGTCATTTCTCTTCTCTTTCAAGAACATTATCTCATTTAACTTGTGTAACAGTCTTCTAAAAAGTTCTATGCTTGCTTTAAGGAACAATGCCAGTAGCCTAACGGTTTATAGCCAACAGTTGTGGACTTACTGATGCATTTTAATGTTTCTTTTCTTTTTGACCCTCTAGGAATAGCCAGTATGTGAGACTGACATTACTTAGGAGTGGAGCAAAGAAAGAGAATGAGTGAAGCACCTGCTCACATAAGACTGTTTACCCTCCACTCATGGTCCATTGGCTAGTGCCAGTGAAGTGCTAACGTCTGACCAGTATGGCGCAAAATCCCTACCTTTTGACTGTAGGGAAACTGCTAAAGGCATTTGTCAATAGAGAGGAAAAGCAACAGTACAATACTCTTCGATGATTTTGTCAGCCAGGGGATTATTCAGTACAATCATGATCTTTGGAAAATCTTAGCCATCCAATAAGACCCAAAATGAAAGAAAACATGGGGAGAATTTAGAATCAGGGAAAGCATTTTTAAAGGCTGTGTGTGTGTGTGTGTGTGTGTGTTTGAATATGATATAGTTGAGATATAGTTGAGAGGAGCAGTGTATAGCTAATCTTCACTTCTAGGTAATGTATAGATCAGCCATTTAATTATAATCTTCTTTGTGACTCTGTTAATACCAAATGAAAAATATGCTTATTTGTAAACTGGCAAAGAAACCCTTCATATATATATATATATATATATATATATATATATATATATATATATGAGGAACAGCTTGTTTCAGAGTTTAAAATATAATGTGATTAACTTTTACATTAACTTTAAAAAGAGTAAGTTATGCATAAATTGAGTTACTAGAATGGTTTCACTTTAACAAACTGAATTAGGGGCTTTGAAATAATTCAGCTTTGAGCTGAATGTGCTTGGTGTAAATTTTGTTTATTAATTTGTCTTTGGACTAACTCTATTTAGAAAAAAAACTTATAAGGCAATTTGGAAATTTTCTTTTTCATATTTATAGCCCTGCTTCAAACTTTCCTCTATCATAAACATGAATAATACAGAACTTGCAGGTGGAAGTCCCATCTGCATAGGTATCCACGGTTGCAAATGATGTATGTTTGCATGGGCTTGCACTGAAGTATCAAGTCCCATGCCAATTCTTAGTTGAGATATGTAATTCATTTTCATCTGTGCTTATATGCTTTGGTTAATAGTGGAAATACTCATAAGTTGTTGCTTCAAGGTTCCAGACAACCCGGAAGAATCCTCATGTATCTATTATTTTACTTAAAAAATACTAGTGCAGAAAAAAAGCCAATTCTCTTTGAAGATTGAAACATTGATAATTTTTAATGGACACGGGTACCTTAATGGTAGAGTGGCTAGGATCCCTAGTGCTCAGTCAGGCAAATTTGTTTCATTTCTAATTGGACTCTTAAATGCTTAGGATTTAAACTTGAGGAAATTTGCATGTATTTTCTTTTTAGATTTAGTCCTTATCTGAAAAAAATAGGATAATCATAAATTTACTCTTATAATTACATTAGAATTCTGTATCTAGCAGAAAGTATTGCTCATTAAGGCATAGTTTTTATGTTATGCCTCATTTAGCAAAGTACGTATAGTCAAATATACATGCTACTAAAAAATCACTAATATTCAATGTATGATGCTGAAAGTGTTTTGAGGACACAAGTAAAAAAATATTGTTGAACAAGTTATTTTATCCTGAGAACTTTGCTACCACTGGGAATATAGAAATACACAAATATGTGAACAGTCTCTACCCTGGCAATGGAGAGTTTAAGAATCATAATACTTTGCAGTGAGTACATGTAATAGACCGCTGTGCAGTATGGCAATTTAACATTTTTGGATGGTTCTCAGAGGATCCCACTCTACAAAGCTCTGAGATGTTGCTGGTCTACAAATAAGACTTTTGCTCCAACAGTGCTACGTGGAAATGAGTCATGAAGCTCAAGAGTGAGCCAAGGTATATGTGAAGCAGATGCTTCAATTTTGCTTCATTTTGCAGTGTTAGCTAAGTACAGCACGGTTGCTACTACAGGAGTAGTAACGCAGTGTAGTACTCTAATAATGATGTAATTCGACGGGGTCACGTATCCATTGCTGTGTGAGAACTTTCCCTTCAATCAAGTAGCTTAAAGCAATAATAAATGCTTATAATTTCAGACACATTCTGTGAGTCAAGGATAATTGGGACCAATTAGCTGAATCAGGTTATCTCATAAAGTTTTTGTCAAGATGCCTGCTGGAACTGAACTAACCTGAAGGCTTAGCTGAGCCCGGAGGACCGCTTGGTAGATTGTGTTCATCTATGGGTAGATTGTGTTCATCTATGTGTAGCAAGTTAGTATTGGTTGTAGGAGGGAGGGCTCAGGTCCTTGCCATGAAAAACTCCCCATCAGGAGCCTTTAATGTCTTCACGCTATGGCCAGCTTTGATTCACTTGAAGTAAGTGATACTAAAGGGTTCATGGCATAAGCCACATGGTCTTTTTAAAACCGATCTCAGAAATCATACTTTTTCATTTATGTGCTATCTTGTGGACGTCTAGCTTAGCAATATTTAATGTTAGTAGAAAAATAAATATGATCAATAGGAAATAAAAAAGTTGGTCTCATTTTAGTAACTGGCTACCTAGCAAAAATCAAACACACACACACACACACACACACACACACACACACACACACACACACACAGTGCATTGAGAGAGATTAACTGGAAGAATTTGGAAATATAAAAACCATGTGTATTGAAATCCATTATCATTTATATATTATATAACTTTGAAATGGTAGAATACATGTACTAGGACAGATATGAAATCCTGAAGTAGTGAAAACTTTTAAATTAAAATCTTGTTAACGACAAAGTTAAACTTTCTGTTGAGAATAAAACTATTTGTAAGAAACTCATTTATGCTTGACATGATTGCATAAAATTTCAGATCAAGTCTTTTTAAAACTAGCTCTTCAAATTCATGATAAACATCCTCAATATAAAATTTCATTTGTACAAGTAGATATTAAAATAATCAAAATAATTTTATAACCATTTAAAATTTATTTTAAATTATGTTTAAAATTTTAATGACTCCTTCTTTTCAATTTCTTGTGAAAATGTGAATAGATTTAAAATTTAATTGATTTCTCTTTCTTGTTATGAGTTTCAAAATAATGACAAACCAATTTACAGAATACATTGTCTTGTCAGATTACAGATCCTACAATGGGCTTGGATGCCTCAGAAAGAGCATAGGAGGCACGTGCTTTAAAAACACACCAGACAATGGGCTGACAGATCAATATGAGAGAGAATTAGATTTCAGAGTACAACTAGGCTTGGACTTAACAGAAGGCTCTTCTGGTCACCTCTAGCACAGGTCCCTGTAAGGATGGCACTCTTGCTGTTCATCAGGCTCTATGGGAAATTTGATTGTGTGCATTGTTCACCATGGGAAGAACACCTTCTGCAGCTGGCTGTGGTGACACATTAGGACCTTGACCAAGTCAGCACATCAAGGTGGCCAATAGATGTGGAATGTTGTTCACCACTTTCATTGCCAGTAAAGACCGTAGTTTTTCTGAGTAGGTCTTCCAAGGTCTGCCTTATATAGATGCACAGACATTCTGCATATATCTGGAAGCGACCATCAGGGGTCTGTGGCCAACTGTGCCTTGGTTTGTTTCACTTCTTCCCCCCATACCACCAGATTCGTGTCTCTTTCAAATCTGTAACTCATGGTCCATGGGTAACATATAATCACGCACTGCATAGTAATATCTTAACAACAGGCTCGTATATCACAATGGTCTCATAGTCCTGTAAAGGAGCAGAAATTTTCTTGTTGCAAGTGATATAGCTATGGTGAAGTTAAAGTACAAGTCATTATTTAGATGTTTGTGGCGATGCGTGTGTACACAGACCTGCTGTGCTCTCAACTGGAGAGAAGTATAGCATGTACAATCGATTGCCACACTTTGTACTTGATAATGGTAATAACTGGCTATGTTGTTGCTTTATGCACTTGTTGTAATTTATATTACCATATTTGAAAGTATATTCTCCTTACGTAAAAAGTATGTTGTAAAACAGTGTGTCAGCTATCCTTGAAACAGCTCTGTATATCTCATATTTATCGTCTCTTGATTGCATCAAGAGGCCCTGTCAGGTGACCAGCCTACAGCATTTAGTTTTGTGCAAGCACACTTGATTTTTGAGCAATGAGAAAAATCACTAAATGACACATATATCAGCATATATTCCAATCGTTAAGTTACACATGGCTGCACCTTAAGAGTGTAATAAAGCAGTTTCATTCTATAATCTTAGCATTTTTATAATTCTGGCAGCATTTCAAACTTTTTTGAGTCTATGTTTTATGAATAGACTGTACTCAACAGTGATATGTATTATTTTGGATATTTTCCATGTATTAAGACATACTTCACAAAAAGCATCTCATGCTATACTTTTCTAACCTAATTGAATATGAAATTCATTTGAGGAGGTTTATTTGAAGGAGTTTTAAAATACTGATGATCAGACACTGTTACTGATGACTCTTGCAATAGTGATACCCACATTCCAATTTCACTTGGAAAGTCTAAAATTACATGAGGTATGGGAAAATCCAGAGGCACCAAACATAGCTTCAAGTTCTTCACATTCCCTGGCACTATCTTTCTCTCCGTTGCGTCTATTTATGGCGGCCCGGCTTACTCTCTGTCCTCACACTACATTTAGCATAGTGAGGTACGTCCTTCTGGACCGCTCCAGCACCCAGCCGGTGCTGACGTTGCCCTGCTGCTGAGCTGGCAGTGTGTTCAGTGCACAGGAATGGAGTGCTGGGTCAACCAGAATCGCTTCACCTACCTCCTCGTGTAAAGAGGGGGGATAGAGCCAGTCACAGTCAGCCCATGTTACCAAGACACAGGAGAGGCAGGGTTTGTGGAAGAGAAGTGAGATGCTGTAACCACGAAGGACATATGTGGCAGACTCCTTTCCTCTGCTTTCTTCTTCACCCCTAGTTCTATTATATTCAATAATCTGAATTTTAAACATGCAAATGAGTTGCATTTGGATGTATTCTGAGGCTCTTTCAGAAATTGAGGAACCACTGCATAGCATCCCCTTTATCTTTTTTAAATAGACTGAACTAAATAGATCATTAGTAGTGATTACTATGTTTATAGTAGACCTTGAACTTTGACGTCACACTAGCTAGACCACTAGGATGTTTATATATAAAGAGCATGTTATTATGTGAACAATCTTCTAAGAAATGCAATATTGCTCCTTGTGAATGGACATAGGATAAATTATGGCTCATATTTCTTCCATTGTATCATTTTTTTTTTATTTCTGCATTCCTTTTTGGCCCTACACCAAAGAAAGAGAAGAAAAGTTATTGTTTTACTGTAGTCCTTATATCTATTATTTATTTCCTCTATATCCAAGTGACTTTTGTATTCACAATAGAATTTTACAATAACAGCAGAAGTCACTTTATTAGAAAGCAATGTTTGAAAATTTTTATTAAATTAATTTCCACATGTAGAAATTCATGTAAATATGAAAACATATAATTGTATATGTATATAATAAGTAACATACGAACATGGCATATATAAAGAATCATAAACATGATGGCAAAAGTTACTTTAATTTCAGTTTATAATTTTAAAGCATTTCTAATAAAGTAATGCATACTACACATATTTGCTGAAACCTACTACGTGTCGGCATCTGGAGCAAATATGATTAAAAGAAGTTACCCTCCTTTGACGGAGTTGGTATATGTTGATAATTAGAATCTATTTAAATGACTTTAAACAGTACAACATTGTGTGTGGTAGGAGGGGGTCCGTTTAATAGGGGAAACAACAAAGCTTGACAGACAACTTGAGAAAGCTAATTCTGCAGTTGTGCCAGATAGGTTGCACGAACTGGTGAGAGGTGTTTCTACGCGGGTCTGCAGCAAAAATTTCCCAAACGATGAGCGCCCATGTGGCTAATGAGGCCTCCTGAGGCAGGCAGCCTGCTCACATCTTACCTCCTCCGCTTAGTGGGAGCTGTGAGGCCCTCAGCGAGTGCCCTTGGCCCTCTGAGACTGGATTTCCCCATTAATCAAATAGAGATGGAAGCCAAGCCTAAGCTGTAGGCTTATTGCAAAGATTAAATGGAAGATTTGATACAGAGCAGGGGAAACATCAATATGAACGTACTTACTGATGGTATTTGGGCCTTGGACATCTTCCCTGTGGCCTTAGCTCCTCTGTAGCAGATATTATATCCCCGTAGTAGAGATTGTATCTACTATCTTGCTAACAAAGATTCAGGGAAGCGCTTAAACAGATATTTCTCAATATTTGGAATAGTTTAAGGTCTCTGAGCACAAATTATCTCATGTTTTCTTTTCTCCCTTAATTCCCAGCCACTGCATCTATGCTTAGAAGTTATGTCATGACATAAGGTTGAAAGCTCTGATTCAATGAGTTTGCTCTGTTGTGGAAAATCTGGTTTGTATTTTTCCTCTATTACAAATTTAGATATTATTAACGACAGCCTTTAATGATCTGACACCTCACAAAGTGTTCAATCCATATGTTGTATATTTCTTGAGGAAGGAAGCAGTTAATGTGCAATAAACCATAGTTAGCAGGTAGCTTTGATTTAAATCCTACCTTTAAAACTCCACAAGGATGGACAGATTTCAGTATTAGAAAAGAAGGCATTGGTTCATTCCTGGCCCCTTCATTCCTACAGAGTTAAAAACACAAACCATGTTCAAAATGCTTTGATCCTTTCTATCTCACACTGAAATTAAAGTAAATCATAGTTTTTCTCATCCAAAAAACCTAACATGAAGGATGGTACATGGTGCAGCCTTGCTCGGTGTATTTGGATGATGTTTGTAAATAAAAATGAGAATATAACTCTTAAACTCATCTGTAGCAGTGTTTTGATCTTTTTAACCTGCTCACTTACTATGGGCAGATTATCTCATCGTGACAAGTTAGCAGTCTGACCAGGAGTTAGACAGCTGACTGGCTGTGAATTCCACAGTGAAAGTTGTCATCAGTAAAAGTTGCTTTTCCAAATGATTGTTGCTTTTGTCAAAAGTGGCCTACTTAGAAAATTGTTAAAGATTCAGTTTTCATCTTTTGTCTAAGGCCTTCTCTAAGGAAATCATTCCGTATTCAGAGTAAACATTCGTAACTGATGGGAAACTCTGATGACAGCTCACATCATTGTGGGAGGCCTTTAGATACTTACTACACTGATTTGGCAAATGTGTTTACATTTAATTAAGAAAACTCTCCTCAGCCAGGTGAAAGTTGTTGAATGGGAAATTCGATTGTTTGGAAATTTGCATGTCCTCCAACAGACAAACAGAAGGGAACAAAATTAAAGTAACATCTTGTTAAGGGAAAATGGTTTGAAGGAAAAAAAATACTCGATTTTGTGTTCAACCTTAAGTACCAGTCTATAGCGTGCTTTTGAATGAATTACTCAGCTGCTTTTACTTCGTTTTAGGAGAAGTGGGCCTCAGCACGTGAACAGGGCTGCTCACCAGGCCCTTCTGTGCTGTTCCTTGCTTCTTCCTCCTCTTCTTCCTCCCTTGCGTTGTTCTTTCCTCTTTGGAATAGCTGTAAGGCTATTGAAAAGGCCCCATTCCCATCTGTGCTGCTCACGCGTATTACATATTTAATAAAAACACTTCGCTTCTGTTCTCCAACTATATATTCTTACCTAGGAAACCCAGGCGATAATAATGACTATCATAAAATTTATGTGAGGGTTGGATAAAATAATGAATGGGAAAAGACGTCTAACATGGCGAATCTTTAACATTAGAAATAGTGACTTCTTTAAAAAAGGTATTTCAGAGGCTGGAAGAATAGGACAGCAGTTAGAGTGCTTGCCTACCAAGCACAAGAGCCTGAGTTTGATTCCCCAGCACCATATAAACAGGGTGTGGTGATGCATGCCTGTAATCTAAGCACTTGGGAGGCTGAAGCAGGAGGATGGTGCTGTGCTCATGTACAGCCTGGGCTACAAAGTGAGACTCTGTCTCCAAAATAACATTAATGATGATGATGATGATGATGATATCAGAATTCCAAAATTATCTTTTGCTGTCAGAGAACAGACTCTGCCTTATTAATTTAAGCCACTTCCCCGTCATTCTGTCCCCAGATATGATTCTGGCACCTAATTTTTTAATCCTTACTTTGATTTCATTAAGAATTCTTCACTACCCGTTGATAGTATCTATCACACTATATCTTCATTGGCTTGAAAACATGTACTCAGTATTTCCTTCACGGTAAACATGAAGCAACCTAACATCGATAACTCAATCAACAACTCAGAGATACTCAGATAAAAGACCCATAAATCAACCCACATAAAATGGCTATACAGAAGAAGTTACCTAAGGTCAAGGAGCTTGTAAATGGCATAACGCGGGGCCAAACTGGGCCATCCCTCTGTCTCTGATTCTGTGCACACTGATTACCTTCAATTTTGGAAAACAATCAGTACCTTTTACATATTATCAATAAGGTAGTCACAACGAAGATGTTATGTAAAAGGTATTCAGGGGAGTCTTTGGATATGATATGGAAATCTTAAGAAAGTTCCAAAAATAAACACAGGAGGTTGTGATAGGTGAATAGCTTTTACAGATTCTCAAGTTGGAATTTTAAGGGCCAACATAATACTTTAAAAAGCGAACAGGAGCTTTGATTTTTCATCAAAAACAACCTTTTTTTTTAGTCTCAGTAAATGTGCTACCTCGCCAAGGTAATCCCATACCTGTATTGAAGGGGATATCCTTCACTGGCACTTGTTATAGACAGACTTTATTCAGGACCATCATGATAGATGTGGGGACTTGTAGTAGAGTTTTGCAGTAGAAGAAAGAGATTGTCCTCAGTTCTAACAAGAGAAAGTGAAAATTTATAGCCAAGGAGCTGGGTATGGATCCATAGAAAATTACTGCAAACGACTAACCAGGATGAGAGGAGAACCTTCCTAAACTGGATTCACAGGAACTCCAGAGAAGGCAGGTTCAAGATGATCAGATAACCAGACATTGAGTACAGTCAGATATCAAGGATGGCAAATTCTGAGTGAACCTGATTTAACAGAATGCTTTCTTACTTTGAGCAATGGAAAGTTGGAAGCCCAGAGCCTGAACATGAGTAAGAAGAGAGTTCAGAGGAACCTCATCAGAGTTTGATCAAGCGGAGAATCTTTTCACCTGGAGAGTGGAATGGGAAGCAGGATGCATAGCATCTCTGTAGGTTCAGTCACCTCTGCAGAGAACTTCTTGGGTAAGACTGTGGTTAGCTTCAGGTCACAGTGTTACAGGATATAAAAACACAGATGTACTGACGTAGAGACACAAAACCATTTTTTCCTATGATTTTGGGCCATCAAGAAAATGATGCCAGAACCAGAGTCACTGGGAAAGGGAAGGGTTAAGTAAATTTCTCAGATCTCATAAGTTATGCCTAGTTTGAAAAAAAAAATAGAATGGATATAAGCTAAGAGTGCTTAGATTTGTCCTGGCTTCTTTCTAACTACACAGCTTATGTAATCTGTGAGAGGTTTGCTTCACCTACCTGAC
Source organism: Ctenodactylus gundi (assembly GCA_004027205.1). Lineage (NCBI taxonomy): Eukaryota > Metazoa > Chordata > Mammalia > Rodentia > Ctenodactylidae > Ctenodactylus > Ctenodactylus gundi. The sequence continues at coordinate 30,169 of PVKB01002261.1, forward strand.
AAAAATGTGAAGGAAAGCATTATCTTAGTGCTGGGTGGATGTCTCATGATGTCAAGAAAGAAATTTGCAGAGAAAGGAGGCAAATTGCAAAGTGGGTAGCTTATTTGGAAGGATAAGGAAAGAGAGGCAAAAGCTTCTGTTGAAAGGAAGAGGACCCAAAAAGGGTTACCAATGAAGTTTCTCATCTAGGAGTATTGATGCTAGATTAATAAGGAAGTAATTTTACTAAACAATTTGTTAGGGCCCTACACATAAAACCTTCAATTCTTACTGTTTTTGCTTCTATTTAACACGTTATGACCATAAATATTTCTAGGGAATGGTCAGCCACAATTTGTCTCAAGGTGCATAAGACATAGCCAGATGTTATCATGTGTTCTCATAATTCTTCATTATGGAGGTCTCTTTTTTAAACTGACTAGCTGCATGCTATATCCTGTCTCAGTCAACCTCTGAGGAAGCACTCCTAAAAGGAGTGATGACTGCTCTGGCTGCTTCCTGCTGAAGCAGGGCTGGAGTTGATTTGGCAGTTACAGTTTCCTCCAGCAAGTCCATCAAGGGGTGCAGAGGAGAAGCTGGGAGGGAGGTTAATCATTGGTTCTGTCTGCATCACCATTTGGAGCTTGATTTTCTTTAGGTAGAAGAAAAAAAAAAATCACTAGTAGGTTAAGAATGCATAGCCCAAAGAGAAGTGCCCAAAGCACCATAATGATAGGTAAGAATGGGTGCACAAAGGTTTATACGTGTGTTAGGAGAATATTTAAGGTAAATGAAGTTCTGTGGTTTAGATCTGGAGTGTCCCCCAGGAGCCTCCTGTATTTGGATGTAGTGGGATAGCTGTGGAATTATGTGCTGTTGGGATGTAAGGCCTGACTGGAAAGGCTTAACTTAGAAGGACATTGTTGTGTCAAAATGTTATAAATGGAGGGTGCCCATTCTGCCAAGTGTGTGTTATTGAATTGTGGATCGGGAAGTGAGAAAGAGGCTCCTACCAGGGATGTGTGCAGCCCTACTGGCAGCTTGAACTGAGTAAGGGCAAGAGGAAGAAACATTGTTACAGCTTCTTTCTGGGATATTGACTCACTCCTGCTTCAGTAGGCTTCTGTCTACAACGCAGTGAGCAGCTCCCCAGTCTCCACCATGTACTTCCACCGTGGCCAGCTACTTCACAATGGACTGTGTGAGACCAACAGACATTGTGAGCTAAAGAAACCTTTAAGTTATGGATGTTGGGTATCCTGTCACAGTAATGAATAAATAACTAAGTCAACCTCTGCTGAGATCTGAAGGCAGAGATGGTGATAGATTTCCTTGACTGAGGTGTGCTTAAACCACAGTTGTTCCAAGTTGTCTAGTGGATTGTCCAGGATGGTACAGTCTGTAGGGAAGTTCTCCCATTCAGGGTTTGACTTGAGAATGATGGATCCATCTGGCAATTTCTAAAACTTGGAAATATATATAGTGTCAGTTCCCACAGTATTTGCCTCATTGCTGCGCTGGGCTAATCTTATTGAACAGATTACAAGAGCAATACAAGCAGAATAGTTATATATATTAGCCTCCTTTGTGCATTTTATCCCTTTCACGTTTTTCATAATGTTCATGTACTCTCTTTTTGTTTTCATGTTTTTTAAGTAGGTCAAAAATCTTATCATACAAAACTTCTTATCCAAAACATTCTCTTTATTTTATTCGTCTTTTACTAAAAATATTCTCATATCCATATGCTTCTTCATATTTCTCCTTTTCTAGTTGCCGGTTACTTTCTGCTGTGCATTCTTTTCAAATATCCACACAAGCATTTATAACTAGAAATTCTATTTGAAATCCACCTGCTTTTTGAACACTAAAACTGTAGTCAAAGCATTCAGCTCCATCTGCTGTGCCAGTATCCTACAGGGGAAGGCCAAGTCTCAGTCAAAAGGTTGGTGTGGCAGGTTCTTGTGAGCAGAAGGGTCTTGCACAAGTCACTTTAATAATGTAGAGATAATCGTGAACGATCATTGATGTCTCCTTCCTGATCCAGAAAACTGAGAACAGAAGAAGGAAACAAAATAGCAGGATAGAGATGAGACCCTTAAAATTCTAACAAGAATATCGCTTGATGAGGAATATAGACAGCAGAAATACCAAGTATTCTTAAATAATTTTTGTATTAAGAGAACAGAAGCAGATATGTTCTGATATGTCTCAGTTATCCTTGGGCTCCTGTGTTTACCTACCTAGTAAGTATCTCATAGGCCTTTGAGTAGATCTTATGCCTTGGTAGGGACTCTTAGAACCACCCATTGATGCTTGGCTGCAAAGTCACATATAATCTATTTATCAGGTTGGGACAATCCTAAAGCAGAGGGTTTGGCAAATTATCACAGGCTTTTGTTGTTTCTACTCCCAGAAAAGGGAATTTTAATTACTCTTTTCTTCTGGACTCTTACAGAGGGATAGCTATTATGCTGTACCTTGGCATTGATTGCTCACAGTGGCTCGTTGTCAGGGGTTCGGTGAGGCACCGTCTTTCAGTTACAATTAACCCTAAATAGTGAAGTTGTTGGGACAATGTTTGACCCTTAGACTTTGAGACTCAGTTTCCCCTGTCAGTCAGAAAATTTAAAATCCAAACTAAATAATCCTGAGTCTCTACAAGACAGGAGAATACTATCTCACATTGTACCATGCCCTCTTTTTAAAGTTAGGTCCCTTAAATCTACTTAAGCCTATCCAAAACATTGGAAACTGGAAGTTTTCACATTACCAAAAAGTAATGGGCAAGGAGAAATTTATTCCATAAGTGACACTGAAAAGGAGAAAAGAATTTGGTCAGTGGAGTGTGCCATGATGTGCATAATTCAACATGGGTCAGAAGCCAGTTGGCTGGGATATAATATAAAAACAGAGCAAGAGGGAGGCCTCAGTTTTGAGGGTGAAGTTTGTTTGACCTGCAACATCATACGTTGCCCGAATCTGCATCCTACTGGTAGTGATGTTTAGCCAGGGAGTCAGCTGAAGGCTTAGGTCTCCTCATTACAGATTACAGGCAGAACTGTTTGAACTCTAGACTTCTTATCTTTGGGACACTAAGCCCTCCAATGTCCTCTCTTGCCACATCTAGGGCAAAGTCAACTCTTATGAAGTCAGCTTCTCCTCCAGTGGCCTCTTTGCTGTCAAAGGTGACACTTGGTTAACATACCATTCTTGAGGCATAGACCAGAGCGTAACATTTGGTCACCTCCCATCTCTGCAAGAAGCTCTGTGTGCTTTCTGTCCTAGCTTTCTAACTTAGTTATTTCCTTGTTGATGGGTGCTGTATGCAATACCTACATCTTTGTTTAGCTCACAGTTAATGAGGTCTCAGTTCATGCATGAGCAGCCTACAATGGTGGAAGCGCATGGCAGAGGCTTAGTCAGAAAGAATCTGTTCATGATGTGGAAAACAGGAGTTAGAATGAGTGAGGAAGGACAGGACTACCATATAGCCTTCTAGGTCGAGCCCCTTTCTGAGTCAAGCCCCAGTGACCAATTGGCCCCATCTCCTAACAGCACATGAAATCCATACATAATATATAATATCCAAGTACATGAGGCTTTGGGTGGTACATTCTAGTTCCAAGCCATAACCCTCTTTGTTCCTTCTCTATGTTCCAGTTACGTAGAACAGAATTTGCACCGTTTATAGGCTATCAAGGAGAGTTCCAACTCCCAAAGGCTTTTTTTGGTTGTTTTCTAATATGTGTGACAAAGCCTTACTTCATCCTTCAAGGTGAGCACATAGTGCACTTCTCTTACCTTCCTTCCCCTTTACAAAACAGTCACAACTGAAAGATAGTGGTATAATTTACAGTTCCCACTGGGGGCCATTTTTTCTATCTTCTAGCTGGTGACAACAGGCCTAAGTACAAAAAAAGCCTCAAAGCGTGAGGGTAAAATTCACCCAACTTCCCAAGGATCTTCAGTTCCATTGTCTCCTTTACAATCATCACATCCCAAACTTGGTGTCCACCTGTGGGACCCCCATTTCCAAGTCCATGACAATGTCAGAGGTTGTGGGCTCTGGATCTGCTGACATAGTTTTATTATACTACCAGTGATCTACCTAGAGTCATTCCTAATGGATTTTGGATTGAGTCTTTTCAAATTTATCTAGAGACAAGAATTGTGAGGTTTTGTTTGTTTGTTTGTTTGTTTGTTTTTGAGACAACAGAGCCTCTGTTCTGTAGTCCAGGTTGATTTTGAACTAACTATATAGCCAAAGTTGCCCTCAAACTCATGGCAATCTTCCTTGCTCAGTGTCCAGAGTGCTGGAATTATAGATGTGTACCACTACCCTAATTTGGATTACAGGCATGTCAAGCTAGTTTTGTGTGATGCTGGGGAATCAAAACCAAACTCAGATCCTTGTGCTTCTGAGGCAAGCACCCTGGCCATTGAGCTGCATCCTCAGTCCCAATTTTGAGATTTTTGTCAAGGAAAAATAGCCAGTAGAAATGAACTTGTATTTGAAATTGTAATTCAGTTGCCAAGGTAGTTACAAGGCTTCAGCAGGGAAAAAAAAAAAATCGTATAAAAAAGAAAGGCAAGTCTCTGAACACCAGGTGCAATGGTGTTTTTAGTTGGTTTAATGTTTCTCTGTGTTCCTATTTACCATCAAATTCATATTTTGTTCCTGTATTGTCATCTCTTCTATCTTTCTATGAAGGAAATTACATCATAGGCCAAAAACACACAGTATTCATCTACTGTTTATCTGCAGAATTTAAATTTTTCTCTACCAACCTAAAGAAGGACCAACTTAAGAACTGATACATCAAAGATAAGAACAGTTTCTGCCCCTCCAATTATAGCAATCGCTCTTTACCTAGCCATCGAGCTGGTCCTTTTGGAGGGGAATAAAAACAAGAATATGAAGATCCATGGCAGAGAGTCGATGGTAAGAGCTAATGGCAGAAAGCATTTTTAACCAGCTGCCAGGCTCCTGATATTTTGTCTGAGGCATAGAGCTATGTGGTGAAAGCAAAGTGCTGTACAAGAGTATAGATCTTAGTTATCAACTTGGAGAGGTCCCGGACGAGCCCCCAAATTGTTATTGTAGTGTCATGTTGGTATCCTGCCATGTTCAGGAATGAAATCACAGATAAAGAAAGCAAATTGGAAAGTGGGTTGTTTATGAAAATATAATGACTGAGAATCATAAGGTTCTGTTAACAGAAAGAGTCCTCAAAAGCATTTCTGATGAGACTCTTTGTTGAGGGGATTTTCTGAGAGATGAATAAGTGAATAATTTTACTCAACAACCTGGTTGCTGAGGCCCTCCACCTTTATTGTGTTTGTTGCCATTTGTCATGTTTTAACTATAAACAGTTCTAGGGAATGCTCAGCAGTAAATTGTTTCAGGGAGGAGGAGTTACACCAGATGTTATTTTGTGCTCTCATAAATTCTTCATTGTGGCACTCTTGTCCCTAACTACCTATATGTCCACCGATTTATGCATCAAAAGTGGGTGGAAATTGTAACAAATTTGCTGAGATTATATGAATTAAATGAGCTGGCCCATACACACAATAAGAGAGATAGCTGGTATACATTTATACGCACACACACACATTTGGTACCAAATACAATAATAATATATAGGCATATCTGAAGCTCCATCTAAAAAGAGCTCTCCATAGATAAAAAACATTTTATTACTGTTATTTGATAAGTATCTATTTGGATATTCTTAATGCTAAGTTCTCCATTTTATAGCATTTAGTAAGTTAATATGCTCAGGTTCTGTTAGCTTTTTTCATTTAAGATTTAAGCAAGTGATTTGTGTCTTTCATGAAATTTGATCACCATTTGTTGTTTTGTGGTCATTGTAGCTTTTCATTAAAATAAGGAAACAGAGAACAGAGCTAGAGTAATTGTCTCCCTTTTGAATTTATATAGCTATCACTAAATTCCAGTGGTTTTAGAAGTTAAAAAAAATCTCTTTTATCTATAACAGAATCTATTTAACAACACCATAACCATCTTCCTATAATTAACTAATGCTTGAAAGCAAACCTCCTAACAGGAAAAGGCAGGGTTACCTATCCTAAGAACCATGGGCATGATAATCGGGGTCTCTTTTCTTTAGACTTGAAGGATTAAAAAGAGATTCAAAAATGTGAAGTCAATTTGTAATAGAAACAGGGAGAAAGGTATCATTTTATATTTGAGCTTCCACAAAAGCCTTAGGAAATGGCAAATCAGCCATTTGGGTGTACTTGGCTCATTTTTATTCTGTCTTTTGTCTTGTAAATGAAGGTTTTTAGACAAAGCTTTCCTTTAAAATTATGCTTTTGAATTAACCTTAGAAAGAGATTAAGCTGCTGAATCAGATTGCCCCTTTCTCCCTGTTTCTTGGGCTGCGTTGTCTTTCCCTGCTACTAGGCTTAGGTTTCCTAGTTAGAACTTCAGAAAGGCCTGACTGCCTGGAGATTCCATGCACTGAGTACTCCGGAATGTAATGTGTATGAATAAAACCAGTCAAGTAGAGGCAACAGTCAGCATAACTTATCTTAAGGGAAGAGTCTCAGTCCTTGGCTTAAATGTCTCGGTGACTGATGTTTAGATTTTTTTCAGAAGATTTGAAGACTTAGAAATCTCCTTTGAATTATGTACAATCTCTACTTTAGAAAACACCTGCTTATTGGTATTAAAAACACATATAAAAGCAAGAGAGTCTGTAAGTACCCGTAACACACAGTACCAAAAAAATGTGTTACCCTGGGAGCCTTACGTTGAGTTTTCATTGGTCCTGGTCCAAGAAGTTCCCCAAAAACATAAACATGGACTTTAGTTCAATCTATTCATGTATGTTCATATAAGAACATTTCAAGACATATGAGTGAGAAGCACAGGCCAATTTATTAGGCAGAGTAAGAGACTATAGGGGAAGTGCTTCAGCTTGAGAAACTCAAGGGGGTACAACTCTAACAAAGATCTTATTGGCCTGTCAATAAAAGGAAGAAAATAGCTTTTAAGGAGCTCTTGAGGGGCTGGATTAGGTCAGTCAGTATCTCAGTTTTAATTTTGCAAGATGGCCCTGGAAAAATATTTATTACTCAAGGGGACAATTACATCTCCACCCAGTGATTGTTTCTGCTTGTGGATGTTTTTCCTGGTGACTACAGGTATAGGTCAGTGACTGGAAACTTCAAACAATTCCTAGGTATTTGAATATCCTTTTAAATCTCTTCTCTTGATGTCTTCAATCTTGAATGGGATGTGATAGTTTATGTAAACTCAAGCTTGCATTCCAGTTTTTGGACAGATGCATCCTAAATGATTAACAGGCCTCTTTGCTGAGCAGAGATCTAACCCCAGGTTTTGATGCAATAAAAGAGAAAGATACAAAATAAAAGTGAAGTTTTGTTCTACCTTTAGTTACCTATTGGATATTTGTAGACCTGTCTGAAGCTACTATTTTTTTCAACAAAAGCAGTTTATAGGTCCCTAATTGCCTCAACATAAAAGTCAATCATACTTTTAAAGAGTGACAAGTTAAGGGCCCAGAAATGTGTTTGTCTTAATCTTTTCTGATTATGTATAATTTTGGAGAAGATGCACACACCATTTGAATTTGTGTACTTTCATCTGAATATATGATATATATTTCTTTATTCATAGTCACCTGTATCAGTGACAATTTGTCCACCAATGATCATGGCCAAATCTATTAATTTATTAGGGGATAAAACAAAATGAGAACCACCTGATAGCATCATCAAACTGTCAAACTCAGTTCTGGACGTTCTTACTTGCCTTGCATTCCGAAAGGGTATACATACTTGCTTCCGTGAGATGCCTAATCAGTGCAATTAGTTTATGTTTAAAATGCTTCAAAACACCTAAGATTTCCTTTTATTTACTCGGTTCAGCCTTAAGAGTCTGTGCCATTTTAGCCATAAGATTTCTAATCAGAAAGCATCACCTGGATACAGAATCTTACTAGACATTGGGTGAATATGAGAGTGAATTAGTAATTTAACGCATGAATGGATTAATGTGTGCTATGCCAGGTATTACTATATACTTTCTGTCTATCAGAACACACAGACAAGTAAATAATACGTTAGCGGTTGCTGAATAACTAACACAAAACTCAGCAGCTTAGAACAATGAACATTTATTATCTCAGTGTCTATGCATAAGGACCTTAGAAGAGGCTTGGTTGGTTCTGTTTATGGTCTCTTAGGAAGTGGCAAAAATAACAGCAGGGTCAAGCGATTTGTGGGCCTGACTGGAGGAAGAGGCTGTATTCCCAATATGGCTTCCTCCTATGTCTGTTGGCAGGAAGCTTCATTTCCCTGCCAGCTGTTGGGAAAAGGCCTTGACCCCTCACACGTGGACCTCTCTGTAGGGCTGCTTGACCGTTCTCACAATATGGCAGCTGATTTCTCCCCAAAGGACAGGTTCGAGAGAGGGTGAGAAGAGTACCAGAGTGCCTTTGATGACTTAGCCTTAGAAATCACGCACTCTACTTTGGCCTTATTATGCTCTTCAGAAATCAGTCACAAATCTAATCCATGCTAATGATGAGGTAATAGGCTCCACCTTCGGAAGGGAGTGCTAAAGGATTTGTAGACATGTTTTTAAACAACCACAAGTAATAATTACCATAAAGTACAATAAAGCCTACAGTAGAGAGATGTCCAAAGTGTTTTAAAAGCAAATACATTTCTGCTGCGGAGGAATAATCAATTAACGGTTTAGAAATCTGGATTAAAATTCTGGCTCGGTCTTTTCCTAGGTAACATGAGGACTTAGGCAAGTATTTTGTCACAGTTTTGACAGCTGAAAAAGTAGGAGATAGCACTTGTTCACAAAGATAGCAATAATAAACACAGGAATCTTACCAGGCACAGAGCAGAACACCACATCCTCAGTGGAGTATCTGAAGAATCTGTTTCAGTCTTATCATAACTTCTACGTATTATTTTACAAACAAGGAAACTGAGATCTGGGGAGATGAGGGAACGTGTCCAGAGTCACTCAATTGTGGGAAAAGAGTCCAGATTCAGGCAGTTTTTGTTTCAATATACACAGTGGCCTTTTCCCCCTTGCTTCCCAACTTGTTGCTGGGGCCCAGCAGCCTCAACCTCCCCTGAAGCCTCTTGTGTCCATAATTGCTCAACCAGAATCAGCACTTTAACAGGAGCCCCAGTGAATTTGCACACAAGCAAAACTTGACCACAGGGACTTGTTAGGGATGTCTCTGAGGAAATTCATAGCCATGAAGAATTCTGAATTCTGTGCAGCTAAAGGAGAGAGTCTGTGTCACATGAAAGGAAAGCACATTTTGGGCTGATCAACATGAGACTGTTGGTACTTCCTTACTTTTCTTTTTTTTTCAATGAAATTAATCACTATTCGGACATCATAAAGAGAAAAAACCTGCAAGTTTATTACTAACAGTGATAAATAACTAAGCTGGGCCTCAAAGACTTGAGGTTGAGGATAAAATTAGGTTTATTGTTGAACTCACAGAAATCACTAAGTTATAAGCTGGGCAAACATGTCAATTTAGCTAATCTACAGTGGACAGGATCATGCAGAAAATGACAAAAATATCATATTTTAAATGCTCAGAAGTAACACTATGGAATATTTGTTTTATTAAGATTTTCCCTAAAGTTACTGTTATAGTTTTCTATTAATATTTTCCCCAAGAGATAATAGTGATTCTCTAAAAAAAAAAAAGAAAAAAAATTTGTTCCCCAGAAATTCTGATATTTTTTCATTCTGGCATGCAACTGTGCCATCAAAATGCTTTCTAAAGGTACAAGTTCAGTGCTAGTTTGTAACCATAATTGAAAATCACTGACTTGGAGAATTATAGTGAATTATGATTTGTCTTGGTAGTTCTTAATTTCATGGCTAATGTTGACAAATGGGCATAAAACATAAGACAAAACACAATACGTGTGCAGGGTACAATGTTCCCCAGCAGCCTACACCATGGCGTACAGCTATTAAAAGGGATGAGCCAATATGGTCAGATCTACCACAAGAAGTCCACGTTTTTCATGAGGATGCACTTTCAGCAGTGTGCGTTCTGTGAGTATAGGCAAATGTCCTATATTATGCTAGTAAATGTGCTAGGTACGATGTTTAGTTCCTAACACCTGAACTGCATATAGTCTAAATCAATAGACAATGATATTTTCAAAGGATATAGAATAGTGATCGAACCTGAAGGCCCAGGTTTTGCTTTTCCTTTTGACCTTATTTTTTTCTGTTATAATAAAAAATTTAAACAGATTTATTACTTACATATATATATTAATTATCGTATTTGTTTTATATGAGGTCCAAGAGAATTCTTCCTCACTCAAAAACAAAACAAAACAAAACAAAACAAACAAACAAAAAACCAGGATCACCAGTATCTGAGTGACACAAGAGATGTGTATACACGGGCATTTCTTATTCCCAAGAAGCTAAAATATTCTCTAGCTATCAATTCTGTGAAGTTAAAATTTGTGAAAATATTAGAGTATACATTTTGACAACTTCAAAATATTTTTTAAAAATTTTAGATGCACAGCAAATCAAGAAGGAATATATTCTCACACACCCTCTTTTCACCTATGTGCAGTATCCCCTTTCCCATCCCACACCATTGTGGTACATTTGTTCCAAAGGAGGAACCAATATGAGTATATCTACATTCTGCATTCCACATTGTTGAGCTGGGGGCACAGCTCAGTGATTAGAGCACTTGCTTGCCTAGCACACACAGGATCCTGGGTTCCATATTCTGACACCACATAAGCGAGGTGTTGTGACACACATCTATATTCCCAGCACCCAGGAGGCTGAAGCAGAAGGATCGCTGCATGCTTGAGGCCATCTTGGGCTACACAGTGGATTCAGGACTAGCCTGGACTCCAGAGTGAGACCGTGCTTCGAAACCACAACAAAGCAAATCAATACAGACATCCCCAAAGTACATTCTACACTAGGATTAACTCCCAGGGTTGTGCATTCCATGGGTGTGGGCAAATGTCTGATGACTTGCCGATCATTAAAACAGTATACAGAACAGTGTCACTGCCCTGAAATTCCATTGTTCCCCCCTTATTCGTGTCACCTTCTTCCCAAGCCCTGGCAGTCATGGATATTTTTATTCTCTCCACAGCTTTGCCTTTTCCAGAATTTTATGTTGCTAGAATCGTATAGCATGCAGCATGTGCAGGTTAACTTTCAATTAGTAATGTGCATTGTGCACATAAAATTGAGCTGACGTTGATACTCAGTGGAACATATGTTGAATAACAAGGTGTACCGCATGCGTTCCCCAGTTATGACAGATGGGAAACAAGCCTCAGAAGATAAACTGAGGAGTCTCCAGGCAGGAAAGTTAGAGGGAAAATGACGCAGGCCCAAAGCTGGAGCTTTGCAAGTACACTCGCTTCAGCAAGGAAAATTTACCAGACACTGAGCTTGATTGTTCACGGGCAGCTTTCTGGAGCCCAGCCCCCACCTCCTGTTGTCATAACTTCTTAGAGTAGAAGAATCTGAATTTTATAGAATATACCTAGATAGTATACCTAATAAAGTTTAAGAACTGCAGTTCAGTGGGATGGAACTGTGAAATCAGTTGCATACAGTCTTCTTTTATAGTGTCACCATAAAGGGTATCATCCCAATGATCTTCTATGCACATTTTTAATCTTTAAATTTACTCATTCTTAATTTATGCATTTATTTATTTGTTTCATGTTTTTCTGTACCTTCTATGGAAAAGTCTTTGTGCAGGTACTGCAAGACTCATGATAAAATAAATTCTCTCCATTGTCTAAGAATGCTCATTATGGTTGGCAGGACATAGGCTATAATTGACATAATTCTTATAACTTAATAATGATCAAATTACACAATATGGATTAATTTCTAAGAGCCAAAAAGACACCTGTGGGTATGACTGAGTAGGCTTTTTCAGGAAGAAAAGACTAGACCTATCTTAAAATGATATATACAAATCAATTAGATCAAATTACCTGAATAAATCCTGCCAGATTATGGTTTCCTTGGGTACATTTTCTAATTATATGTCAATACTCTCATCATGTTTCTAAGCTATTATATATGTTTTGTTTCTAATCCTAACTAAATGACTAAGTCATTGAGTGGATTGGTCCTCTATATTTTTTGTATGTTTCAGGGACTTTTAAGTGATGTATACAAACATACTGTCCAACTGACTGACCAACAGGTATCTACAATATGCTAATTAACAGATGTACTTTTACCTTAATGGGACAGAAGCTATTGATTTAAGTAGATCTTCTCCCCCTTGGCTGAAGATAAGTGTACCTTGCCAATAACTGTCTCTCTACTTAGTACATCAAAAAGAAGTTTTCAGTGAATGAAAGTTAAATTCTACTATACTTTGAATGTTGGACATGCCTTTCTGACCTAGTAAGTATACTTTCTGAGAAATTGCGAAATTTCATAGAAGCTGAACATCTAAAAACCATGTTGTATAATTCCCATGCCTCGGCTGGGTACAGTACTCACCGGGTAGGATGAGGGCATGCATGACATTTCTGATGAATAATAAACTCAGGGAACCTGTGCAGGAAAAATTAGAACAAATAATCTTGGCTCAAAGGATTTTCAGTTGTACACTTTTCTTAATTGCTTTTCTTCTGAACGTGGTTGGCAAATATTTGTCACATTTCTTCAATATATCATATACTGTCTTGAAAAATTTTATGTTGCTTGCCACGCAACGTGAGTGTTGCTTGGCTGCTGTACACTGTGCATCTTGGCTCACCATGCTATGCTACCATCTTCTTCCTGCCTTGAAGTGAATCAGCCATGGACTGAACCCTCTGAAGCTCAAACTCAAAATACACCCTTTCCTCTTCAGGTTGTATATGGCCAGTTTTGGTCCCGATGACAAACACAATGTAACCGTAGCGTAGACTTATAGGTAGCATGTGTGCTGTGTGGAAATACTCTTGACCACTGGTCTCAGTTCAAAGGGCCTTGGTCTTTATACTTTTTGGTGGCAGCAAAACTAGCTGACATGTTGGACACAGAAGGACCCTATGAATGGCTGACAATATTTCTAGGTTCCTTAGAAAATATTTGCATTACTTTTAAAATTAGAGGACAAAAAAATCTGAACTTTATAATTTGAACATTATATTTAAATGTATAATATCACTACCTTATCACAACATTATAAATGCCTCATCTTACCTCCCTCTGTTACTTCTTTCAGCAAAAGTCTTTCCTCTAATCGCCCTTTTTTTCTGCTGTAAAATCAGATCTAGTTCATTCAAATTTTGGGCCCTTCATAATGGAAAAACTAGTTTCCTATTATATAGGTCAGGGAAGGCTTAATGCTTAAAGCTTCCCCAGGAGGGAGGGGTCATATGCTTTCCTGCTAAGCAGTAAAGAAATAGAAACCAACCAACCAAATTTAACACAGTCTCTGTTTCTAGAATAAAGTCAGCGGATCATGTACACCTTGATTTCAGCATCATACTATGGGAAAGATTGATGTTTCACAGGATGAAAGATGGTGGATGTTGGAAGGAGGTGGTACCTGGGCATGGCTCTGAAAGACAAAGCATTGCTGAGCTCAGAGAGATGACTGTTGGCTCAAAGCATCCCAGGCAAAGGCCACAACATGGACCCAAAGGGACACACTGACAGTGCCTGGCTTGTTCACAAAGTAACAGTCCTTAGTGGCGGTAGGAAAATTGTGTGCAACAGCAAAGACAAAGCTGAATTTAGAAAAAGCTGATTGTTGGAGGTCATTTTCCTGAGGAGTTATTGAAAATCATTTCTTAGAATTGCCTCTACCCTTCAAAACTAACTATATTAACATTATATTGGGGAAAAACAAGAATGTATTCATTTTCTATGGCTGCTGAAATGAATTACCACATCTTTAGTGATTAAAACAATAAATGGGTATTTTCCTATATTTCTGATTTCAGAAATGGAAATTGATGTCACAGAACTGAGCAAGTGTAGTCAGCAGGGCTGTGGTCCTTCCTGCAGGATCTAAGTGAGAATCTGTTTTCTTTCCTCTTCCAGCCTTTAGAGACTGCTTCATGTGCTAGCTCACAGCATCTGTTTGTTTAAAACCCACTGCAGCTCGTGCACTCTTTTTCACATTCTATCACTCTCTTCTCCCTCCTTTTTCCGCTTGACAGGCCTTTATTGATTACACCAAATACATAGAGGTCACCCAAGATAATGTCCCCATCTCACAGTTAACTCATTTGCAACTTTCAGTCCAATGAAAACTAATTACTCCTTGCCAAATAACAGATATATGCCTAGGTTTGAGGAACTAGAATGTGGACATGCCTGTGAGACACAGGCATGACACAAGCCTGACACAAGCAAAGAATGAGGCTCACATTTCTCTGCCTGTGAAGAAACATGGCCGAGTGACTATGGAAGTTACCTGTTCAAATACAAATGGGGGAAGAAATTCAGAAATTCAAGACATTCCATCTTTCCCCGAACTCTTCTCAATCATTTCTGAAAAGGCTGAACCATCTCTCCCCAGGGCGTATATTTTAGTACATGGAGATGTTTTCAGAACAGATTTATCAGTGCCTGCCCCTCCACCCTGTCTTGTTTGGTGCCGTCCCTGATGTTTTCTGCCGATGGCCTCCCCACACATATGCTTTCTCAGCCCACATCTTATCCTAGCATTGGCTTCCTCTGTTCTTCTGGAAGCCTCTTTACCTAGAGGTCTAGTTAGAAGGAATTAGCAAGTGACCCTGGCTGAGAGAATGGCATTTGCAGCATTTTCATTTAAAAAACAAATTTCACTGTGCCTTCAAGATTTCCCATTTAGTTACCAGTAGTAGGAGTCAGTAGTATCAGAATGTGATGTGCTGATGTATTTATATCCTTTATTTTTCCTGACATCTACTTTACAAAGCCTTACATGGTGAATGATGCAGTTAGGTACTCCCTGTGACTATTTATCATCCCCAACACCCCCTGACAATGACTAAATTGTCGCTTTTCCGGGCTGATAACCTACTTTATACCCTAAGCAAAAGGCGGTGGAAGGAGAGAGCGTGGACTATGACAATGTCCTGTCAGTCATGCTAGACAGTGGGATGGGACCAGGCACAGCCCAGTGATTCAGGAACATGACTCATGCTGCCTCATTTCCATGACAAACTGGGTGGTGCTGTAGGCAGCACTTTAGTTGTTCACTCTTAGCACCCATGGCCAGTTCGGTGAGTAGTAGCAACTCTATTCCGCACATCTATGCCATCTAAAAGAACATGGGCAGCTTTAGTATTCACATTCAGAAAAAAATGCTTCTTTCCAGTCCCAGTCACTTACTCCTACTTATAAATGCTACTGGGACAAAAGGATTTGTGATGTTCAAGATTCCAGGACTTTTCTCACTGTGGGAGATTTTGAAAAGGGATTAAATTTGCCTTTAATAAAGCACATTAGAGTATTTATCATCTTAGCACCTGTATAAAAGAGAAACATCCTGCTGGAACTTTGGAAAGGGAGAAAGGCACAGTTAGGAAATTATGCCATGATAGAGTAATCATGGATGATACCCATCAGTTTTTCTCCAGTCCGTTGTCATTTGTCCTTCACTTAGCCAGCATCAACACCTGATGTCATGATAGGTAGTAAGGTATAATTGTGGAGCTACATCCCCTTGCCTGTGTCACACCAGAAAATATGTGGCTTGCCCACAGTCCAGTTTGACTGCGTTGAATTCCAGAGGTACTCAAACTGCCTTTCTAGCTTGGTTTACTTGTGTTTCATTACCTGATTTCTCATACTGCCAGATCAATTCACCTTCTCCCTGTACTTCTTAAACTCTCATGGCTCCTTTGGCTCATAATAACCTTTCTCCCTAAAATGTACTTCCTAGTTACGCTTGTCTCCAAAGGTCTTCTAGCCCGCAAAAGTCAGCACAAATATTACCGCTTACCTGAAGCCATCCCAAGCCCTGTCTTCTTGTGGATATCGTAAGAGAGACATTGCGGTCTCTCTTTCCCTAGTTACCCATCTCCTAAAAGTTAATTCTTCTGTGTTGTTCGTCAATATGAAAGACCACAAACTCTTGGCCTCCAAAATTACTCTATTTTATAGACAATTTGAAACATCCAATGTAGTGGTTTTAAGTTAGGAGTTTCAGAAATGTGAAGGTCTAGACTTTTGAAGATTATAACAGCTACCAGAATTACACCTGCACTTAAATTAGCAATACCTTATTAGAACTGAGTGACACAAAATTTCAGTTTATCAGGATGAGGAATTTCCAGAGATAAATGGAAGTGATGGGTGTACAGCAGTGTATATGTATTAATGACACTGAACTGCATACTGCAGAGTAGCCAAAATAATAAAGTTTATGCTGTATATACTTAACACAATTCAAAAATTAGACATTCATCTATAACAATGTCCAGCTATTTCACTCCGAGGTATTTTTTCCCAAAAGATGGGAAAGGATACATTTATAAACCATGTTTTTTAAAAATGATTGTATTAGTTTTGCATGTAATAACCAAGTACTGGTCACAACAGAAATATGCACCCATGGGCAAATGAATAAACAAATTGTGATGTATTCATACAGTAAAATAATGGTCAGCAATTAAAATACAGGCACATATCAACACTGAGGGATACTAAAATATGCAGAATGTAAGAAGATGTATAAAATGGGGATATATGTATGATGTCCTTCATATATGGCTTTAGGAAGTACAGTCTCATCTACACTGACAACCACAACCATGGTGTGCAAATTAGTATGTGTGTGTGTATTGGGGCAATTTAAGGGAGGTGACAACAATCTACAGGGGGTGGAGTTATTCCAAGGGTCACAAGGAAATTACTGTGGTGACAGATGTGTTCCTTATTTTCATTTTGTTGATTTTTAATCATAGAAATAGGTCAAAATTAATCAAATTGAATACTTTAAATATGTGAAGCTTATTATATTTCAGTAAAAATGTTACAGACAGTCTAACAAAGTACAAAGCTAGCAATATCAATATGAATAGACCAGATCTCTGGTTCAGAAGCCATTGTTATTTGTGAAGGAAACAAGCCATGACTTATTTCTTATTTATAGGAATTAGATCAAATCGATCCTGGAAATCATTGGCTTTTGGAAATGGGATATATTTGGTCTCCATTTCTTTCAATTCAAAATAAGAATGATTTGTAATTTAAGGGATTTCTTTTGTTCTTACAGAAGCTTACTAGAAGATGATTTAGTATAATTTGAAATCAATTCAAATTATCCAAATGAGTAATTTATATGTCTGGCATAAAATTGTCTATAATTTATTATTCAGAAGCAAATGATTCAGAATTAAGTTTGCCAAAAGCTCTGGCTCCCTGAAGGTGTAATGTCAAATCATTTTCTTCTCTTGGTTATCATTGGATATTTCTTAGGACTGAAGAAAAACAGACTCTGGGCAATTATCCCCAAAATGTCCACAGCAAGATATTCTTTACTTTGACGTTTGTATAAGCCATATTTACAAACACCATCCCATTATTCTTTGAGTAGAAGGAAAAAAAATGTGGAGTAAATATCTTTGCATTCTCATCTTAGAAATGTGAAACGTTTGGACGCTAGCAGTTAAACGTAGCATAAAACCCAACCCCTCCATCCCATTCTTCTCTCCTTCTGCTTTTTAGTCTGCGGTGTTGGCCTCCATTGCTTTCAGCAAAATGCTGAGTCCCTTCATATCTGATAATCTTTTCCAATGTTCATCTTTTCTGCCTGGAACAAATCACCTTTCACTTAGTTCAGATGTTGCCATCATGTCCTTCCAATGAGCTTCCTAAAATTCCATAAAAATATGAACTCCAAATATCTTTTTGTAATGTTACTCTAAATAATTTTCTTCTACAGCCCTTCTCCTTTATTAGAACTTTATTTGCTAATATTGGGTGTGAATTATGCTTTAATGTGTTCATCCTAAAATGACTTAAGAGTAACATAAAATATATGATCTAGAATTCTGTGAATTGAACTCAGGGATTTTGAACAGTTATATTCCAGGCTTTTATTTCATTTTAATTCTTATTTGAAAACAGGGTCTTGCTAAGACATGGAGGTGCCCAGGCTGGAACGTAGGCATTCCTCTTGCCTTAGTCTCTCAGAATTCTGGGATTAGAGGTGTGCACTACTTTGCCAAGCTTTCATATTTTGTTTAATGCTTATTTCCCTTGTATAACTTATTTTTTGATTCCATTTTATTTTCTAATATGTTCTAGCACATGACCTAGCATAAATATGAATCTAGTGAATATTTTATGAAAATAAATTCAGCAATACAACTAACAATTTGGTGACTTGGCCAAGGAAACTCCACTAAGATTGCTAATACAGTCTGCTGACCTGTGCCCTGTACATTAACCTACCTGTCATCTAACATTGATCATGCATTAAGCAACACGGTAATCAATGCTTCTGTGTCTAAGCAAAGGATACGTCAATGAACATTGCACTTGAAGTGTGCGGTCTAAACTATGTAAAAAACATCTCACATAGATGTCACCAGCTATGGGACTTCATTTGGTAAGCCACCTTGTGAAACAACATGTTATTATACTTTAGATGATCATTTTTATTGGCTAACACCTATGCTGTCATTTTTTTGGAGAGGAATATAAAATCTATAGGTCAGCTCGAAATGGGTGACTGATAACATAGCTATGGAAAATAGAGCTTTCAGCGCAAACTCTGCTTGAAAGCTCTGCAACTTACCTTATGAGTTGGGTGTATGTGAGAAGAATAGGTGGGCAACTCTCATATTTCTCCTTAATATTATATGACTGTATGAGAATCAAAGAAGATAACAGATTAAAAGCACCTGGTAGAGGAGAGTCATGTACGTATTCAATAATGTTGACCAATACCGTTGCTCTTGTAGGATCGAATGAACATTCCTTCTCAGTCCTCTGAAATTTCGTTGCATTAATCTGACAAAGATTAGAAGCAGGAGAAAGAAAGGCATAGAAATGTATTTAGCATGTAAAAGGAGACACGTTTTGGCACTAGGGAAATGCACAGCACTGTGATTATGCTTTTGCCCAATATTAGTTAGGAGCTTAGATGAATATATATATGTGAGAGAATGGAATGGAAAATGGAGAAAATCATTTGGAAAATAGTAGTTGATGCTTAGGGGAATTTAATGGAATTCGAGAACATATTGTAGCCTGGGATGAGGTCTTCTGGGCTTGCAGAACTGATACTGATTTATAAAGGATTGGGATACAAGACAATGTTGTATGACAAAAGTCTGCACAGGTGTGTTAATAACAAGCGTCAATAATCTTTTTTCCTATGCTATGAGTTTAGTTACTGAAATGTCGGGAAAGGGACCTGCTTTCTTGGCAGGTCCAAACCTCAGGCAGATAAGGAAGTTTTATAGAAAGTCTCTCCCTGCAGTGGGAGGGAAGATACAGGTGAAAGTCAGGTAGACCTTCATTCTGAGCCTGCTTTTAAGGCCATTTAATTTCCAAATTTCCAAATTGCTCAAAGTGCCAAAACATTCCAAATTTGGGAGATATCCTTTTTGCGTGCACCAATTTAAAAGCTTGGAAGACTCAGTCAAATACACTTGGGATAGGTCCTTTCACCTCCATATCAATTGAAAAATAACTTCTAAAACCACATGTTAGATCAAATTCTCAAGTATTTTTTAAAGCAGGGGCAATAGATTGTAGAGGTATCAAGTTATTTGCTCAAAGACATTATTGCCTGAGTTGTTAGAAGTGACTAGGAACGCTGTATATACAATGGTAAAACAAAAATAATTTTTGAAATTCACTCATGTATGAATCATGGACCCCAGGAGGGGTCCAATTTTAACTTATTCTACCATTTTACAGAATAAAAAACTGGTAATTCCAAAGGTCTCCCTGATGCCTTTTGCTCTAGTCACTTCTCTAGTGAATGTTTTCAAGGACTTCCATAACCAGTTATCACAAACTGTGCAGAACTATGTCCTGTCACAGCTCTGAAGGCTAGAAATCTGAGATGAGAGACAGTATGGCTACACCCTATTGTAAGTTGTGAACAAAACTGTGTTCCGTTCATTCTCTACTAGTTGCAGGAAATCCTTAGCATTCTATAGCTTGTAAAGGCATCCTTCAGTCTCTGCTCTTACCTTCCACTGGACTGTTCTCAAACAGGATAACACTCTGAGTTTCTCCTGAAAATAAATTTTGGTGTATACTGTTCTATTCACAACATATAACAAATTATTTTGACTTGTTAAAACATAAAATGAAATAAAAATCAAGTTTTCTCTTTTTTGCATTATTATAGCTAAACATTAATGGTTTGGGGCTTATTTATATTTTTACAAATAGGGTGTCACTGTGTTCCCCAAGCTGGCTTGGAACTCGTGGGTTCAAGAAATCCTGCTAGACCAGCCTCCTACCTGGGACTGAAGTCATCCATGACTTGACCATCTTAAAAGCAACATTGTGAAAACATTTTAAAAATATACCACGTTGTTCTAGTGTAAAGCAATCGTAGCCCTGTCCTCGCTTCTTCTTGATCCCTTGCTTTTCTCATGGCCTAGCCTTTTCCAAAATGTGTCTGCAGGTGGCCTTCTCATAGACACACTTACCTGTTTCTGTTTTTTCTTTATTCCTGAAAAACAATAAACAGAGTAGGCTGACAAAAATTCTGGTCTTCCTCAAGGTGTCTTAAGTTTTGCATTTGAAGTTCCTTCTTATTGGAAAACCTTTCACTCTCAGGCAAAGTCAAGCAGTTTATCTCCCTAGCAGATAATCTCAGAGAAAAGTGCCCAGTCTAAAGGGTGCAGGTGTTGATAAGGACCGTGGGGTATCGATTTGCTCGCTTTCTAGAATCTCCTCTTCTGAGGAATTGCCCTATTTTATATTGGGAGCATGAGAACACTGGTAAAAATATGGCAGTTGTGCCTGGGCACCGTGAACACTGCAGCCTCTAGGATATTTGCTCCGTTTTTAAAGTGTTATAATAACAAATATAAGAATAAAGTGTTGTTACTTGTATACGTTAACTATACTTAGATTTTATATGCAGCTGAAGACAATCAATTCCTCTTCACTCAGGGCAAACCAAAATATTGGACACACCTGACAGAGTTCTGAACCCTTCAGCTGTAATCATTATGGCCTTGATTGCATGTGCCTTGATTACTCTTAAGCAAAAGAGCTATCCAGTAAGATATAGGAATTGGCCAAGGGTAGACTGAGGGAAGATTTTCCTCTGGGTGAGATTATACTTGGCTTCTTAAATGATCTCATTCCATCACTGCTCATTTGTTTCCAAATTTGTCCCATTATCCAAATCACTTGGGGAACAATTAGGGAATTTTTTTTCTGGCCCCATCTGCAGAAGTTTAATAGGTCTCAAAGGGGATTTTAAACCTGTCCTTATAAGGAGGTACCTCAGGTGACCCTGATAAGCAACTAATTTGGAGAAAAACAAGTATTGAAATACTTGTCTCATACATAAATTATTTTAAAAAGAACTATCCCCAAAACTTTGAGTGGGCAAATAAATTCCACCAGTAGAAATATTAATACTTGTTTTGAAACTTTCCTAGAATAGAATGAACCCATGTAAAGTTAGGTGTGTGTATAAATCTTAATATTTTAGTACTATGACATCTTCTAGGCTTAAATTTTTGTATAATTTAAAAACTGTAGTCTAGCAAAAATTAATGCTATTTTTCTCAGCTTTGGCAAGTAGAAACTCAGAAACTAAGAACAGATGTTTAGGATGAAGGGCATTCAAAGGTCAAGGGAGGCATGTTGAGTAGCCAGAACCCAAAGCAATTACAAAGGTGAGTGGGTGAGATCGCTGGAGGCGGGCACAGTTGGAATCTGTGTTGATTTCCACACCTGCAGGGCTCCGGCAGCTCCAGAATGAGGCGATGGTGGTTCAGGGACACTGTGGCAACATCCAGGGGCGCGTTCCTGACCTTTAAATAGGACAGGACCTTGGAGAAAAGTGAAGGACTCAGAGGAGAGCAGCTTGCTTGGGTGAGGTAGGCTTGAGCAGAGGCGGAGGTGTTGTGGGGGGGTCGCTGCTAGGTCCTCGGCAAGGTTCTCCTTACAGGGGTGGGCTGGGTCTGGAACAGCAGAGAGAAAGAGGAATTTCTCTTCTTTCTTTCTTTCTTTCTTTCTTTCTTTCTTTCTTTCTTTCTTTCTTTCTTTCTCCAAGTGTCTAAGACTGAGCACAGCACCTTCTTCCGGGGAACTTTGTTGAGGGAGCGGGAGGGCTACTTGCTAACAAAAGGTTACCAAATTTGGAAATGTGTGGGGCAGGGTGCTCCGGAGTTGGTGGCTCCTCATCCCAGAAATGGAAACAGAAAAACCAAAGGAGGATTTCTTCTCCATGAGAAATACTAGTTTTTTTTTTTTTTTTCCACGGTTTTGTTTGTTTGCGGTAGGGTATTATTACATCGACTTTGTTGACCCTGAACTCACCGGTTCTTTTGCCTTGGTCTTCTGAATGCTGGGATCACAGGAAGGCACTACAAAGCTTGGCTCAGGTGCCAACGGTTTAGTACGTATCTTAGTATGGCTACAACTTTTAGTCACTTGCAAGTTTAGAAAATACAAAGCGTTGGCAAAAATGCAGAATAGAAAAGACTCTTTCAAGTCCTATCCAAAGAGCTGCATACATAATAAGGGAGCTGTCTGGAAGAAACAAACTTAAATACACATGTCTTTTTAAAAAAGAAATCTGAGACTATAACAGAGACGGCCTGGTCCAAGGGCCTACAGAAACATGGAATACAAACCTCTGAAGGATTCAAGGCAGACTAGGAAGAAGGCGTGTCCAAGCACCAGTTTCTTACAGAGTCTCAGGTATACTCATGGGCTCTTTGCACCCCACTAAGACAAGAAATCATTTTCAGCTTGAATCTGTAATAGGTGTCTTCTGTTTGCTAATGTTAATTATTGAGCAAATACTAGTCTTGGTTGCTAAGACTATGTCAGGGATTATTCTCTTCTACCCAATAAATTTCGCTCCTTTTATTATTACTGCCACTTGTATGAGCAGATTCAGACTGAGAAAGGTGAATTAGCTTGTCTAACAAGATCAGGCAGGGAGAAGGGAGGCAAGCTGGGACCTAATCTAGATCTACCAGGTGCCAAAATGATTGTTCGTGTATCTGGTTCCTTGGAGGTTGTTGCTTTATGATTTATGAATGGTATAATAAAATTCTCTGAAAAGCGGAGGAAAAGAAGAGGTTGATAACTGAATCGTGAGCAATAATTTAGGGCACTATTAAAGAGAAGGTGAAAGATTAAGAAACTTACTTCAGCATAATAAAATTAAAATTAATTTCTACTGATAATTTTATTTGTGGAAATAGACTACCTGTATTATGGGGTGAAGATATGCCTTTTACTGCTAAAGTATTTCAGGAATAAGAATTCAGAAGATCGGAACGGATCTTCAGGTCAAAATCTCAGAATAGCACCTACACAAGAAATCTCCAAGCTGATTATAAAATCTGAAATTCTTACAGCTAATTCATTAAAAAATACCATCAAAGAGAGGAGGAAGCTGAGTACAATCCAATTATAATTCACTGGGTAGCTAATTGAAGTACAAAACACACATTTTATTTGGCAGATGTTTAAAAATAATCTTGCATACTTTCATTTCACTGAAGTCATAGAAAGGATTCCTCATTTGGTATAGAAATTACATAAAATTTTCTTACCAGTGCCCAAAATTTTGCAGTGTTAAATCACCATTATTCTAAAGACTTAGCAAAGTCGTTATTCCTTTTTGTTACACTAAATAGCAGTTAAAAACTCAGTCATAAGCTTTGAATAAGATTCAGGCAAGTCATGTACTACCCTGTGTTTCAAATCATTCCGTCTATTAGATAATCTGTCCACAATAGTTCCTGAAGCGTAGAAGCCCTGGCAATGGCCTGGGCATGAGAGAATGATGGTTGAAAGCGTGGTCGGCCTGCAGTCTCTGGTTCTCTACCGTAAATTAGACTAACAGCGTCACCTCCGATTCCCTGAAGGCGGCCTTGTGGCAGCATAGGCTGAGTGCTTGAGTATTTCAGGAATGAGAATTTGGAAATGAGAATGAGAATCCTGGGGTACTGAGATGTTTATTGATACTTCTAATGATACTTTATCATCGTGTGAGGAATATCTTTGGCCTTAGTGAATTTCCAGGAATATTTAAATAGCTCTAAAATTTTCAGTATTTTATTTACAGTTTATAAGCTGATTTAAGCAACTACTAAGGGGCATTCTCCCTTGGTGGAAAAGTGTATTTGTCAGGTAAGGAAAAAAAAAACATATTTGCTATACACTACAAAGTTTCAGGAGAGTCAAGATATTGTAGATTACAAGAATTTACATCATAGAATGGTATCCTGTGAGTAGGGTATCTTCAGATAGATCATTTATTCTGCCTGTGTTTTCTTAAAAACATGTTATGATACTACATGCTGGAGTTGATAGGGATTAAATGAGTGAATTAATGTACATAAAGGGCTCAGAACAGCGTCTGACAGTTGACCGTGCTTGAAAAGCTTTAAGTATTACTTTTCTCGCTTTAATTGGAGCTGAGGTATTTTTCTAGAGACACAAAATATTTTTCCACGCTTCTGAGGAACTAAAGAGAATTAAACACACTGTGCTGATTGAAAGAAGGAACCAGGAAATGTCCCGTGCATTTGATAGTATGCTAAATCCCTGTAGGACAGGGAAAGGATACTTGGTACAAATATTTTAATTTCCTCAAGAAACAGAACCTGTTACTGCAGCAACAGCCACACAGATGACTACAATGTGTTCATAAGATAAAAGAGAAAGTAGTCATAGAAACCACAAAGGGGAAATTATGCTTAGAGCAGGTTTCCAAGTCTCCAGTTATTAAATAACAAACTGATACCTCATAAACATGAAAATGCATCCGAAGCATAAAGTATGCAAGCTGTACTATACTAATTTAAATAGAATTTTATTGCTTTATATATTGAAGAGACAGCCACTTTTTCTTTGCTGAAGAATTGTAATAAATACCATCATTTCAACCAATAAGAAGGTGTTTAAATGTGTGAAAGTATTCTCTTCATTCTTAGAACCTGCTCTGTTAGCTAGGGCTGATCCAGAGCAGGTGCACAGAAATCCCAGAGATGAGGCTATTTGTACTCACATGCTGAGGAGGCGGGTACTCCTTTTCTAATATTAAGCTCTCCTGGGTCGTAGATAGGAAAAGGCTCCGTTCCACCAACTTCCATGCTAGCCGTCCAAGAAAGAGCTCCAAGATATTCATTAACAGTCTTTCAGATCATGAGTTTTAAAAACCTAGATTTTATCTAGATCTGGAATCCTTGCTCTACAAATTACCAACAGAGTTGCCAAATTCCTTTATGCCTTTTAATTTGACTTGATTTTGGCTCTAAATTCAAACAGATTTTATCAACAGATGAGGTACAGGAAGAGCAAGTTTCTGCATAAGAAAATCCTGAGTTTCAGAATCTAAGCTTCTGGATAGGAAGAAAGGAGCTTTATAGAAAGAGGAGCTAGAAAAAATACTGAATTGGATACAATTTCTGTTGTTTTTTTCCCAAAAGGGTAACTGCCTGTGTGGTAGTACAACTGCAACTACTTAATGACAATGTGTTGGCTAGTGTTAATTTAGTGCCTAGAGGCTGCCCTGTGATGAGTTTGTTATAAACCTATTCCAATTGCATTCAAATTAAAATAGATGGACAGAATTATTTCGCTTACATAATAAGAAAGATGAGGTTTAGAAAATTGTGATGATGAACACAAGAGAGTTGTTGACAGCTTATGAAGTAAAAAATAAAGACCCTGTCTTTGTCCAGTTTGGGTTGTTATGACAACATAACCCAGCCAGGTGCTTTTATTTGCATTTCTCTGATGGCCCATGAGGAAGAACGCTTTTCATATGCTTATTGGCCATTTGTACTTCTTCTGAGAAGTCTCTTTTTGTTTCAACTGCCCACTTCTTGAGGGGATCATTTATTTTAGGGGGTTTTATGATTTCAGTTCATTGTGTATTCTAGATGTTCATCTTTTGTCTGAAGTGTTACTGGTGAGTATCTTTCCCACCCCGTGGGTTGTCTGTTCACCTGGCAGATTGTTTCTTTTGCTGTGCAAAAGCTTTTTGATTTAATGTAGTCCAATTGGTTGATTATTCCTGAGATTTCTGGTGCAGTTTGTGATCTGTTCAGAAAAATCGTTTCTAATAATCAGTGCACTCGTTGTAGATCTATCCCACTCCTAGGAGACAAGCATTAGTGCCTTCTAGTTATGTCATCACCATGACCTCCTATTAGATTCCCCCCTCTTAAAGGCACCACCATTTCACCCCACACTGAGGACCAATTTCTCAGCAGTTTGGCATTTGAGTGACAAAGCACATCTGAAGAAGAGCAGATCAAATTCTTTTCGGTTTTGTTGTTTCAATCTTTTTGCCAGAGAGAGTCTCAAAGTGGGTTTACCAGAGGACAGTGACAGGCCCAGGAATGGAAGATTTTCTGACTCAGAATAGACTGTAACTCAGTAGCAGAGTATGGCCTACCTGAGAGGTCCTGGTTTCTAACTCAGATATGAACAATAACAGAGCAAACCCCCCCAAAACTCAAAAAAACCTGACTTAACTGACTGCCTGAATATTTAGAAAATCTAGGATACTAGTCACCCATAATTCAGTAAATTCTCTAGTTCATTTTGTTGCATATTAAAGTTAGTAAAACATTACATTATGCTTCACTGCCTTACATTTTATTAAAGAAAACTTTTATTTATGTATCAGCAAATGAGATTATAAACTCACCTTAGCTTTCCGTTTTTTGTTTTTTTTTAATAAGCCTACAATTGTGAAATTTGTAAACTTCCTTTAAGAGAGAAATCATTGTCATGGAAACATTTGGAGAAAATTAGATTTCTAAACTTCTGTCACATGGAGCAAGAGATTCATGATTTTATTTTATTTATTTTTATTAATAAAAATAACATTTATTTGATATCCAGTATGTGCTTTAAACATACAGAAAAGCAGATAATAAAGCAAAATCGGCTTAGTTTGGAATGAAAATGTGTTATTTCTCTGTGGGTATGTATGCATGTATTTAAACTCTGACAGGTATTACAGGGATTAAAAAATTTGATTTAGGTCTTTATTTCTCTAATGAAATGCACTGTGGGGGAAAAAACAACCTTTATTCTGAGCATTTGTGACAGCTTATTCCCTTTCAAAGGATTAGAGAAATGCACATGCTAATAAACCTACGGTGGCATCTTTTTGCTTCTCAAGGTGACAGTATAGCAAATACAGGTTACATGTATAATATTGGATGTGCCGTGATAACGGAAAGTAAAAGACACATAACTCCCACTAGGAAGTGTCAATCAGTCCAAAGCTGAAATCTAGTTCAGAGGAAATGTCATCCTTGTAATAATCTGGTATAGTAACTGAGATAAAGAATCTTTGAGACTGAAAGAGATAAATTAGGGCAGGTTGATGTGACTACGGATGTGATTAGGATCTGTGGCTACTGATTGGTCTCTTATAATTGTGCGTTTCTTGTCAAGACATGGACTGGTTACTTCCTATGTCATTCAAAAATTTGGAATGTTCATGAGTAGAAGTGGTTACCTTGATAAGTTTAAAACGCCATTATTTTATCATCCAGAACTCTGTCATATACCATGTGCGTAGCAATTTCTTTATAGAACATCTATTGAAACTACACCGATGCTTCCCTCATTATTTAAACCATTGTCTGGCCCACTGCCCTTGTCTTGTTCTCGGTCTGCTCTCTCCGTGGCCATATTCCGATATTGCCAGCTTAGAAAGCATATCTATGAGAAGTTCAGGTTGAAGAACCCCTCAAGTCTTTTCTGGATTTTTCACTTTTCCATTGTTGGACATAATACTGGCACATACAACTTAAAAGAGAAAAGGTTTAATTTAGCTCATAGTTTCAAGAGATTCAAGGCATGACTTATAGGTTCCAGGACAGAAACCTTATGGTAGGAGCGTAGGGCAAAGCAGGCTGCATAGTTCAGTGATAGGAAACAGAGAAGGAGAAAGTGCCAGAGAGGAACAAGTAAAGGACTATTTATAATACCCAAGGCCACACACCCATGATTTACCTGGACCCCTATTAGGGTTTGAATCTGGAGTGTCCCCTACCTATTTGGATATGGGGGATACTTATGGAACCATGTACTACTGGCAGGTGCAACCCTGCTGGAAGAGGCAGATGCGTAGGGTCTGACCTATAGGGAATGTGTCAACTTGTTGAGATTGAGGGGTACACAGAGAACACCTTTCAGCTTTGTGTTACTGACTTTTGGGCCAGGAAGTAAAGGAAAGGTGTGAGTGTGAGGGCCCGACTGACAACTTGAACTAAGTGAAAGAAGGAAGAAGAGACATTATTACAACTGTGCTTGGCAAAGGTCTGGCCTTCGTATTACTCTCCAGATGTCACTCCTTCCTTCACTTGCTTTTCTCTCTGATATGCCGTGAAGAGCTTTTCTCTGACTAGATCTCGGTCATGTGCTTCCCCTGTTGCCAGATGCCAATGAGTGGATAATATGAGACCTTCTCTAAATGTGAACTAAAATAAATATGTCCTTCCTTAAGTTTTAGGGGTCAGATAGTCTATTCTAAGAACAAATAAGCAACTAAGACAACCGCCCAGGGGTGTGTGAGGCATTTCTTACTCCAATTTCTTGACAGATGAGGATCAACGGTCGCAGTTGCATTGGAAGGAAGATTAGAAGTAGTCTAGTCCCAACATCCCTGTACCATAGCCAAACCTTGGTGGTGCTTTCTTGTAACAAAACTTTAACATTTTTCTAGGTGTGGTATGTTTCAAGATTTCTGTTTCCCTAATGTTAACATCGCTGCCTACTTTTATTCTCCAGTGTCCCAAGCATTACTCAGGTCACAAGCTAATTGAAGGATGATCAGGCTAGCATCATGCATCTCCCTGGGCAGCGTGTTACAAGGTCAGGTGCTTCAGCATCACTCTAAATTTCTGGCTCAGAATGATTATTTTTAATAATAACAAAACAGCAGTGCTTGCATCAAAAATTCTCAAGATGCTTTACTGTCAGCTTATATTTAAAGGGATAATTATATGCATTTATGTTGTTTCGGGAGTGTATACATATTTGCACAATCAAGACAGTGAATATGTTGTTACTCCTAAAATTTCCTTACAACTCTGTTATTCTTTTCTCTAAAGTTTACCACTCTTAGACTCTCAAGGCAACCTTCTGTTTTCTGTTACCAAATTCAGTTGTACTTTTTAGATTTTAAAGTAAATTGTTCTTTTGTTCTTTCTTGTGCTGTCTCTTCCTACTTCTCTGGATATTTTTTTTTTTTTTTTTGTATTAGGCTGAACATGCCAAGGTCATGTTACTGACGTTCTCCTGGCAGGACTCAAATGTCATTCCACATCAACCTTTTTGTGTGCATTAATGCTTAGCCTTGCCCCGTCTCTTGGCAGTCCTGTGATAGTCCTTCAGAAACTGAGTGCAAGCCTTTGCATTTTACATGTTGATTAAGTGTCATCTTCTTTGCTTTAGCCCATCATTCAAAACAGTCAATACATGTTGGGAAAATACTCCATCATCTTTATAACTTTTAGTACCATGATGTTTGAAAATAAAAGTTGCCAGGTCACATCATTCAAGTCATTGATAAGAAATATTGAGCAGATTAGTTCAGAAAACATATTTTCAAATTCTTCTCCCAGGTTGACACTGATTTATTAATCAGTGTTTTGCATATATACATTTAGGCAAATCACAAATCCTCATACTACGTAACCATGTAATTTGTGTTGTACAGAACTATCTAAGTCTTTACCAGTCTTAAGGATACCCTGCAGTGTTATGTGTTTTTAATTAATAAAAACCTGGATCAGATGGCAATGCTAATAGTAATTGTCTCTTGGTGGTAAAATAAAAAATGTGTTAATCAGTTTTCTGTTGAGAACAACAAAATGCCTGAAAAAATCCACAGGGAATTTCCCCCCCATTTTATTGATATAAAAAAGTGCAAAATTTAAGGTATACAATGAAGTTGAGCTTTTTGTGCACCTACGTATCTTGTCAAGGTGATGAGGACTTTCTCCCTCTCCTTTTGTCCCTCCCCCAACCCACCCTTCCCTCCTCGCCCTACCCCCCGTTTCACTTTGTGTCTTGTTTTAAGTTCCATGACATAGTTGTGATCTGGGTCTCTCATATAAAAACACTACAAATAAATATCCCCTTTGATCCAGTAACACCTCTCCTGGGAATATATCCAAAAGAGGCCAAAACAACACATAACAGAGATGTATGTACACCCATGTTCACAGCAGCACAACTAACAATCGCTAAAATACAGAAGTCACCAAAATACCCATCAACAGACCAATGGATACACAAACTGTGGTGTTTATACACAATGGAATACTATGCATCTATAAAGTCCAACAGCGTGGAGGCTTTTATGGGCAAATGGAAGATACTTGAGAACACCATGCTTAGTGAAGTGAGTCAAAAGCAGAGAGTTGAGACACAAGTAAATTTTTACTGGCTCCTGGTTTCGGTTCATCGTTGGCTGGCTCCACTGTTCTTGTACCTATGACAAGGCAGAAACATTGTAGTGGGCTAAAGTGACCGAGGCAAATCGGTAGCCTCATGATAGCCAGGAAGAAAAAGGAGGGAGAGAAAGAGAGTGAGTGTCAGCCAGAGGGAACATGAATACCTGAGTACCTGCAAGGCATGTCCTGCTCGACACGTCCCACATCCTGTGTGTCTATCGCCTCTCAATGGCATGTCACTTGGGCCCATTGATAACCTAATCCAATGATGTAGCTAGAGCCCTCCCCATCCAGTCACCTTCTAAAACCTTTGGCTTTGATCATTGATTCACTGAGAATTAAGCCTTCAACATATGACACTATGGAGGTCATTCCCAAACCAAACCATAACAAAAGGTGTACTTTTCTAATTGATTTTTTTGTCATTGGGATTGTCCTAATGCCAGAATATTTTTATGATACGAAATGATCAAATTTTACTAATTGCTTCTCTATTCTAAATATTTTCCTAGTCAGTGGGCTGACTTTCAGAGTAACAAAAGAAGTCTTGGTGGCTTTTTATTAGTTAGTCCTTATTACTTTCTAATATTGATATTTTCAATTGGAAGGATTTGTAATTTTTCACTTTAATTCCCATCTCAGGAATTATTTGAAAAGCTCTTTCCTCTCTTTTGAAAATATGGAGAATATTACATCTATCATTTGCCTATTCATTATGATTCCTTAGGTTGCACTGAAGCTGAGTAATTTCAAAATTAAGTTCTCTAAAATTACCAGAATGAAGTTCGTCAGGTAAAAATTTCTCATACTCTTATAGAACATTTTTTCCCCCATCTCTTCACTGAACTTTCACTGAGGTTTATTTTGCCCAATCCAAGTGTTAATTATTTTTAAGAAAAACTTCTTATTGATGGAAACATTTAAGGTGAAATCAGCTGAAGAATTTCATTTCCGTTGTGTTAATATTTACTCTTGAGTGACTGGTGCATAGGCCTATTTGTCTTTCTTTTTCTTGCATTTATTTCAAAATTTTTTGTAGGTGCAACTAGGTGAAATATTCTGAAAGATTTCCTCAAATACAGTTGTGACAATTGGTGGAATGTATTGAATAGGGGAGAAGTAGATGCTTTCAACATTTAATGTGATTTTTTTCATGACTGGAAAATACTACATTATGTATGTTTAAGTTGATTTGTTAAAGTTGTTAATTTTAACTGTAATAACATGGGCAAATTATCCATGAACAGTACCAAACTATATTCAACCTAGTCAGTCATTTGACAAACAGCCATCCATGTGAAATGCCTTCCATTTTGTGGCATTAGAGTCCTAGGGGGCTTCTTGCAGAAACCTTTCATTTGCTCGGGCAACAAACAAACAGAGTCCAGTTTCATGGTACAACCTAGAATAGAACAGAGTCTGGGACTCATTCCTTTAAAGTCAACAAGACAAAACTGAGTGATCAGTGGGCATCGTTTTACAGTCACTGTCACAGAAAGTTTTAACTGCCCCCATTATTTTATACATATTAGAGCACATTATTAAGAGAATTTAAGTTATTTATGTGTTACTTGGTCATACTTTATTGACTTTTATCTTTTTTCTAATTCTGATGCATTCTGCTGTTTCCCTGCTAGAGTTAGCAGAGTTCTCATCCAGGTGGCTACTGGACTTTCTCCTTATTTCCTGTTGGCCGCACTCCCAATTTGATGGCTGTGTTTTCATTTTTTTTTTCAGAAACTTCATGACAGTTTTTTGTAATGGTTGCACCAGCTTGTGTTCTCATCCACAATATGGAAAAGTTCCTTTTCCCCCTGCATCCTAGGCACTTCTTACCTTTGGTGAATGATAACCATTAACAACTGTAAAGTGATACCTTCTTGAGGTTCCTACCTTGTTGACTTTCATTTCCCTGACAATTAGTGATACTGGGCACATTTTCAAGCACTCGCTGACAACTTGTGTGTTTTCTTTGGAAAAAATCTCTTCATATTTTTTCTCCATTTAACAACAAGATTATTAAGCGGGTTTTTTTTTTTGTATATTGCTGTTGAGTTACATGATTTTCTTGTATATTTCTAAGCAGGATGTTGAGATGTATTCAAAACAGTAGAATTGAAGAGCTTGGTGAGGTGCAGCTGGCTTCACTGTAAACATGCTATTATAGATCACAATATTTATGACTTCTGTGCAAAAACCCAACATTTCTTCAAGATGGAAAACCACACAGAGTAGTTACTGCTTTATTTATAATGGGGGTTCATATGGTAGGACAATAGGCTCTGTTTTTGCATTCTTTTCCAGAATTTGAAATCAGTTATTTTCTGGCTTGTGGTTTTGTTTTAGTTGCCTTTACCTTCTTATTTGCACAGAGCATTCTCCTTTAGACATGGCTGACTCAGCTCATGAGCTGTCCTCGTGGGGATTTCCTCTGGAAATTAAGTGGCATAAGTGAGTGGGATTATGGGTGGGCAGAGGAGGGGCAGGAACACCCTTTTCTAGGATCTGGAGGCAGAGACTTCTGATTACTACAACTTTAGTTTCAGGGAAATAGAAATGATGTGGAAGTCTTTGATCAGTCATTTTCAGAAAATACTGTACTTTTGCCATGAATTGAGTTAAAAATAAATTTTGGGCGCTCAACTGTACAGGATAAAAAAGAATTAAACGATGGGAAGGAAACAAACACTGAAAATAGTATTTAATAAAAGATAGTTGAAGTATTTTTGGTAGGACTAAGGATACAATTGGGGATGTTTCTTATTTCAAATATATGGTCATATTTATTGTGGTTTATTGTCCACTCTATTGGTCAAATCTGCCTTCTGTGTGTTTTTTTAAACAGAAATATTTGAAAACAATGCATCTTTGTGTTGTCTACAGATTCTTTTGTTCTACAATTGCAGAATTGAGTGTTTGTGACACAGAGTCTGTCTGGTCTGAATAGCTGGATGTATTTACAGTCTGGCACATCATCGAAAACATTTGTCAACATTTGCTCTATATACAATGGATAGCATATCAAATATTTTGTTATTCAAATCTGCTGTGAATTTTTAGAGATATCATACCACTGGGAAACGTGTTTCTGATTTTAAAATTTGTTCTGTGGTTTATGAAAGCTAACTATTCCTGTTTTTATCCCTCTTGCCAATAGGAAACTAAGAGTCAGTGAGTTAAATTATTTGCGCATGGTCACACAGCAGATATGTGACAATATCAAATAAACCTGCATGCCTGTACAGTTCTAGTCAGTACAGTAGAAGCTGATAAGGAGAGCTTGCTTTATGAGTAATTAAGTGACTTTTGTGTAGTCTTTAACACGAGTTCCCCCAGTTTGTGAGAGTTCCTCCTAGTGAATTGCCATGTTCAGATTTTTGCAGTTTACCCTCAGATAGTTAAATCCCTCATGATTACAGAAAAACCTTAATGTAAAGTGTTTAATGAGGAGCCTACCAGGGACCTCTGAGTCAGTATTATCATAAGATGTGAGCATGCTTTCAGAGAGTACTGCTCTTGATGCTAAGGATGGTTTTGTTCTTTAGATGCCTTCTTTATTTTGAAAGTTACTGTGACGCTTTAACTTGTAAATTCCACCTATTCCATTCTGACCCACAGTACTTCCTCATACATCTGCTTACCTGCATTTTCTCTATGAACATGTGGACATTATGATGTTAAACAATTTCCTCTGGCATGAATATAGCTACTGATCTTTATTCTGAATTTAACATAGTGTTGTACTAGAGCACAGCGGAATCTGGGCATCCAGATCTTGGAATATTAAAAGTCTCACACTGAAGTTTGATTTCCTATATTTTTAATTATCTCTGACTTCAGTTGCCAAGAATAAGAGATAAGAAAAGTAACAGATTGCATTCAAAGTTTCCTCATTGCGGACCTGAGCATCACCAACCCATTGTCTGTTTCTACAATGGAGCACATCCCTCACAGCTGAGTTAGCATTTGACATTGGAGAACTGGGCATTTTGTGACTTTTGCCTAAAAGGAGGAAAATGTGCATGAAACCCTTGATTTGTTACTGAAATTTATGTAGAAAGAGATCACATGAAATAATGATTAGCTAAAATCTATGCACAATTGATATTTGTAGATTCATTTTGCCAGCCAAGAGTTGTGCAGGTGGTCATGCTTAAAGCAAAAGTTAAAAGAAGTGCTGAGGTGTATTAACTTCATGAAGCATAAGTGAGGTTCATCAGTGAGAAAGAAAAGCCTTGCTCCCTCGAGCTTTAAAAATTAATTTATTTTTAATTGATCAAATTGTATAGATTTATCATGCACAGCATCGTGTTTTGAAATATATATATGTGCATTGCAGAGTAGCTTAATTGAGCTAATTATCCTATATATCACCTCATGTATTTGTAGTTTGTATTGAGGAGTTCTACTCTCTTGGTAATTTTCAAAATTAAAATGTATTGCTGTTCATTACCATCGCCATGGTGCATAAGATAGCTTTTGATCTCATCTTGCTATCAAACTGAAATGCTTTTTATCTTTTCACCAAAATCTCTGCAGCTGTTGTTCACTGCCATTCTGGTTTTGTTTCTGTGAGCTCTTCCTCTCCTCCTGCCGTATGGTACCATGTATTTGCCCTGTGGATTCTCTTTCTCAGCTAGAGAAAAAGGGTGGGTAAATTACCTAAAAGCAGGTTATCCTGGAGTTATTACCCAGATATTAAATGAACACTAAAACTTTAAAAGGGAATAGCTCACTTGTGTCTACTCGCACTGCCTCATTGAAGAAATATTTTCTGAAAGTTTGCTATGTTATTAGTGCCTGCTGAAATACATGGTAAGCCAAACATCAGCTGCCATCTCACATGAAGCATGTGCTATGTATCAGAATAAAAAAAAACACCTATTAGTAAGCTAACCCCCCAAATAAGTGGAGAATTGCATCCTAAGAGAAGGTTTATGGAGGAAATAATCCTGTTTCCTAGCTCCCTAGTTGTATAAAAAAATTATACAAAGGCAGTCTAACATAGGCTAGAGATTACAGGGCAGTTCTTGGTTTTTGAACGCATTTAAATTGAGATATTGCAAACAGTAACAGTGAAAATCTGCATAAAAGTGGCTGATGGGGAGAACAGTAGGAGAGTGGTGGGAGAGTGCCCACAAACAAAGCAAACTCATTACTTTACAAAAGTCCTACCAGGGTGGGTAGAGGCCATGGCTAATTCAAAGATATGGAAGATATGGAAAACTACCAATCTAGTTCAATCTAAGGGGATGAAAATAGAGACCATATCACACTTACGAGTTTGCACTTGACTCCCTGAGCAACAGAAAGCGGCTGAAGAATTTTAATTAGAGAAATATCATGACTATATATGAGATTTAAAAATAGCACTCCTGTAGCTGGGGTCATCATCACATATGAGATTTTAAAATACCACTTCTGTAGCTAGGGAGGAAGGAAATTGGAGCAGGGGTACGAATGGGAGGGCAGAAAGCCTGTGACAGCTCCTGGGAAGTGACACAGGCAACAGAACGGCTCTCAGTGCACTGGCCTTTCATAACTCTGAAATTTCCCGTGTGATTCGCTATGTTCTTTTGTGCATTAAAAAAGTCTTCATTTTAAGAAAAAGGGGAAGAAAATGACTAATACACACACCTGCTCTGAAGACCAAGAGTCTTAAAAATACCAAATGTTCAAGGTCAAGGTATAAGTACCTTATCATGGAGCTCTGTTTTGTGTGAAGACATCAAGATTGGCAAAGCTTGAGTGACTCAGCTTCTTAGCACAAAAATAAAACTCAAACCCATAAATTTCAATGATAAGTCAGTGTTTTGTCACCACCTGTGTCATTTTAGAATCCTTTTGCTGTGAACATGTTAATAGGAATTTAAAAAACAGGTTATTTGATGAAATCTAAAGAAAATAAATTCGTGACATTATTTCCAAGAGAGAAACGCTGAGAACCTCGGAGACAGATTAAACCACAACCTGTGAAAATGCAGAGGGGAAGCCTAGAAAGTCCATCACAATAGACTATTCAGGCAATTTGTACAGAAATGTTTTTTATTGGCTATTGCAGTGCAATGTGGTTGGTAATTTGGCCGTATTTAGAAATGCGTACATTAAGGAGTCCCTACCATGTCCTGCTGGGTTAGTAGGGTTTCCCTTAGAAATACATATCTTTGTGTGTGTGTGTGTGTGTGTGTGTGTGTGTGTGTGTGTGTATGTATACACACCCGAGCATATTTTCTAATAAATTTTAGATCACTGTTTTATTTAAAATTTAAAAACCAGAGAAGCAGTACTTGAAATTGAGAAAATAGAGGCTTACAATACACAATATATCAAGACAAATTTTAATTTTGTAGCAAACAAATTTTTATAAAAGGCGATTCAACTTAAGAATTCACAAATTTTGTTTTATTTTTTTCTGTTTGATCTTTACCACAACACTGTGAGATTACTAGTTACTCGAAGATCGTGCTTGGTTTGAACTGCAGGGTCTTTTGTACCCAGTGAAGGTAAGAATTCCTGCTCAGCTAGACAGAAGAGCAAAATCTTACCATGCTGCCAGGGAAAATATCAATAATTGTGAAGTGGTCCCTAAAGGGTCAAAGATGGGAACCTGTGTTGCTAGTCTGAGGAGAGACTAGTTGACTTGTGTATCTTAGCAAGTGGGACCCTCTTTAGGGAACCGGGTGATGACAGGGTCCTTAAGAAACACTAACAGAAGCCAGCGCTTGCCACGTGTCCCAAGACACTGGAGAGCCTGGAAGCACCCTACTTTTTTCCCACCCCTTTATCCTTGGAATGAAAAAGACTGGTTCCAGTGTTTTCAATAACTAAATGAATTCAGCAATTTCGAATGCCTTTCAAATTGCATCAATACTTGTATTCTCTAGCAGTTCCTATTGATTTCAACTAAAACAATATTTTTAGAAGAATTCCATGCAGGTGATGCAAGCAAAAAGAGAGGCTGACCCACTGGATAACCTCTCCATTGTGTATCAGTAGGCAGCTTTATTCAATAATTTAGAAGCAAAATAAAAATAATTAACTATTTTAGCTATAAAAGTTCATTATGTTGATTAATTTTAATTCTTTGTAGCACAAGAAAAGGTGATGCCCCCCTTCAGGTAATTTCAGAATCATCTCCAAATAAAGTAATAAATCATATTAGAGAAAAGTAATCTCTTTGCTTCTGAAATTATCTTTCTTTGTACTTTGCTCTAGGGGTCTATTAATAATTTTGAAGCTTTCCAATCACAGAGAAGTAACCCTTGATATTTGCACCAAAATGAATGGATGATTATTGCCTTTGGGCTCTCTCGTCTTAATTTTTAATCATAGTACATCGTTACTAATAGTCATCATTGCTGGTCAGAAGTATTTGTCTATCCTATCTGGTTCTCTGTTTCATAGTAACGGTAAAAAAAAAAGTTCCGCACACTTATTTATTCATTGAACTCTTTTCCAATTGTTCATATCTGATCATTCATTTTGAAGCATGTACTCATTGGGCATATTTTTACTTTTTTGCCAGGATATAACCCTTATTTTATTTCTTAATGCCTAATAACAAATACATTTTAAATATATTGGTCTAGGTTGATAAAGTCAATTAATTCCTGTTTCTCTTAAAGTTTATATTTTGTCCTAATTCAGTATTTTCTTTTGTTTTTTTCTAGAAATTTTATATTTTTAGCACTTACATTTATACCTATAATGAATTTTAGTCAGTTTTTGTTGTTTTGTAGTGAAGATGAGTTCATTTTTTTATGTTGATATACTTGTTTCAGTACCATTTTGTTGAATGTGCCCTGGAACCTTCTTCAAAAAATGAACTCGTCATATATAGTGTGCTCATTCTATTCTCTTGACTTCTGCGTCTATATTTCATATGTGTTCATTACCACAGCATGTAACATAGTATTTAAATCTCAGATTTGTGTTTACTTTTATTTTTCAATATTGGCTATGAGTTCTTGAGATCTCAACCTTACCGTGTAAAAGAATCAGTTTCTTAATTTCTAAAAATAATACTGGAATTCTGACATTTCTGTGACACTATAAATCAACTATGTGAATTTCCTTAACATATCAAGCACTTTATACTGAAGTTGCTTAATTTTGGCACTTTAAAAATTTTTATCCTATAAGGTTCTCATATATATAGTCTTTATTTTTCTTTTATACTTTTCTTCTATTATAAATCATACATTTGTTTTTATTTTCAATTGTTCATTGCAAGCATATACAGAACATTAGATTTTTATAGATATTTGATC
Source organism: Ctenodactylus gundi (assembly GCA_004027205.1). Classification (NCBI taxonomy): domain Eukaryota; kingdom Metazoa; phylum Chordata; class Mammalia; order Rodentia; family Ctenodactylidae; genus Ctenodactylus; species Ctenodactylus gundi. Next base: position 69,072 of record PVKB01002261.1, read on the forward strand.
CTGCATGAATGATTTTTTCTTACTCTAGTGCTTTTATAGATGTCAAAGGTTTTCTGAAGAGGAAATATGCAAATGAAGACATACTCATCTTTGTTGATACGACTTTTCATATTGTCCTGTTGTCTTACATTGCTGTATTCAATATCCAGTGGTACAGTATTAAATACCAATAATGAGAGCCATCATCTTTGCTGAAGGATTTGGTCCTTCAGCATTAACTGTAATTTTTACTTATCATTTTTAGATTGAGGAGACACTTCTACTCCAAGTTTCTGAATTGAGTTTATTCCTTAACTGAATATTAGGTTTTAGCTCAACATTTTGAGCTAATCATGTGTTTCATTACCTGCCCACTTCAATCTCTGTGTCTGTGTGATCTTTCAGTGTAGTAAATCCCAGTGGTTCATGTCTGTAGGTTACTCATTGGGCTAGGCCTTGTCTCATTTGTTATGCTATTTTTCTGTATTGCTGAGTGCATTATAAAGTATTAGAGAAACTTTTAGGTCTGCATTCATGAGAGTAACTGGTCTGCAGTTGTTTTTCCTAGCAATGTCTTTCTGATTTTGGTATCACCCTAATCACTGGTCTTATAAAATTAAATTGGACAGTGTTTACTCCTTGTCAGCTTTCTGGAAGAGTGTAGGATAGGTATTGTTTCCTTTATACTAATTACTAGAGTTTAACGTTTTGATTGGGGCAAAGTTTTTAATTGGGGATTTGTTCCTTTTTGAGTTGTAAAGTGAGTCAATAAACCTAAAAGATACCAAAACTGTTTTGTGGCATGAATCATCATGAAAAATGCAAGTGAAAATCATAGACTATCACTTCATATTTGTGAGAGTAACAAAAAAACAAAAAATAACATGGATATGAAAGGTTGATAAAACTCTTAAGTACTGCCAATAGGAATATAAATTGTATAGCACAAATGGAAAACAGTATGAATGTTTCTCAAAAACTTCACAGTAGAACTTTGATTTGGTCCTGAAATTGTACTACTAGGCACACACACAAAGGGCACAATATAGTACATCAAAGAAATAGCTCTACTCTGATGTGTACTGTGTTATTGTTCACAGTGGCCAAGGTATACAGTCAAGTCTACATCAACAGAAGAATGGATAAACAATGTTCCATGTATATACACAATAGAATACTATTTAGCCTTAAATAAAGAAGAAAAGAACATATAACGTTTGCAATAACAATTTTCAAATTGAAATTGTTATGTGAAATGAAAACAGATATAGTAAAAACAAGTATTTCATGATTTTACTTATATGTAGAATATGGAAAAGTAAAACTCAGTAGAAAAAGTAAAATGATGGTTCCTGGAGACCAGCAGGTGAGGCACAGGGAGATGTTGGAAAAAGCACAGACATTTTCAGTTTGAAGAAATGATTTATAGGATCCATTGCACAACATGGTGAGTAATTAACAGCAATATATTGTATACTTTAAAATTAGGAGGCTAACTTTTAAATGTTTTCGAGGATTTCAATCAGTAGTCATCAGATTTGCATTGTTTCCAAAGACAATCCTGCTGTCTTAAATAAATAAATAAATAAATAAATAAAGAGCTAGAACAGGTCTTTACAGAGATACCAAGGACCAAGTGGTGAAAAGCCCCTTATTTAGGAGGGTTCGGGGGCTTGGGTTTGCCCCTGCTCTTACTCTCATGTATGTTTTTCTGTACGTTTAATTGGGTAGTTTTGAATACTGCTTGTTCCCTTCCATTACTTTTCTTGAAAGCTTTTCAAATTTCAACTGATTTTTATTTGTTTTTGTATCTTTACCCATAGAATTTCCATTTTAAAAAATCTCTATTTTATCTCCTAGGCATGCTTTCTCTACTTTCTTGAATATATGGGACCTATTGACAGTAGAAGTCCTAATATCTTGTGTATTAGATCCGTGTATTAGAAACTCTTTGAGGGATGTGCTTTTTTTTTCTCTCTGAATTGGGAATTGTATGTTGCCTTGTTATTGTATTTATTAATCAATTAGTTTTGCCTATTGGATAAGCTCTGATAAGCCATTGACTTTTTTTTTTAATCTTACGTTGTTGATAAGTAGATTGCTTTATTGTGTTTGTTCATATCAGATTTTGCTCTGGTATAAACTTCCTTGCAAACTGTTCGACTCTTTTCATATTTACTTTCAAGCCTTTCCAGGTCACGTCTGGAATAGCAGTCAGTGCACGGCCAGTCGTGACCCGCCTCTAAGGCTGCACCTTCCCTGTTGTTGCTTCCTCCTACTCCCTGTGCAGGTGGAAACACGAAGTATCCTCCATCCTAGTTCAGGCTTCCTCTCTCTTCCTACCGATTCAGTGACTCACTAGTTTCCTCACATGCATGCCCAAGTAGTTAGTTGGCAGACATTCTAAAGTAGATCCCTTTGTCGATTTCAAGATTTCTTTTTTCCTCATTAGCGCTCATCCCCCAGCTTTCCCACCTCCATCTCGCTGCACATCACAGCCACTTCTCTCTTTTCTATCCCTACATTTCTGGGGACTCATTGATCCTCAAATTCTGACTCATTTCAGTTCCTCGCACCAAAGGTATCCCTCCTCAGCCTCCCGGGAGCCGGGTTGCATGACCAGGCGCACGGCGCCTTGGTCCTCTTACGGCTCTCCTCAGATACTGAATCTCTCCTGTTCTCTTTCCCTCTCCTTTTCTTCCCCGTCTCTTCCAACTTCTCCCTAAAACAAGGGAAAGTTGTTATTTCTCATTAACTAGCCTTTTAAGACTGCTTTTTAATGTCCCGTATTCCTCCTAAGTTTTCAAACTTGCAGGGTGAGGAGAAATGGTGTCATCCTTTATCAAATGTCTCATTTTATTGGTGGAAGACCATTTTGTTAAACTTAAAAAGAGAATCTATTTGTGTATTAAAATCACAGAATGGAACGTTGTCTCTCCTCTGTCACAACGCGGTCTCTCAGCCCTCCCCGTGAGGATCAGGAGAACCACTGGCCTTTTGTCAACAGAGGTCTCTGTTACTCACCTGAGGTAGACTATGTCTAGTTGTTCACAGGAGACATGCCTCTGCGACAGATCTGATCTTTTAGCTACTCTAGAAGATGACTACTTTTGAGATCTTTTTTACCATCCTATGTCAATGACTATGAAGTTTCCAAAGAAAACATGTTTGTGTGTACCGTGTTAACTATATTCACTAGTTACACTACCAAAACCAGGTTAAAGTCATACTTCTGTTTTCAAATAGTAGGCTAACAAAAGAGAGAAAATTTGTAAATATTTTCTTTCTAAAAATTATATGGTATGTTGTCATATCATTAACTTGATTTGAATAATTATATCAGTATTAAAATTTACTTTTTTCTATAGACCTCATAGATGTCCTTATTAGTTTTAAGAGTTTGAAGATGTCATTTTTCTTCTCCAGTTTTCTAAATCATCATGCAGTACAATAAACACACTAATTTGGACTTTATAGGTGCTGTCTATGTAGGTGCTGAGAACTAAAGAAAGTATCAAAAGGAACTCGATCAGGTTCACATCCAGACCTCTTGGTATGAAAAACGGGGCTAATAACAAAGTTAAACGAAGTTATCTTCTATGATAGATCCTCGGGAAACCTGTTGGAATTCATAGCTGTGAATGATTTTCAACTATCATATGGGCCATTTCTGTGCAAACAACGATTTCTTAAGCTCTTAGGAGAGTGTTTTAAAATTTTATTTAGTCACAGTAGTTGTGAAATTTACCCTTATAATCTATTTACCCCTATATGTATCTTTTGTTTATAGGTGATCTTTTATTTTCATGTAGCTATACTAAATAATTATATAACAAATTAATGCAATCATTTTTGTAGTTGGTTGGGGTATTTCTCAAGAAAGTTATTGCACTATTTCTTCAGATTGAATAGCCTTCTCCTTAATCTCATAACTGTTATCCATGTTGCAAATAAAACCTTCCAAAATCTTCCTTTCCAGCATATCAAAAATTTTTCCCTTCAAAATTAAATTGTGAGAAGTTTCTTAATTTCACAATGGAAACAAGTGGTATTTCTAATATACCTTCTTTAAAATACATTAATAATTGAGCTGAATCAATTGTTCTGTAAATATTTCCATATTCTCACTTTCTATCTAGACCTTTTCTGGCTAGGATTTTTTTTTGAATGGCTGGTATAGTTTAATGCTTTTCCATATTATAATTTCCATTACTTCTTTATATATCAGTATGTACTGTCTATTGCTTAGTTTTTGTTTGGAATTCATTTGCATAATATGTGGTTTTAGTTCTTAGACATTTAATTATTGTAATACTTGGTCAGTTTTCCCTCTGTGACCTAATTCAATTTCCTGGAGATATTTTGATTACCTGATTTAAGTTAGAGCAGATCATTCAGGTCTACTTCCACATATAATAGTATGTATAGCTACTTCTACATATAATAGTACATACAACGTTTTATTTTTTGTAAAAGTAGATACCATTCTACTGAAATCCAGAAGTGGACATTTTGGCTCTTATGAAATGATAGTAATTTTTTTTCTTTCTTTCAGCTATCTATAGTTTTAGACACTAGTCCCATAATGTTCTGTAAACAAACTAGGAAATCTCATCTACATGACTTTCTGTTCTGTAGGTTTCTGTTCTACACAGTTCACAACTAAAAGTATTTGAAACAGTATGCAAAAACCTCTGCCTTAAGAATTGGTTATTAACCTAAACATTAACTTAATTAATTATTAACTTAAACATTAATTGTTTCGGTTTGAAGTGATCTCAATTATTATTATTATTATTATTATTATTGTTATACTGAGTGGAGAAAATTGTGTCTTGGTCCTTCTGGATGTTGACAGCCCTTTTTGACTATTGACAGTTTTGTCCCTTATTTGATAAAAGTTTGTCTTTATGTATCAGTGTTTTATTAAAAGTGGAACAAGCGAATCCACACAGGGAAGAAACACTTAGATTTATCTTGAGAATGTTTGAAAGGAAAAGTTTTCTTTTCGTATCAGTGAGCAGGATCTAAACAACCAGCATTGCCAGCTCCATATTGTCCTGTTCCCCATTCTTTTAGCTTTCTATTGTTTAACCCACAAATTCTTATAACTGACAAAGTCTCCATAAAAGTACCAATCTATCTTTTCAGCATAAGGTAAAAACGTGTCTCAAAAGATTAAAAGATTTGCTCATATTTGTTATGTGCGACATTACAAGTGCTAAATCTTCCACAGAAGATTGTGAAGAATCTTGAAAGATAATATAAATCTTTGAAAAATAATGTCTCTTCCGTATGCTGGAATCTGCATGCTTGTCTTTGCCCCAAATTCATGCACTAAAATCTTAGCTCTGTACTTGCAGAACCTAATGTGTTATGAGAGTATTAGGAGGTAGGATCCATGGGGAGTGGTGGGTGGCAGAACCCACATGAATAGGATTAGTGTTTTCATAAGTACACCCCAGAGTGCAACTAGCCTCTTCTTCCATGTGAGATCTGAGCACACACATGCCTTCGATGAACAATAGCATTAGTCTTCACCCAATAACAAATCTGCTCTGTCCTTGATCTTGTCCTTCTCAACCTTCAGAATTGGGGGAAACACATTTGTGTTGTTGATAAACTGCTGTGACTATGGTGTTTTGTTATAACATGTTAGGTGGATTAAGACATCGGAAGAGGGCCGAGTCTACATAGTATTTGTTCTAAAATGATTGGGGTTGAAAGAGATGAAGAAAAAGAAAAAAAAAAGGTTCTAAAAAGATAGATCTAAGTTCTCAAGGTGATTTTTCTAGGTGGGCTCTTTTCCTGTTCCTTACTTCTTTTTCCTGCCATTTTTATTGGTAGTCATGTGTGATACATGATGTCTACAGTGAACTTGAGTATTTTGTGTACATATATAATATATCAACTTTACAATCCCCTGCTACTTTTGGCGACCCACAGCCTCTCCATCCCCCTAACTCCCACTATCATACCCACTTGGTTCTATGGAGTGCCTATATTCTGTGTTTCCCAGATCAGAGAAAACACGTGATGCTTAGCATATTAATTATTCTAAATCTTACTCACCTCACCACCCAAATCACCTCTCTTTAGCTCAGCTTTCTACCCCTAGAATGGGTGCAGTGGCCAAATTTTGATGCTTCTTCTTTGAGTCCAGTAGAGCCCTTTATTGGGATACTGGCCAAGAGTAATTTTTTTCTATGTCTTACTACATCTTTATTAAGATTTTTAAACATAGCCTCATCTTCCAGTACACATGAGTAATTCTTAAGGCTAGAAAGTGTGAGAAAGAAAAAGAAGTTAAATTTCCTTGCTATTGATACCTTTAAGTATTTGGCAAGGCCTTTGGGTTTATTTTTCAAGCATCTCCTTCAACACACCCAGCTGACAAAGATGTAGTAGACAGAACCCAGCGTCTACCAAGATTGATGCTCCCCTTGCTGTGTTTTGATTGAAGACTATTGAAAATGGCTCCTTAGTAAGATACTACACTTGTAACTCCACCATTACTTCCTTCCTGCTTTGGGGAGGATTATGTTACTGGTTTTATCCAAGTGGGTAGGAACAGAAAAAGATACACTTTTGCAGAGACAAAATGAACAGAGATGTGCCCTTTGTGACCAGCTCTGTCTTCCCTTTCTCTCTTGTTGACCACCAAAGAGGTAGGTCTGTGGCCTTAGACCTCCCCAGTCTGCACAGCAGTAAAAAATACCACTTTCTGTTATGATGAAAAATCACTGTAAATGAGCCACTTATAAGTATGATACATACCTTTCTGTTTGTTAATCTTCAATTTGGATGTTTATTTGATACACTATCTCAAATCACTTTTTGCATTAATCGTGTCTAATGAAAACAATACATTTATTCATTATTTCCTGCACATGTTGTGTGTAAATGAACAAATGGCTTTATTTACATTGAGAAAACTAAAAAAATGAGAAAGGTTGTGGGGAAAGCTAAAAGCTGTGCTTCGGAAGCATAAGTTGATATTTATATGACATACCATCGTTTCTGTCTGAGGCAATTCTACCACCTCATATGGGAAGTTTTGTCACCATTGGCAGTGCCCATTGTCATCCTGGGTGAGAGACTTATAGCAGACATTGTCATGCAATCTGTAAGCATTTTCCCAAGCTATCTCTGTGAATGTAATTCAGTGCCCTTTTGACTTTATTTGGCACTTGCTGTCTTGTTAGTACAGACACTTTGTGTTGTACTTTTTAAAATATACTAAGATGTACCAGTGAGCGAACTCCTGAAGAGCACTTAGTTAGGGTTTGGGCTATATAACATAAATCTCGCCAACGCTGTGCATGAAAATTCGACATGATATGTATACATTCAACTTATATTGGTCGAATTGTCATAGAAAATTGAAGAGAAACTATTTTATACATGACTGTGATAATACTACTAACAATAATAATAATAATCATAGTAAGCATTTTTGAGACTTTGCTATATCCAATAATGTCCAAAATTCAGACCTCATTTAATTTTCATGAAAAATATGTGAGCTAGCATATTAACATCACTCTCACTTGCAAATGAGTTTAAAAAAAGACTGGTAAGGACTAGCTTACATTTCCACACTCAGTAATCTGGGATTCATACCTGGAGGTGATCATTATTAGCCATTACATTATAGTGCCTTTCAGTGAGACCTGAAAATTATGACTACAAAAAAACCAAAGGTTTATATCATGGTTTTCTATCCTCCCACTATTTTTATTATATACATATGCAGTATATAATGTTTACAATGAACTTGAGTATTTCGTGAACATATGTATCATATCAACTTTACAATTCCTTCCCATTCTTCACCCTCTGAAACTCTCCCTATCCATTCCCCCAACTCTGGCTATCACTTCATGTGGTTCTATAGAATGTTGTGTTCTAGGTTTCCCAAGTCAGAGAAACTATACAGTACTTAACATATTTATTCTTCTACATCTAAATCATTTCACTTACATCACCACTCTTTATCTCAGCTTCCTATTCCTCAACTGGGCTGCAGTGGTCAAATCTTGATGCCTCTTCTCTGAGTCCAGCCAATCCCTTTATTGAGATATTTGCCAATAGTTATTTGTTTTCTATACTTTGCTATATCTTTGTTGATATTCTTAAACTTGGCCTTACCCACCAGTCCACATAAGGAAAGGACTACAACCATGTAATTCAAAAGACTAGTAAATATGAGAAAGAAGAAATGTTAAATTTCAAACTCCTCAGCTGAGTACTGGAAGGTGTCATGGTTTTCTTTAATTGAAGCATCCAGGCATGTACAGGATGCAGATGCCTCAACAAGAAAATGGTAAGACATATTTTATGCAGAATACACAGAGTTGTGGTTTTATGTGGGTTGAATTTACGATCTTCAACTTCATAATTGTACAAAAAATATATAGTCCTTAAAAACCGTTCTTGAATTTTGAAGCGTGTTTATGTGTATGTGTGCATACATGTTAGAAATTGATCTCATGCTAAGCTTCTGCCTCAAAATTTGAAGTTTAATCTTAAAATTCCAAGTTGCTGTAACATATTCTTTTATGACACTTGACAAAGGCATTGAGTCACAGCTGCCAGTCAGACACTGATGCTTGGCTAGTGTATTTCATTGTTAAGTTATGGTGTTTGGTAGGTTAAACATATTCAATACATTTTCACCAGATGATTTTTCAATTTAGGATAGGATTAGAGGGATGTAACCCAATCATAAGCTAAGGATTAGCGGTAATGATGTTCCATCTGGGTACTAGAGAGATTAGGAAAGATTGACAGGAGTGGAATGGGCACTAACCCGTCAGGCAGTTTGTGGATACTGTCCCATTTAATACCTTCCTAAATCTGCCCTTCCCCCAAGAGTTTTAAATTAAAGTTTAAAACAAGTCTGCTAAAGCTTAAGGAGGTTAAAGAGTAAATGTGAGAGCTGGAATTTGAACCAAACCCTTTAAAATCCAAAAAGACTGGAGACTTCTGTCATCATCATCACCTTGTTATCCACTCAGAATTCTAAAAGGCCTTCTAGGGGACAGAAAAGTATGAAAGACTTGCAGATATTCACATGAGAAACAACCATCTTGGATCACTCAGATATGAAGGACCAAGAAGATGAATGAGAGGCCCAAGAGAATCATAAGATAGGTGATTAATAGAACAGATAAAGTATCACTTTGAAATGCCTATGTCTATTCAAAGGCTGTGAAATAACACTACCATCTTAGAGAATAGAGCTATTGGTTGGACTCAAAAGCAACCATCTAAAAATGGATGAAGAAATTTTAAAAAAAGATTGATAAGGAAAGCTTCTTCATAAGATGACAGACTTAAACTAAGAAACATAGTATATGTATGAGATTAAAGTAAGAGTTAACTATAAACATAAAGAAGTATATAATGTGGTTCTGCCTTTGGGCTCATTCAGTTATACTGATTAAGCTAAGGAGTTTATTAGAATGTGTGTGATCTTGACAATGGGTAGCCCAGGGAATAATGTGATAGTGATAATGAGCAATAGAGGATTCCAATAAAAAATAGGATTTTAAGTATTTCTATATATTCTCTTTCCACAGCTACATTCTATTAAATTTTTCATCTGTACCAAAACTGAGATAGCCCATGCCAGTACTAGATGGTTGTCATCCACAGACTTAGGATTTGGAGCTGGCTGAAATGGTGCATGCCAAAAATCCCACAACTTCCCCATACTGAGGCAGGAAAATCACAAATTTGAACACAGCCTGGGCAACTTGGCCACTTAGTAAGACTTTGTCTTAGAATGTTACACTAAAGGACTGGAGGAATGGCTCAGCTTCCCTAGCGAGTGCTAAGTCAAGCGCTAAGTATCCAAACTCAACTCCCCAGCACCACATAAACTAGGCATGGTAGCGCATGCCTGTAATCCCAGCACTGGGGAGGCTGAGACAGGATGATTGCTGTGAGTCCAAGGTCAGCCTGGGCTCCATACTGAGGTCAGGACCAGTCTGAGCTACAGAGTGAGACCCTGTCTCAAAAAAAAAAAAAGAAAGAAAGAAAGAAAGAAAGAAAGAAAGAAAAAGAAAAAAGAAATTAAACTAAGAACAGGGATGGGAATGTAACTCAGTGCAGAGGCCCTGAATTGAGTCCCCAATACCAGAAAGGAGGAGGTGGATTTGGGCCAAATATAATACATAGATTCAACTTTCTCAAAGGATTTACTTTCACTGTGCCTCTTCATAAAGTGATATCTCTTTTCCTTAACTATGTTCCTAGAAGAATTCATCTAATGCTCCTAATTGAAATCAAAACAACAACGATGGTTCAGTGATCCATCAAGTTGTGACTGGTGTCTCGGGGAGCCACGGGAGCCACCAAAAAGTCACAGCGAGGAAACAAGCCCTTAAGAATATTAATTTCTCTCCTTTTCTTCACTCCCTGCTTCATACAAAAGTTTAACTCACGTGACAGCCCCACGTTTCCTGAACTAAAGGTCCTGATGCACGGATAGGCATCTCCAGCAAAGAGTAATTGGTCTGAGTGAGAACACATTACTAATACGAGGGTAATCAAGACAGAATTAGCCTTGGCATACAAGGTATTAATCAGAGATTATCTTAATTTTTCTCAGACCCTTTCATATTCATGCATTTTGATTCTGTCTAGAATTTGAGCTCAATAAATGCTGGACTGTGATAGGGATTATTAGGTTAGTAGTCACGTCGGGCCATGAGCCTGGAGAGTGAGCAAACAGGCACGTGTGTAGAAAAAGAATGGGGTGACCCGGCGGAACCGGCGAGGACAGGAAACGAGCTGTCGTTCAGAGGCAGCACGTTTCTCAGTTGGTGACAGATCCTAATTTCTTTGCGAAAAGTTGCTGTTCCTGCTCACGAATTCAATAAAAATCTATGTCCCTTAAAATAATCCCTTTTTAATGTGAAATAATTTGGTTAGGTTTATGATCCTTGAGAACTAAAGTACCTTGGTTAAAGCACGTATCAACCAAAGAAGCTAGCGGGTGTGTCACTGAGACCCTTCATTGAGACAGGCCCCAGCTCACTGCCAGTCTACCTGAGTCCTGTGTTGTCTGCAAAGTGGCACAAAGATGAACATAAATGAGCCCTCCCCAACACACCTGGGTCTACATTTTGAGAAATTAGAATGTACGTAACATTCGACAGAAGCTGTTCGCATTAGTTAGGACTACACAAGCTGCTATAATACGTCTGGAAAGTCTTGTAGCTTTACACATTGAAATTTTATTTCTAATCCATGTAGTGGAAAATTTAGAGCCCACAGCTTGGGAGCTCTGATCCACAATGTCATTTAGGGACCTAAGCCATGAGAGGACCTGCCATTTATTGTGTGTGACAAATGTGGACAGGCAGTCAAGATGAAAAGAGAAGGAACAGACTAGAAAGAATCCTGTTTGAAAGGAATCTGCAAAGGTCATATATCCCTTAGGTCTAAAATTCCATTGGCTAAATATCGATTGTAAGACGTGTGTGCCTGTTTCTAAGGCTGGGAATTATTGCCTGGTCATGTTCTTAGTGGAAAAGGAAGAAAAGTTTAGGAGAAGAGCTAGAGCTAGGCAGTTTATATTGTGATATCTCAACACCATGTCTGTTGAATGTAATATTCACATAAATATATCCATGTATTATCTTTTTATAAGAGAGGACCATTCACCCAACTCCCTAGAGAACTACTGAGAACAGTTATGCAGAATGACAGCCATCCTAAAATGTAGTTATTACAAGAAATAGTTGGCATTGGATCCTTCATGGTGTATGAAGATACTGCATCTATGATGCTGAAATGAGGAGTCTTTGTGACAGAGTATCTCAGACAGGAAGATTGCATGGAAACGAAAAAACAAACTCAGACATGTTCTTAAAATACTTAGAGGTAATTGCTGATAAAATGTAGTGTGTCTACCTTTCTAAACTCCCGCCTAAGCACAGGGAAAAATGATAGCTGTAGAGCCTATTCTGGCTCAGCACTTGCATCTACACTGTGAATTAGTTCACTTTCTTTGTAAATAAGATGCTTTGTCACTTTCTTGGGGCTAAGTCAAGGAAGCCCGCACTCAGAACACGAAGGAGGGGAGAGACTCACTTTAGTTCTCAGGTCAAAGATTCCAATCCATTCATGCATGGTCAGCTGGCATTGGCAAAGGACAGCTGCTTCTCCTGATGTGGCCAGAAGGAGAGAAAGAGCTCCTGAGGGTGCTAGAGGTAGGGATACATCCCTCCAGGCCACATCCTCGGTGGTCCACACCATGGTTCAGTGTTCCACTGCTCCTGACTAGACCCCGCCTTGTAACAGCACTTGGAATCCATGCATGAATCTACCTGATTCAATTAACCCCATAATGCAACCTCTTTCCAGAGACTTGAGGCTTTGGTTGGGGGACATTTCAGATCCACACCATAACAACATGGTAATGAATCAGCAAAAGGCAGAAGTCACATTGATATAAATACACTGCTGTCTTGGCCCATTAAAGGACTATATCATCACCTAATGGTGAAACAGAAAATACACTCCACATATAACTGCAATCAATTTTTATTCTCCTGGTCACGAGATCCATGCACTTCACAAAGTTACGGAAGAATACGTTTTGATTATAAACTCCATCCTGAGTGTGCTGTGTGCAACATTGCTTACTGTGCCTAATTTATATTGGAGATGTGTCTTTTTACTGGATAAAAATATCATATTAGGATTGTTTTTGCTGGTGAGATACAGAGTTGTAGTTGGGTAGTTTTCAGCAGCTCTGCCCTCAATCTTATTTTTTCTCATAAACCTTCTTATTTTTATTGATGTTGCAGAACGTGAAGTCCTCAGCGCTGCATATATTTCATTACAGAAGGTACGCTTCTCTTTTCAGTTGCGAGTGTTAAACGTCCAATCCAAACAACCTCAAAGAAAATGAAAATATGTTAAATCATGTAACTGGTGTGCCTAGGGGCCTCACGGACTTCAGATGCAGCTGTAGCTGTAGCTGAACACAGCATTTAGGCAACTATATCTTTTTCTTCTTCTCTTACCAATTTTTTTTCTCAGTGGGTTTGAGATTAAATGCATGTTTTTTCTACAAGGTAGATAAGTGGGCCTTATCAGAGTCTGTCTTGTTCTTATGATGTAAGGATATATATCAATTTTAAATATCTTGCAGGAAAGAAACAGCACATTTAAAAGAGATAATTAAACGGTCTTTAATATTGAAAGTATGTACAAGTTTCTGGGAGGTTAAGAGATAGCTAAGGGGGTTGGGAAGGGGCTGTGGGTTACCAGAGAGGGGACTGTTTGTATCTGAAAGCTAAATATATGAGTGGAAGGAGAGGTCACAGGGCCCACTGTGAATCAGTCCTACAGATGTAGGTTGGGGCCACCAAATTGGAGTTCTGGCCTTTCACAGTACAGCCACTGCCAACATGAATCCAAAACAAACAAACAAACAAACAAACAAAAAAGGGAGGAAACACATCTCACGTTTTTTTTCTTCTTTCGTCTGATCTTCTAGGCCACCATGAGCCAAACTTAATTAACTGTGCAAACTGTGCTCCAGAGAGAACAGTGATCCAAGGTGTAGGTAACAATCAGCAATCGGTAGAAAACAGAGAATAAGAAGAATGTTTATGTTTCCCCGCATGAGTAGCAGATCATTTTACTTCCAGGGCTGTCTGAGAATTTTAGAGAATGTTGTCACGAGTCCTTTATGGATTTTATGCTCACTTGGTGGCAGAAAGTTTGATATTCTGGTCCTACAACTCTGTCAGGGTAAATTCCTGATAGAGTGATTAACAACCTGGAGCAGAAGCTTATCATTTGGTCATAAGATTTCAAATGAAACACTCTCACAAACCTGCAAAGGTGACAAGATATGAGAACAGCCTCATATACCCTCTGACATGTCTTGATGCACAAAATGCCACCTACTTATTGGAACTTACCACAATAGATTCACAAAACTTTATACTCATGCCAATCAAACAGTTCACTTCCTGAGAGGAGGAGGAATAAATACAGAGGAAAACACCGCACAGTAATTGACCACGAAATTTTCCCGGGGAAGATGATCTAAGTCTTCCCTAGAAAGGTATGGAGGACAGAGCAGTAGAGAACGCGTCCTCACACCCTCAAAATATATCTTCAAAGTCTAATATAAAATGTGGAAAAGAATAGCTGGTCAGTATATCTTTCCGAAAATATTTGATTAAGAGAATAAAAAGTGTCCAGAATTTTCTTTGTCTAGAATCCCCTAGGAAGCCAAACAAAATGGAAAATGATCTGTTTTAGAGGGTACAGTATCAAAATCCATGTCCCATAGTTTCATACTTTCTTCTTTGTGAAATGATTCATGTTAATCCCTAATGGAAGCTAAGAATGGACAAATTTTGTAGTGAATACGCTTACTTTTATTTACTATTCTTATTGTGAAGATACAGCAGTAGATTGACTACAAATGTTTTTACAGTGCAAAGACTTAATAAAGTTATTTTTCATGTAGAATCTTTTCCTTTGCTCTAATCAAGTAGCCATATGACACAAAGAAAGGAAATAAGAATTTAAAACTCACCCAGGAGATATGATAGATGTTAACATTATTCTTTTTCTGTCTCTTCTTTTTCCCCTAATAATTTTTACCTTGAGTTGGTTGTTTATGAATTTTTCTTTAGCCTTGTGAGAACACAAGTTGAAATGATTGAAGGTAGAAAAGTGACAAATATAGACACAGCAAATAGAAATTTTACACATCAGTTGGAAGCCGGACACATTGATTAAAAAAAAAAAATCTTAGTGTTCTACCATAATAGTTGACTCAGGAGTCGTCAGTTGTTTTAACTTGGCCAAAAAAAGTTCCAGGAACTTTAATTTTTTTGAAAATATCTCAGTCTTTTGTTTTCAAGGGAGGAGAGTGGTTTCTATTTTAGGTCCTCTGGTCAGACAGAGTGGTTATTTTCCTTGGGGGTGGGGGGAGGGGCAGAGCTCCAGTGTGTTCCTTGAGAAGCTGCAGCCTCTTTCTGAAGTGAGCAAAGCCTGCTAGGCCCCATTGAAGTCATGCTTATCAGAAGATAGTGGCTTACTTCTGCTTGATGCATACTTAAACCAATGTGGCTACAAATAGACATTTAATTTCCATTTAATTTCCACTATAGAAAAGATATTTTAATGATAGAAAAAGCTTGGAAAGGTTAATCGGAATGAAAAAAGTAGCATGCCTTCTTCATGGTTAGAATGATTTTTAGCCCCTCGAAAAATTATCCAAGCTTCAGGGTTGCAAATAATTTTTTCTGAACAGACTTCCAGATCCCGTCTCTGTTATCAAGAACAAATATTCTAGCCACTTGTATGGTTTGGGTATGGTTAATCCCCAAAGGGCCCTTG
Source organism: Ctenodactylus gundi (assembly GCA_004027205.1). Taxonomy (NCBI): domain Eukaryota; kingdom Metazoa; phylum Chordata; class Mammalia; order Rodentia; family Ctenodactylidae; genus Ctenodactylus; species Ctenodactylus gundi. The sequence goes on from PVKB01002261.1 coordinate 84,435, forward strand.
TTCTAGAAGCCAGACTCCCACTGTATCCATAGTGAAGGGTGTTAGGAGTTCAGAGAGGTGAGGTGAATGTGAAGGGGCTGAGTAACCAAAGACAGATGCTGGGCTTGTGGAGGAAGTCAGCACCTGGAGGAATAAATTAGCTCCCAGGAGAGCTGGTGTTGTAAAAGAGCAAGTCTGACCCTTCCCGGTCTCTTTCTTTCTTCTGCATGTTTCTGCATCCACGTGGTGCTTTTGTACACAAATAGGAGATTCCGCCCACCATGTTGGGGCCTAACCAGAGGGCAAACACACAGCGCTTATGATGTTGGACTCTTAGCCTCCAGCACTGTGAGCTAAATAAAACTCTATAAGCTTACCCAGTCTTGAGTGTTTTGTTAAAGAGTCACAAAGGGCACTAAGACTAGATTCCAGAGGTAAAGAAACACACCTTTAACATTCTAAGCATTTTTGTCCGGCTTTCTTTATGGTTTCTGCCCAGCTATTGGCATATTTTAAGGACTCTGTGTAATTGCATTAGAATGAGCTAGGTTTGGGGAATAGATTAGCAGCAGTGTCCCTCACTGAGGATGGAAAGAACCCACTTAGAAGGAAACAAATATAGAAAAAAAACCTTGTTATTGATGCAAGGTCCTTTGCAAGAAGTTTACTAACTACAGTCACATAAAATCTACTATATGACAATCATATCATTATTTTTAATATCAGTGTTTAAAAAGGATGCCTGTATGGTAAGCTGATTGGTGAAGTATTGAAGTACTCTGAGAATAAATTCCATTTGGTGTTATTAAACCAAAAGTAGTATTGCTACTAATATATAATAATATTTGATGTGTATTTGGTACTTCTTAATCTCAAGCAACTGTCTATCTAAAAATAATGGAAATGTTAAAGTCAGTCCTACTCTTAACATGACAACAGCAAGAAGGGAAGAAGTCTTGTTTCTTGTTTTCATGGATGAGTTCATGTTGTGTTTTACTCTTGCTGCCCCTGGCAGTCTTGGATCACTACAGGTAACAGCAACATGCTGAGTCCTCTCGAGGAGGGATTTGTGTTTGAGAACCGTCTGGTGCATGCCCTGAAGGTGAACACAGGGTCGGTGTCCAGGGTCTTCTCATCCTGCAGTAGCTCTCCAGGCTTAAGTGATGACACTGGAGATGCCGCTGCTCCTACTTTGGGTTCCACTGCTCTCAGGTTGAGTTCAGAAGCCCTGGAGCCCTTAAATAGTTTTAGAAAGTCAATGTCTCTTTATAGGTGTTGATAAACTAAGGCCTGTAGGCTCATTATTTTCTGCGTATGGTACTGGTAATTTCTTCACTTCAAATTACCAAAGTTGTACAATGTCTCTGACTCTTTCTATCTGCAGGAGGATATTGATGAAAGCACTTAGGTGCTTTCTTTCAAGATTTTCAAATGTGGGGCTTTGTTAGAGGGCAATATTATTTCCCTGCACCATACCATCACGGCTAATATTTAACAACATTTATGTGAGATTGACTGCTGCTCCATCAATGTGCTGTCTGATTACCTTTGTGGATAACCTATAAGAGGGATTTATGGATTCAAAATTACTGCGTCAAGTAAATTTTAGGATAGATAACTTAGTAAGATTTTTTTCCATAGGATACCAAGGATTACTGAAAATCTTTTCATTGTTTTCCCTGTAACAAAAAGTCTATTAGTAGTAGTTTTAAATACACATATGTAGAATACATGACCAATTTATTAAGATCCTTTCAGATAGATTTAGTGGTAAAATAGGAAATAGGAGGAAAGGTAAGAAGAGAATATTTGAATGTCTTGTCTACTTTTTTTAATGGTGCTGGAAATTAAACAAGGACCTTATGTACCCTAGGCAAACAGTATCTAACCACTGAGCGACATCTCCCAGCCCTCAGCACTTTGTCTTTTATATCTCAACTTGATTCCTATTTTGTGACACCTGCCCTTTGTCACAGTGGATGTTGATTAACTAAGGTCACTACAGTTTGGACATAATGGTTATTGTACTCTGTGAAACACTAAGCTGGATGAAATACGTATTTCCTTATTTCAATGTTGTGATGAGTATTAGTATGAATAGTATACTAATATGAATATTAGTATGATTAGTATTAGTATGATATTAGTATAGTTAGTACTCTTTTTATTCAAGGCAAAGAAAAGCAACATCTTTTCCTAGTGCTGGTTGTTAATTTTAAAGAATTCTTATTATTGTATCTCGTTATAATAAACAATCCAAGAAACAACTGATGTTGAATATCTCTGTCTGTCAATCCTCTTCAGTTAGCCAGTCTGTTTTTCATAATTCATTTCTAATAAATAATAGGAAAATTAGGTGGTTAAAGTCCCTTGTCAGGCAATTTATGCAAAAAGTAATTTGCAAGGGTGTTGGTTTTATATGAATTAAGATCAATTTCTGCAGTACTTTTTGATGAAAAGTGATGCATTGAAATGATTTTGGTACACAGAGGAAGGAAAAGTTCAGGGGCTCAGTGTCTAGGACTTCCCAGCCAGAGGCAACCTGGGAAGATTCTGAGCAATTCAGAGTCAGTATTACTTGCTACCGTCAAGGATTTCAATTTGATGTGCCGTGTTGCTGGACTATTTTTAGAGGCCTTCATTTCTTTTTCTGCAACTGCCGTACCTCCTGTACCCTAACCTACCTGAAATTCACTCAGACTGGTTCCTCTACATCTGCTTTTAATATACAAAATACCTTGCTTCCAAGTCTTATATTACCATTTGTTTTTTTTTTTTTTCACATGGTATTCTAGAAGGCATCTTTCATGGAATATTCTGGTCCAAATGCCAACCTGTTTCAGCAGTCTTTTCTGCATGCATCAAAGATACAATTTTTCCTCCCTGGCTTTTTATTTTCTTACTGAATTTCTGCACCCCACAGTATAAAACCTGAATGAAAATTATCTAAGTGTTTAAAGAAAAAATACTGCTAAATGAACATTTAAAAAATTTAATTTGTGCCTACTATATATGAGGCACTAAGCTGGGCATGGAAAAATATAAATACATAATTCAATATGTATTGGCAAAATTATATTAAAGAAAATTTGAAAGAATAGGCAAACATGCTTGTTTAAAGAGAAAAATGTAGAAATAAATACAAATAAAATTTTCATTGTTTTTTTCTTGTACCTCGGTGGGCCAACTTGAATACTACATAGTTAGTATTCAAAATAGAACTCTGAAGACCACATTTTAGAGACAAGATTATGAGATAATTTGGTGAAGAAAGCATTTACAAAAAGTTGTAGGTCATAACATTTGCACATGAAGTCGTATGGTATGATAGAGAACTCTTGATTGAAACCAATGGAGCCTGGGCATTTGTTTCACCACACTTTATATGGGTATCACTGAGAACTTTAAAAAAAATAATAAAATGATGTATGACAGTGATCAAGAGCAATAGCTAGAAAATTTCTTTGCAAAGGACTGAATATTAGGACTTCTAGGCTCTGCAGTCTGTGGTGAATGACTTAAGCTCAAGCCATAGGCAAACGATGGGCAAGGCTGTATGTCTGGGTGTCTGTGTGTGTGTGTCTACTGTGTGGCCTGCTGAACCTTGAGGAAGAATTCTGGCTTTGGATTAAGTGGATGATGACTGGCTTCCATTACAAATTGCCGTTGTGTGGTCATTTCCCAGTTGTTTAATCTCTCCCAGCCTCAGTTTCCTTGGTGAGAGCCCAAATCGGCCAAGTGCAGGTTGTGTTCCAGATACCACCTTTACACAGAAGCAATCTCACTACATGTTAGAAAGGCAGGATCCTAGACCCTTCCCATACCCTGCTGATTCTGGAATCTGCATTCCAAACAACAACTTAGGCAGTTTGCCCCATGTGGTTTTGAAAGCCCAGGGATACGTACTGATGTTGGAGGAAACACTTACAACATAGGATTTTGGTGAATTTAAAACATTTACCACAAAAAACTAAAGTAATCACTCCACGTTTTTTGGTCACCCATACCTGTTCTACAAGTCCTCAAAACTCTCTGAATCTTGTGCAAGTGAGGTGTTTTGTAAAATTGACCTGGGGTAATAAATAAGCTTAGGCCATTCAATAATAGGCTCCATAGCATGGCAGGATCACTGCAAAGTGTTTAGCTAGTAAACCACTCCCATTCTGTAATTAATAAATTAGCAAAGGGGCTTGATGAAATCATGTAAGGAAAATAATTTTAACTTAGCTACTGGTGTTTTCTTCATTTTCTGATAACCCTGGGATTTATTTTCCTATTTCACTGTGGTAAGCAAAATTAGTAAACACTTTAGAGTGCATGTAACCACCTTTTTTGAAGTAAAAAGATAGTGAGATATCATATTGGAAAAAAATTGCCAAGACTTATGCCAAAAGATATAATTTCTTCTTATTTATTTATTTTTGGAAAGGTGAAAAGCATTAAGACAGAATCTCACTATGTGGCTCAAGCTAGCCTTGAACTCATAGCATGTAGCCAGTGGGCCTCACACTCCGGAAGCTTCTGCGTCAGCCTCCCCAATAGGCTCCACTATGTCAAGCCAGAATGATATTCTTATCAGAAATTTGAGTATATATAAATGCTATATTCCTTTAATATTTGTTACTTGATATTTAATAGAAGTGATACATGAATTATATTTTCTTTAACATATGAGTGCGTGAAGTATGTTTTTCTAGTTTAAGTTAAAGAAATGGCCCAGATATTTTGGTTTGGGGAGTTAAGAATTTTAACATTTCCTTTTTTACAAAGAATATGATCCAAAGGAATTTGCCGTGTTAAGGTCACTGCTAACAAGAACCGAAAGGAACACGATCTAACGGAGTCGCCTCACCTTCGGTGACTGTTTTGTCAGCTGTTAAATGAGAATAATGTCTGTACTTCTACAGATATTGTGAGGACAGATGATAAAGGTCACCATGCTCTTTGAAAGAATAATAGTATATAAATCTGCCTATCTTATTTTAAACTTTTAAGCTGGTAGTAGTGACTGTGAGAAGCAAAATAAAGAATCATCCTGAAGGCTGGTGAATTTGAAACAGTTCACATTGTTTCTTTAAATCGATAATCCAAGTTGAAGCCAGAGGATTTTCCAACCCCAGTTGGGTGCTTAGACATCACAATTAGTAAGCATTTAGTCCTTGCTGAGTCAAAGCACCAGGAAAAATGTTGTGAATGGTGGGGAGAAGGATTTATCTAATATAGAGTCAAATCAAGGATGACTCAGCTTGTGAGTGAAAGATTGACCTTACAGGAATTTGGAGATATATATTGAACACAGGATCTGGGAAGGTTCATACCCAGAAAAGCAACCACAACTACATTTCTCATTTTGATGCTATACCCATAGCAGGTGGTCATTCCCATGAGAGAATTTTGTGGAATTTTTGATAGAACATAAGTGCACAAAAAATATTTTTCAATTGTTCTTCTAGATAAAAAGCCTAATAGCAGCGTGCATTTGATGTTTGTCGCTTACCAATGAATTTCATTAGAATAATCACCCTAGTTTATTCTGTACTTTATAGCTAAGCTTCTAACATGATTGCTGAACAAAAATTTTAAGGCCCTTTTATCACTCTCCTAGAATGTGTGTCTTCCATTCAAAGGCGGTCTTCAGTCTTCTCCTTTATTCTAATAAAACACTTCCAAAAATGTGCTCACATATAAGTTCACCATTTTTAATATCAATGAAAATTTGTTATTGTTTCTGAAAATTGAATCTTCTCATTGAGGTACATTACAGCCATTTTTATGTTATTATTTTATCATTTTATTTTAGTTCTGATACAGGGTCTCACTAAATTGTTAAGTTGTTCAGGTTAGGCTTGAACTTGGGATCCTCCTGCCTCATCCTCCTATAGTGCTTGGAATTATAGTCATATATCACTGTGCCAATATTTTTTAAAGTTCTAATGTTAATGAGTTACCCAACGCTTCTTTTTTTGTTTTTGTTTATTTATTTATTTATTTTTATTTTGAGACACTGTCTCCCTCTGTACCCCAGTTTGTTCTGAGCTCATGGTTTAGCCCAGGGTAGCCTTGGACTCACAGCAATCCTTCTGCCTTAGCCTCCCGAGGGCTGGGATTCCAGATGTGAGCCACCAACCAAACCCAGTTCATGTGGTGCTCGGGAATTGACTCAGGGCTGTGAGCTTGCTGGGCTTCCTGTAGCTACAGTGCTATTCCTCTAGCCCCTACCCACCACTTCTGACACTGTTAAACATTTTTTTTTCATGAAGCACTTTCTTTGGACTCTGAAATATCAAAGTTTCCACTGCCACATCTTGTCCTTTCCCCTTTGTATGTCTGCCTTGCTCTAGAGATAACATTCACTGTCTAAAGTTATCGGTCAACCCTCCTAGGACCAGCTCATAATGCCAGCATCCAAGGCAGGTTTTCATTCTAAGCTTACACTGGTAGGCAATACTCCTAAACGGGGTGTTCTCTTTATTAGATTTCCGTAGGCTTATACATAATGAGTCCAAAGTAAATTCCTGAATATAGCACAGTGTCATTTATTGTATAGTGTGTTCCCCAGAAACTCTTATATTTTAATTTAGCTTCACCTTATCTGGTAATTTTATATAATGCATATGCATATAAGTTAGTATATGTTAGTATGTGTACATTAGTGCTCAGAGGTGTCTTTCTCCTGTACCAGAGTGGAGACATCTTTTAAAAAAGATTGGGACTGGAGCAAGATCTCGGGGTCCTGAGTTTGATTCCCTGGCCCCATATAATCCTGGTGTGGTGGTGCATGCCTATAAAATCAGCATTTGAGAGTCTGAGACGTGAGGATTTCAAGGCCAGCCAGATATATACGAGCCTGGACTCCAGAGCAAGTCCCTGTCTCAAATACATAAATGAAAAGATTATTTTGTTCGTTCTTGGATTATTTAATGCCTGATGCATCCTTGGCCCTGAAGTTATTCAGCAGAGAAATGAGTCCAGTCTAATTCATTCCCTGCCTGTCGGAATGAAAGGAGCCAATGGCTCAGTGCATTATCTCAAAGGCTTGACTAGATCTCTAGGCAGCTCTCTGTCCACATGTGTTACTTAAGACAATGGTGTAGCTTTTGCCTTTCTTATCTTAATTTATAACATTAGCTATGGTCAAGGTCTTTGGAAGGATAGGAATACTGCCATGACGCTGATGTGTAGCAAGCGTTCCATACAAATGCACAGTAGGTCTTCTAGTACTAATTGTCGCTGCTTCTTTAGAACTATTGTTCGTGCATGTTAGGCTGACTGGCCTAATTATATATAAACAGTAACAAGTGAGAGATGTTGTTTCATTTGCTAAGAATCCAGGGGAGCCAATGGAGCTAAGTTTCTCTTCTTGTGGTGACTTAAGTTTCCATAGATTGAGATGGAGATGAGGAAATATTCTTCTCCCTCTAAGACAAGAGACTGGGGTGGAGAATATGTGTATATGGCTGATGTAATTGGATGTAGATTAAAGCAAAACATTTGGGCCAATTTCCAGAGAACAAACTTTGGGAAGGGAAGGTTGTAAAAGGGAAAATGGAGAGAATTCTTTGAAACAGCCAGGGGAAATGGTGACAATATAGGACACTGGCGTGAAGCCTCATTCCTGGAGGTGTAAAACCAACAGCACCAGTGTTTGACTCCAGAATCCTTCCATCAAAATTCTGGAGGTAGGTAGGAACTAAATGTCTGAGTTTAACAAGGCTTTCAAGAAATGCTGATGTTTACCAAAGTTCCACAGCCACTCTTCTGGGACTTTAAAGACTTTGGAGGTAATAAGCAGTGGCCATGTTATTTGTGTTATATTAAAATCAGAGCTCTTTGGTACTGAAGGAATGGCCAGTGGTTAAAGCACTTCATAAGCCTGGCATAGTGCCTGTAAATCCCAGCAGTTGGGAGGCTGAGGCAGGAGGCTGGAGGGCTACCGTGAGTTGAAAGCCAGCCTGGGCTCCATAATGAGTTCAGGAACAGCCTAGGCTACAGAGCAGGACTTTGTCTCAACAACAACAAAAAGAAAGAAAGAAAGAAAGAAAGAAAGAAAGAAAGAAAGAAAGAAAGAGAAAAGAAACAAAACGAAACGAAACTTTGGCTTACACATTGGCTGTATGTGAAATGTGTGAAAGATAGCACTAAGATTTGTAAGCAAATGAGCTGGTTGAATTTTATTCTAGATGTATCATTTTCATGTGTCTGTTAGGCAATGGTTAGTTGAGTAGTCACTTTGCTGTTTAAGCTAGAGTCTCTTTTGGAAATGGGTTTAAGTTGTTGGGTATACACTTAGGTATTGCCTTTCTGGATTTTGTATTCAAGAAATAAAATTGGAAAAGCATACATGGACATTAACAAAACAAAACAAAACAAAACAAAACAAACAAACAAAAAAAAAACTACCCATGGTAGCATTTTAAAATTAGCTCAAGAACAAAAGTACATTCTTAAGTTTTTTTCTCAAGACAGATTCTTCCACCTTGTCATGCGCTGTGGATCACCTAACATAAATGACTAAATATATTTTAATGATCGCAGAAATTAAAATTATTCTCCTCTTAGTTTAGAAGACAAAGCTGTCCTGAGTATTTCCTGTTCTCAGGTAGCATGTTCTATCGGCTTATATAGTATCCGTAGGGGGCTGGTTTGCATTAGAAACCCACAGAGTGGCATTTTTAGGGAGAGAGTGCTAAGTCTGTAAAATCTGCTTCACGCCTGACCTTGTCAGAATGGACTCAGCGTACGCTGCACCAATAATTGAATTTTGAGCAACACTGACTGCTGATACATAATTTGGTATTTCATAAAATTTGGGATTACTGAATTATATATTGTGCCGCCTATTTCCTCTTATGCATGACATCATTCTGTAAAGAATCGAAACAGTCTTTTTCTTTTTCTTTTCCTTTTCTTTTTTTGGAGATAGAGTCTCACTCTGTAGCCCAGGCTATTCCTGAACTCACTATATAGCTCAAGATATTCTGGAACACTTGGCAATTCTCCTGCCTCAGCCTCCCTAATGCTGGGTTGACAGGCATGCGCCACCACGTCTGCTTTATGTGGTGCTGGGGAATCAAACACAGGACCTTGAGCTTGCTAGGCAAATGCTTTAACCACTAAACTATTCCTCCAGTCCTTATTTTTTAACTAATAAGATGGCTGCATGCATAATGGATAAGTAATTTTATCACTTATTATAGAATTAAAAATAGAAGTAACACCAATGTTGTCTTCTTAGTTACAAGAATAATTGTTTTCCTTTGGTCTGTATTATAGCTTTGGTATGTTTTAATGATTCAGAGCTTAGACAATAGTCAAGTTCGGATTTTTAGAAATTAGAATAACTTTCGAGCTACTTATGCTGTGTGTTTGGGGAATTTAACAGTCATCTGTTCCCTTAACTCTTTTTTTTTTTTTTTTTTTTTTTTTTTTTTTTTTTTTTTTTTTTTTTTTTTGCTCTCTGCTAAAATTAAAATAAAGGTTTAAGCATGACTTCAGGGCTTCAGTGGCCTCTTTCAGCCGCTTCCTGAGGACATGAGAAGCAAGACAGCACATCTACTTTCTCAACTAGAAAAACCTACCCAATCCGTTGAACATGAACCTTACTCTATTGTTTTATAGTCATTAAAATATATTTTAATCCAGTGGAAATGTTAGCATACTTACAGATAAAATGTATGAATCAGATATAAAGACAGTGTGTGATATAGGTAATTAATAAAATAAAATGTGATAAAAGTTAGTCATGATAAACTTTGTGTTCTAATGAGTTGGCTTTGATGTGGTAAGGATGATGAAGTCATTCCTTGGGTTAAATTTTTCTACAATTGTTTCTTTGAAGAAAGTTACTGTCTGTAGTGATTGCTACCTGGGTGTCCACGGGCATGGTTGGTTTACCTGTGTGTTCTCAGAGGTCTGCAGCTATGTTTGCTGGTGCCTCTCTCTGAACATCGCTTAGCTCTGGGGGCTGCAATTGGCATGCTCAGCTTAGATATGCAGCTGACATTCTGTTCTGTGTGGCACAGAGAATATCACTTTAGGCTGCCGGTGTGGCGGTGTTAGGTGTCTCTGTCCTGTCATGTAAAGGCTCAGAGTCATGAAATGATGTTTGTGAGAGTGCTTCAAGTAGTGTGTATGTTTTATAGCCCTCTTTTATTGACTCCCCTACTTCCCTGGATGTGTGTCGGCTTAGTTTCAAGTTTCCTCAGAAACGTGGACAGGAGTATTTTGATGTAGAAGTGGGATGCAAAATGTTCACCTTTGCTGCTGTGGCTGGGAGGCAGGAAGGGGTGGTCTGACGTAGATAAGAACCTGTGGTAAAGTATCTGCTGTTTATAAATAAACTACCAAAATACCAGATGAGGTTTTCTAATGACAATAATAATTCCTCAAAGGAGGGCAGCGTGTTTTATTAGATTTCTCACAGAATGTGCTGTAATAAAAAGCTTTCTCTGAATTTATTCGTTTAAAGGAATAAGGGAGTATTCATGGCACTTATAGCCTGAAATTACCCACATAACTATTTTTTGTGTTTATAGAGTTTATATGGTACAAGTGGAAAAGTTAGGGGGGAAATTAGGTAAGATTTGTTATATACTCATGAAGTTATGACCTCCAAGTTATAGGAATTTGATATCATTCTAAGCATGTCATCAAACTCACTCATAAAGCAGGAAATAGTTGTTTTGTAGAAATGATCAGATACTTATGGGGTAAATGCAAGAACTGACACATTTCGTAGAATTCTGCATGTTAGTTTCAGATGAAATTTTCAGACAGAATATTAAACTTGAGTAAGTATTTCTTCATAACATGGAAGAAGACTTTAGAAAACTTACTACACCAAGTATTCTAACAATTGGAGATTAAAAGTTAATGGGAAGATATCATAAATGTTCAGAACAATTCTATGGTTCTTAGACAAGGAAGTTATATTAGCAAATAAATATATGTAGTCACGTAAGGTATAATATATATACATACGTATTTTATGATGTAGATCATAAAATGCAGTCTTAACATAAATATAAATAGGAATCCATTTTATTTATATATGTATATGTTATGTGTCTACACAGTATATGTGTGTATATATGTATGTATATGTACATGTATTGTAAATGGTTAAAGTGGCTAAACCAATTATTATTTCAAAAACGGCATTTTTGATGAGGGTGATTTGGGTTTCCACAGATGGTGTCTTCTTCCTACTCGTCATATTTTCTTCTGTCTCTGTGTGTGGTGTTCCTCTTTAAAGACATATGTGTCTTTTAGGAGGACAGATAGACAATACGTCATCCCTAAAGGCAATATGTTTTCTCTTTCACATTTGCCCAAGTGGTGAATATGTTATTTTTCTAAGCAAAATCATAAGGATGCATGGTATTTTTAGAGAAATAAAAGAGGTTGTATTGAATAATAACGTGACAGCTATCCTATAATTTGAATCAGTATTAGTTTTAAAATCCTCAAATAGTAATAGGACTCGCTAATTGCCCCAGTTATGTTGGAGAAGATAGAGATGCATTAGACTCTTAAGATTGTGAAGAGATGGCAGCATCAAAGCTAGTCCTCTCCAGACAGCTTCTTTGCTATTGTGCAAATGTGGTTGGGAAGACTTTGTATTTGTTTTAGGAAATTCTGCTTTTCTAAGCATTCAGTGGATCAGGTCTTTATATTCATCCAGTGCATCCTTCTGTTTAACTGCAGCTGATCAGTGTTAGGTACATTCTCTGGAACCATACAAAGTATATATTTAAAATGTCTGACACTTTGAAGCGACTTGAATTTCAAATTTGCCTTACATGATTATTTCATTAGAATTTTGTCTCAGTAAACATTCATATATGCATCTATATATGTGTTATCTTTGCATTACAATTACAAAATATCTAGGATAATTTGCACAAACCACAGGTTAGTTTTGGCTCACAGTTTTGAAAGTCTCGTACCTAATGCCTCCTTTTCTTTGTGTCTGCAATAAAACAGCCAATCATGGCAGGAATATGTGACATAGTATAGCCAGGGAACCAAAGAGAGGAAGAAGGGGTAAAGGACTTACTATTTTCATCAAGGACAAAACCCAGATGACTTAAAGACCTTCAACTAGAACTGACGTCTGAAATGTTCTACCAACTCCTAACAAAATGATGCTGGGACCCAGGGTCTAACACATGGGCCTTTGGAAAGCTTTCAATATCTGAACTTTAGTAATGCATATATGAATGTAATTATTGTAATTTTAAAAGCTCTCTGAGGACACAAGTTAGTTTTCCTTTTTTAACATTAACTTACAGAAATTTGAGGATTTAAGATATTGCTTACTTGGAGTGTATGAAAATGTCAGATTTCTGGGTGGTAATGACAGGGCTATACGAAGAAAGGAAAGGAAAATATTTCCGAACAGCGCTGCCTAGTATCTCCCTGACTTCTATGTGGGTATCTTGGGGTTATAGGTGAAGTAATCTTCCTGGGATATTAAGCTTTGTGAGACTTATTATCACTTCCTTCCTGCAAGGAACGTGTTTGCTTAATTATATTACCAGGTTTTTAGAGGTTAACGATGATTATTTCGGACATGTCTCATGCTATAAGCGCAGTTATTGTGTATCATCAGTATTAGAATGTGTGCAGCTGTTTCACGCCAATAAAAAGTTACTTATAGCTCTCATGACCTTTTTTAAGTTTGGTAACTAGAAAAAAAGCTACGTTTATTCATAGCAGGGAGAAAACTTTTCAGGATCTTGGAACTTCAGAGAGACGAGTGAATAAAAAGGAAAACACAGACTTTAAAATGTCAATGTTCTTTGAAAAGCTGGCCCATAAAACAAAAGTTTGAAACTATACTGTGTTCCAAAGAACAGAGTACAGAAACAAAAAAGGAAGTAAATTCATATTCTGAAAAATGAAAGCTTTCAGGCACAAGTGTCTTACCGATGCAGTATAAGGATTCCAGTGTGTTCGAGTTTATATAACTATTTTATCCATAATATATGACACCCTGCCTGTTTCAAATGTGATGGGAATTAAGTGATTATGCAAATGTGAAATGGTAATTATTACTGATATGAAAATGCTTTACAAGTTACCTGTAATTGTCTCATACTTACAAAAGACACGTCATGGACCCTATTTGAAGTGGAGCACATTTGTAATATTGGCTGCTTTGGTGGCTGAGACAGGAGGATCACAAGTTTCAGGCTAGCCTGGTAAATTTAGTGAGATCCTGTATCAAAATATTTTCTAAAGGCTTAAGAATGTAGCTTAGTGGTAGAGCTCTTGCCTAGCATATATAAGGCTGTGGATTCCACTCCCAGTCCTGCCAGAAGAGAGAGAGGGAGGGAGGGGGAAAGACAGAAAGGGAATAGAATGAACAACTGTGTTTGCAGCTGGGCAGTCTTGCTTCTCTGCTACTTGTTATTCAGTATCCATCGGCAAAGTGCCAGCGTTTCTGAACATGACCTCTCGTATCTACAAACTGAGAATGACAACCTTAGTTAACCATCCTACTAGGAAGATTGTATTTGGGAGTAAGTCTGGCTCATAGCGTTTGGCTATCTTTACCATTCCCCCAGACTTTGGCACTTTGTACCATACCCCCAGGCCACAGGAGTGAGTGGCAGGCCTCACAGAGGATTCTTGATGACAGAGTCCTCATTTCTTTTCTTCATGATTGTCCTAAGCAGAAGTTTATGTGAAACTCATCATCAAGAAGGACAGTCGAGTCACATTTGCCCCAAAGGTAGAATCATCAGATTAACACACCTTACAAAGGAATCTAAAATATATTACAAAGCCAAGGATTTGAGATATAAATGGACTTTTAAAATGTCAGAAATTGTACGTTTTCTGTAAATGGATGATTACCTAGTGTGAGTACTCTTTGCTTTTATAAATGTCCACATGTGTGGTACTGGTGATGAGAATGGCCAGTGATCATCTGAATGGGTGCCCTCAGAAAACTCTTAGTTACATTTTCCCCATTTATAAAATAATTGATTATTGAGCAGGTGTTTCTGTTTATGATTTCTACCACAAAGTCACGCAAGTTCCCCAGGGGCCCTGCAGTTTTACTGATTTCATACATACATCAGCAGTGCCAACCAGAAGAAGTAGAACTTGTGCATCAGGTGACAGTGGCCTCTGACAGACACTTCCTTTGATTGCAAGGATTTAGGATCAAGAATTTAAGGGTTGAAAACTACTTATTAGAGGAATAGAAAATGGAATCAGAGGATTATTAAAAAAAAAACTGTGAACAACTTACCCATAGTCTACACATAGTACTTTAACTAAATGACCTCCGGCAAGGGTAGATTTCACTGTGCCCGTGAAGCTATCTTAAAAGCGAAGACCTTCTAATTATCAGTTTGTTGCTATTCTTGCTCGGAAGACAAAGGGCAGTTTTCCCCAAACAAAAGCAAATGTCAGTTACAAAAATAGCCTGCACTTTCTGTTACTTCTGGTTTACTCTTTCAGTTTTATAATGATTTTGGTAAAAAGTATATCTTTGGGGAAATTCCAATTTCATTTGGTAGAGTTATTTTATTTCAAATAGTATGCAGAATTCAATTGTACCAAGGACAGCATAAAATCTATAGGAGAGAAAATAGGATAAATAAATACTATAAATAAAACATCAAGTCATAAAATCAATGAGAAAGGTATAAAAGCCTGGACTTATGATATTATGCAATTTTCTCTCACTAGCTGCAGGTTCTATATAATAGAGTGGTTTGTATATCTAGTTTCATGTAAAGCTGTGTTTCTTCTGTAATTCTTCAAATATACCACATAGAGATATTCTTTCTCATGTAATTGATTTTGTTCAACCAACATGCTGAGTATGAGCTGTGGATCAGAAGGTTTGTATATATATAGTGTCTTGTATTTCAGCAGAGATTTAGGGAAACTTAGGCATAGAACAATTAAAATTGAAGGCAATAAGTTATTGAGTACTGAGAGTATACGCAAGCATTGATTGATACAGACATCAAGAGAAGACAGCATCATTATGGACTGTCTTAAAAATATTGTTCAAGAGTTTAAAGGCTGAACTACATCTGTGAGAGCCTTGTGTCTGATTAGTCAGAGAAATAAGACACCCACAAATTAAGAGCAGTTTGTTGGAAAATTACATATCCAGGGATGTTGTCAGATTTGAGTAATGATGGAAGCAAAAATAAATGCTTATGTTAATATTGGATTAAAGTAAATTATTGGATTTTGATTTAAAAATAATACAACAAGGAAAACTTAAGCATGCTAACGTAAAAATGGTGCTTTGAGTATGCGTATAGTACCATTTCTGTTTTTGTAGTTGTTTTGGTAGAGATTAAGGAGCCATTGAAAATGATTAGTTTCAAAAATATGTACTCGGGAAAGACCAATTAAGAGATAGAGAACTCTCAGGGACTTGTGAGAAAGGAACCTTGGCTTCAGAGGCTGGCCTTGAGAGCAAGACACAGCAGTGGACTTATGAATGGGGAAGACTGTAGACTGTGGTGCCCACTTGAAAGTTAAGTGTTTCCCTTATGATGATGCCACTACAGGACTCTAGACTTGTCTTCCTAAACTGATGACTTTTACCAACCGGTATTCAGCCCTGATTAATGCCTATTTCATTAATACTGCTTACATTTGTACAGTAAGAGTGCGTAAAAATTCTTCTTGGAGTGTCAAAGGGAGCTGACACTGTTCTCAAGCCAAGGATAAAAGATTAGGTATCCAGAGGCTCCATGCATGAAACCATTATCTCTGCCATTCATTTTCTCTAAGGACCCTAATATAGTGGGCGCCATGATAAAGAGTAAAATAATAAAAAAAGAGCAGAAAACTTAGCATTTCAACTATTTTCTATGATATATGGGTTGCTAATTAAATAACAACTATGAATGTTAAAAAGGACGAAGAGAATGCATTTAACTCCTTAAAAATATCATACGCAAGGAGGGGGGGGGTGCAGCTAGGTCAAGGACTATTCTTCTTGTACAAGGCCTTCAGTCCAATATTTGATACTGGAATGATTGCATTCTAGGAATTTTCTAAACAACTGTTAAAGAAAATTGTATGAGAAATAAGAAACAAGACTCTAAGATGAATATCAAACATTTGACTTCATATAGGCAATACATTGGATGTATCTGTAGTGATTTATTTGTTTTGAAATACCGACACTGTATCTTTCCTATTTTGGGACATCCTTTGGAATTTGCATTATGTTCAAACTCATGTAAATTTTTCAGGTTAGGGATAGAGGAAAATACACAGATTAATAGTTTCTGAAAGGATTTACTTGTAGGCCTAAACAAATACCCCCCCCCAAAAAAAAAAAAAGAACCCTTATGATAGAGAAACCAAGGAATTTCTTAAGTGTCGATACCCAAGGCCTTCTCTTGGGACTTGAACATTGCATTCCGTAGATGTCTCCATGATAGAAATGCCACCCCAGGGTAGCAGAAGCATCATTTTTTACCATTGATATAAAATGTTTAGTATTTTCATCA
Organism: Ctenodactylus gundi; assembly: GCA_004027205.1. Classification (NCBI taxonomy): domain Eukaryota; kingdom Metazoa; phylum Chordata; class Mammalia; order Rodentia; family Ctenodactylidae; genus Ctenodactylus; species Ctenodactylus gundi. The sequence continues at coordinate 100,916 of PVKB01002261.1, forward strand.
AACACATCAAATGAAATACCTTGTAAATGACTGCAAAACACATTACGAAGTACCTCCTGGTGTGTTTATACCAGGTCATTTTAAACATTTCCCCTTGCTGTAGGCATCAAGAAATGACCTTTACGGCAGTGGCGGCTCTCTTTTAAATTTGCCTTCCTTTCCACAGTCCCATTATCTCATTAAATCATTTATGTGCAAGAGAGGAGAGGTAATGAATAGCAAAATCATGCAGTTTGTTTTTGATATGCTTCACCTTTTCAGTAAATACGTTTAGAGTAAACTCTACATAGGCACATTAATTAAAGCCACCTATTTAATACCAAGATCAAATAGTGCAGACAGAGATAAAAATCTTAGAATGTATTCTTTTTCAGAAGCCAGAAATGACACAGTAGTTACTTTCCCTAGTTTGGATTTCATGTGAAGATTTTAAGTGTTATGCAGGAAAACTTAAAAAAAACATATTCCAATTACCAAACCCTAAATCAAGTATAATCTGCAGCCTGTCAGGATTTCAGCACTGATTTTTGAATGAGAAGGAATTATCCTGAGCCATACATAAAATATATAATGTAATTAATATTTCCTTTAAATTTTTATTATACTATTAAAAAATGAAGGCAAATAAAACTGTGAGCCTCAAGTTAGACATACTTCCTCTAGGTAGTTACATGGTATCACTTTGCTCCCTATGGCAAACTGTTTTCTCCCATAAAGAATGGAGACATGTGTTGAATATGAAATTTAAAGGTTTTTTTTTTTAGCCATAAAAATTGGTATTTATGTAATGGATCAAAGTCTAGTAAGAAGCTTTTGAATTCACTTTAGCAATTATTGATCAGGATACGAATTCTAAATTAACACCATGCCTTATTTAATCTTCAACTTGGTATATTTTTGTTCATTCCATAGTATTCAGAGTGAAATGTCTAGTTACATCTTCTGGTTTAGTCCTGGGTCCTCACCTTTGTGGTTAGTGGTCTTAAACAGCTGCCAATCTTTCAGCACCTCAGTTTGCTTTTCTATAAAATGATTTCCTTGGCCTGGTTTAAGCAGGAGAATCAAACCCAAATGAACACATGCTGACTGGCACTTGGTGAGCTTTCAGAGTGGTGGCTTATTGTCTAATTTTTCTGGTGTTCTCAGTTACAATAATCTTCTTTGCGAGTGTTCAGTAAGATCATAAGGCATTTGGATTATTTGAGATGCCCCGTTTCTCAAGGAAATATTGTAGATGGTGGAAGTAGGAGAGAGGGCTTGAATAGCTACTGGGCTCAAGTCAGAATTATTAACATTTGTGAAAATGGAGTGGGGAACGACTGTCTTACTTACTTGTTGCTGTGACAAATTACTCAGTACCCACAGCCTAAGGGAGGAAAGAGTTATTGGCTCGCAGTTCCGGAAGATCTCTCTCACACATCACTCATGAGGCAGCCAGCAATGGTGGAGGTACATGACGACAGAAACAGAGGTTGCTGCGGAGCTGTTCACCCCACTGCAGATGGAAGCCAAGGGAGACAGGGAGTTAAGTGAAATCTGCACAGGAAGAAGCTGAAACAGTGTTTCTTCTTCCTTCCTTTACTTACGGATTGCCCCCGCCCCCAGGGTGGGTGCCCCTGCCTGGGTGACCCTCCCTCATTTCCTAGCCCACAAGTCAGAAATACACACCTGAAATCTCTGTCCTGTGCCACAATTGCAGCAAGTTGACACATTGCCTCCAGATCAAACCCCAAACATTTGTCCCAACCCCTCTGCAGTAACACCCAGTACCAAATACACAAGGCTTTTGGCAGACACTCCAGATCCGAACTATAGCAATCATGTTTATATGCCCCACTAGAATTGGGTGTGGTCACACATGTGAGCCCTCTCCCACTATCATCCAACATCATGAATCAAATCCGTGAGGTTTAGCTCTGATTTAGAAAGGGTGCATAGAATATCCCCAGCCACTTTCTCACTTGGATATTCAAATATAAAGATACATTAAGTTTGCCAATAAGACCACTACTAGTTTTCCAAAATTATACTCAGACAGTAATGGAGATGTTATCACTGGTTGGGTGCTATGGTGTGAGTGTGAACTCTCATGTATGTTTGTGTGTTACAGAGAAAGAATCTTTGTAGCATTTGTTGAATGTGTACCTTTTACTCTTTTAAATGTAAGATATTAGAACAGCCAACAATTTTAGGTTAAGCTTTAGGTAACCTCTATTTCATTCCTACTAGGAGCTGTTGTATATGCTGTGATATATTAGACCAGAAACTGAAAACCAGAGAACAAGATATTATTGCAAATGTGGAAAGAAGAAACTCTATTTATGAAATGAAATTATATATATATATATATATATATATATATATATATATATATATAGTCTTGCTATACAATAATTAGATTGGGTGGCAATTTTTAAAAATCTTGCTGTTAAATTCTTTAGTTATTGTTTTTCATCCAACATTGACTTATTATCATGTAGGCGTAATTCTTGGAATGGAAAGAATATGTATTCATTCATTTCTAGATTATAAGGTAATATTCTTGGGTGCTAAGAATTCATCAAGAAAACATAAATATGCTCTTTAATCTCAAAGAACGACCAAGAAAGACAGCCAGTAAAGAAGTAAGTACCTAAATTCCTGTCCAGTAATAGCTCAGCATCCAAGTAAAATGGGCTAAACACATTTTCTTAAGAAAAAAAGGTGGAAGATTATTTTGGTTAATCTTCTGTGTATAAGCTAAATGACTGACCCCAAAATTAGTTCACACACAACAGAATTATTTCAGATAAGGGAGTTAATATCATTTAATATATGAGTTGACTTTTGGTTATGGCAGAATGATCTCAGAACAAAGACGAGTTAGAAAATTTTCCAGGTCATTCTTAGTTTATAGATAGAAAATTAAAAATAAACTTTATTTGAATAAGAAAGATGGAAAAATGGCAGAAATGTGATAAAGCTGTATCCATTGTCCCTGTATTCGACTGATTCTCATCTTGGCTGTACTTTGCCTATGGTGCCATTATAACTGCAAGTATATTAAATAACATGTGTAGGCAATATAGCTATGACAGTAGCTACAGACTTTATATTTTGACTCTGTTCACTCGTAGGTATATAATTTGGAACAAAACAACTAAATTCACTGAGCCTCTGTTTCCTAATATACCAAGTAAGAATAAAATACATTCAATAATTTTAATTTTTAAAGAGGAAGCACTGACCAGATAGCCTCATATAAATAAAAGCATCATAAAATAAAATGTTAGATCTTGATTTGATCAAGGATGCTTCATTAGTACAGTATAGCATTTGGTACATAGGAGAAAGTCATTAATGTTTGATGAATAAGATTTTCTTTAAAAGTGGTACTTCTACTGAAGAGCAAGAGAATCTTTAAGTTTGTGGAATCTGGTCTTGCTGTAGCATCTTGTCCACTTCTTACTGTATATTTTTGGGTTGTTGTAGTAAAATCGCTCGTCCTCTAGTGTTGTAATACCTAACCTGGTCACGCAAGCCACAAACTTGATGGAAGTACACAGGATGCTCACTTTCAACATACTTTAGGAAATTAACTGATCTTCCCTAAACCTCTCAAAAGAAGGTAAATAGCTTTAATTATCTGACAGATGGAGAAATGGAAGCAATGAGTCCCTAGATTCCACTTGATTGCTCAAATAACTAAGTGGCTTGACTTGATCTCTAAACTAATTAACTTGATACATCCTGCTTTCTTTCAAAGCCTTCCTCTTTGGAATAACTTAGTAAGCAATTCATTACCAAACCAATGCGCTTTCTGTAAGGAATGGTTTGGATTTAGCATCTGTCATTTTGCTTTTCCTTCCATTGCTCTGAATATTTGTCTTATAAAATCAGGATTCATTGGCCCTGAGATAATCCATTCTACAGGGCTCGGCCATTGGGAAGATGGGGACAGGACCCTTTTTCACACATACTAAAAAGTGTATCAGCTTTCCCCATTTGCCAAACATAGGCATTTTCACATTTCATAATTATTTAGGGACACAGAAAATTCTATGGTATCTTTTTGGAATGCAGATATTAGATGAAAATGTAACTGCCATCCAACGTGCTGTGTTCTGGTCTCTGTGGATGTCTCTTTTGTGTCTACTTAGCTGTGTTTGTTCTTGCTCGCTGACCACGTTCCTTCCCACGGCTGTCCTTTCTCCTCTGAGATATTTGCTTGTCAAGGAAAAGAGATTTGTTGAAAAGCTGAATGACAGAATCTTTATGGGAAAAGAGAACAGATATTGTATATATCCACAGTCATTCACATATGCAATACATGTTTACTCTGCATGTACTTGGTGTATATGCAGTGTCCTCCTATCTCAGCTTCTTGGAGTAATGGGATTACAAGCCTGGGCTACCAGACCTGGAAGAAATGTGGATCCATGAGTGCTGGTCTATTGTACCAATCAGATTCATCACTTTCACTCTGTAGCCTGAAAGAAATAATTTATTGAGAAGCATCAACGATCTCCAATACATTTCCCTCTTCTGTGTTGCAGAGTTTAAATGCCTCTACTCTATGAAAACTTGAAGCAGTATCAAACACATACTCTATCAAGGACCCATAAAGCGATATTAAATAAAAGTAGGATTACCAAAAAAAATGACAGAATAAAGAAGTTTGCATGCATTCCTCTTACAAACATGTGTGAATAGGACACTCCCCACTGACTTAGGTCTTCAACTACCCATGTCTGTTTCGGTTTCTGGGCTTCTGCTGCCCTTACCTTCTCTGTCAGATAGTGGTAAATTTCCTTGGCCTGATCTTACACATGAACACCTTTGACCCTCTGCTTGGTTTACCAACTCCAATCTCACCTGTCTACCTGAAGCATTTCCTTTCATTGTTGCCCAACATTATTTGACTTGGCTAGGCTTGTAAAAAGCAAAAGGGAGCCACTGAATCTTGTTGAGGAGGTGAGTGGTGAAAATTCGTTATGCTGAGCGATCTCGGCTATTAGATACTGATGTGAAACATTGAAATGGCAAAGAGTCAAAAGTAAAAGCCTTAAGTGTATGGATTCTGTGTTTTCAAAGTCTCTATGACTTTCCAAAATGAAAACAAAATACCCAGCCTGATTCTGATTTTTTTTTTTACAGGGTTTACTTATTTCCTCATTAACAGCTGTTCCTGTCTTACAGCGACCCAACTTTGTATGTCAGGAATGGAAATGACATGCTAAGGAACATAAGTCATAGTACATCTAATAACATGGTAGATGAATAATAATTTCAAATCTAGTGGTATTTGTAGGGTCCATGCAAGTTAAAATTCTTATATTAAAACCATAGAAGTAATAATCCAAAATGTAAACTAGGTCAGTTTTAAATCTTACTTTCAGAGGCTGGAAGAATGGCTTAGTAACTGCTGAGTACCCAAGTTCGGGTCCCCAGCACCATACAAGCTAGGCATGGTGCCACACACCTTTTAATCCTAGCACTCCAGAGGCTGAGGAAGGAGGATTGTCGGGAGTCTAAGGCCAGCCTGGGCTCTGGGCTTCATCGTGAGTTCAGGACAAGCCTGTGCTACAGAGCAAGGCCCTGTGTCAAAACAAACAAAAAACCAAACCAAACAAACAAAAATAACCCTTACTAATTCAGCTACAAAGACACAACACATTTCAATTGGTCAACTAGTAGTTTCTAGGATCATTTTTGAGCTTTGAAAAATAAAGCTAATGCTTTTAAGAACTATCCACCAATCCTGAAATGTAGAGTGAATATTTTTTTCATGTGTGAATTAATTTTATACGGTATTTGCCCCACATATTTATGTAATCAGGCCGACAGTGGGGAAGGCATTATCTAAAGAACTTGGAGCAAAACCACCTGTGTTCTTAATCTTTCATTTTATTCTTCGGTAAGACTGTAATTATAGCACGAGCAGATAAAGTTGTTAGGAAATCTTTTTTTCAGACGCCATTTATAAAAGACATCTAAGATGGCTAATGGCTATGTGGTGGATTCTCTGATGCAGAGTTGTCACAATCTGTTCTGACTCCTTAGAGTGTTGGGTCACGCATGTCCTTCATTGTCTAGCAAAAATGAGACTTGGAATACACACAGATCATCCAAAAATGCTTTATTTTCCCCATTGAAAAATGGTATACAAGTACATATATACATACTTAGCAGCTGTCATGTGTGTACCCTGAACAATGTGGGCCTTTATTATAATGCTTTACCGTGATGTTCTATTGTCTTTGTAACTATCCTTAACCGCTCTTGCCTAAGCTTCTTAAAGCTAGGGCTTGCATTTTGTGTGTGAACTTCAGGACTGCCGTTACTTTAAAGTCATAGCTCAGTAAGTGCTGTGATTGAGTCCATGGCTGAATCAAATGCCCAGGGATGGAAGAAAGTGTAAAGTTAAAGGAAGTTTAAGTTTAGATTTTATTCATGACAGCTAGGTTGATAATAGATAGACAGAAAAAATCGGGTTTTGTTGTTGTTGTTTGGTTGGTTTTGCTTTGTTTTGTTTTACTTACAGAAGATTGTAGGCTCAGAGTTGCCTCTTAGAACTTCAATGGAAGTAACAAAACTGCAGTGGAAAAATGAGGCTAGAACTAACTAAATAGCTCAAACTTTTTTTTTAACATGCTGACTTCATGAACTTTTATATTTTGTGTATACTTCCATTTCTCTTTGATGACTGTTGAAACACAAGCTTTATGAAATGCCATGGTGTTCCAGGGCCTCTGTACTTGATATTATGGGACTGTCTCTCTGGGATTGCAGGGCAGATGCTTCCTGAAACTGTGTTAATTGGCATCCCTGTAGCTCTAAAGAGCTTGATGCCCCTTCCCGTGGGACTCACTTCTGTGGTTTGGTTTTCTCTTCAGAAAGTAAATTGTACACAAGGAAGATGTTGCTATTAGAAAAACAGAAAAAGGGTAGTTTTTCATAGTCAAAATCCCAACCTAAATCATAGTCTAAAATCCCTGGTACTATTTAGTATTAATGAGAGCAATGTAGAAAAAATATTTTAAAAAACATAGAACTGGAAATTAAATAGCAGTAAATTCCAACTCCAGTAATATCTAGCAATGTCATTTTAATGGAAAATATATATACATAAAAACTCTGAGATCTTAAGAAAACATTTATATGGTTTTGCCAAATAGGTACCCCCAGGTGTCACTACTTTCATCAATATATAACATTTCTATCAACAGGACACTTTCTGTCAGCGGCCCTCTATAACCAAAACCTTCCTTGTATAAAGCCAAATTATGTTCTGATATTTATCACAATAGATAGAAAATAATTACTATATAGTCCTTAATATTTGATTTATTTTGCTAAGCATATGTTTTTGAGATTCATTTGTATTATTTCATAATTATAGATTTTTTATTCTTTTTTACAAGTATACCAAAGCTCATCTGTTTTCCAGTTGGTGGGCATTAATGAGATTTTTAGTTTTGTTTGTTTGTTTGTTTTGTACTATGAGAAATTGAACCTATGAACCTATGGCCTCATCTGAGATGGGCAAGTACTCTGCCACTAAGCTGTCTCCCCAACCTCATCTTAAATGTTTATTTATTGTAAGTGAAGTCGTTATAAACATACTTTAAAAATCTTTTTCTTCTCTGTTGCTTCTGCTTCCTCTTCTTTCTCTTTTTTTTTTGGGAAACAACAGAAATAGAATTTCTGGGTCATTGGGGCAGTGGTAAGTTTAAGTGGTTAAAAACTTCTAAGCTTTAATTCAAAATTATTATACCATTTTCATTTCAACAAGCATGCATGAGAGTTACAATTTCTTGGTGCCCTCTCCAGCTTTTGATATTACCAGTCTTTCACATTTAAATTTTTCTAGTGTTCATGTGTTTATATAATTTTGGATTTGGTTGCACATTTGAAGACTTGTCTGTGAAATATTAATGTATAGCGATAATTCTTTTTTTCTCATTTTATTAGGGTGGGTTGTTGCTTCACTGTGTTGATTGTTTCTTTTGCTATACAAAAGCTTTGTAGTTTAACATAATCCCATTTGTTGATTCTTGCTTACATTTCTTGTACAACTGGTGATCTGTTCCAAAAAATATCCTGTCCTCTCCCTGTGTCTTCTAGAGTTTTTACCTATTTTGTCTTCCAGTGGGTTCATTCTTTCTGTTTTGATGTTCAGTTCTTTGATTCATTTTGATTTGATTTTAATGTGTTATGATAGATATGGGTCTAATTTCATTCTTCTACATGTGGAAATCCAGTTTTCCCAGCATCATTTGTTAAAGATGCTGTCTTTATCCAGTGGAGTATGACGGGCACTTTGTCAAAATCAGGTGATAAAGGTTATTTGGGTTTTTTTCAGTATCCTCAGTTCTGTTTCACTGGTCCTCCTGTCAGTTCTTATACCAGTACCATGTAGATTTAATCACTGTTCCTTTGTAGTATTTCTTGAAGTCTGAAATTATGATACCTCCAGTTTTACCCTTGTTACTCAGAATTGCTTTAGAAATTCTGGATCCTTTGGTTCATGTAGATTTTAAAGTTGTTTTTTATAGTTTTGTGACGAGTGCGGTTGGAATTTTGATTGATGTTGGATTGAATCTTTATAGTAGCTTTGGAAGTATGGCTATTTTGACAATATTAGTCCTTCCTCTCAAGGAACATGGAATGTCTTTCCATTTCCTAAAGTCCTCTTCAGTCTCTTTCTTTCGGTCTTTGTAGTTTTCTTTGTATATGTCTTTCACTTCTTTGGTGAGGTTTATTATTAGGTATTTTGTTTCTTTTGTTGTTGCTATTGTGAATGGGGTTGTTTTCTTGATTTCTTTCTCATTGGATTTGTTATTGGTGTGTAGGAATGATATTGATCTGTAGGTACTGATTTTGTAACCTTTTTCTGAAATTTTTTGTTAGTTCCCAGAGTTTTTAGGTGAAATTTCTTGAGCGTTCTGTGTAGAATATCATGTCATCTGTTAATAGGGATATCTTTATCCCTCTCTTCTGATTTATGTTCCTTTTAATTTTTATGCTTGCTGTTTGCACGGTGCATCTTTTTTCATTTTCTCTGTCTTTATAGTCTTATGTACATGTCTTGTAGACAGCATATAATTGTGTCTTTTTTGATTTTTTTCACAATTTATTTGAGTTTTGGTACATTTACATGTAATATAATCATAGCTCTGCCATTTTCTTATTTATATTTTGTTATTTTTTAATGCCACTTTTCCTCTTGTTATGTCTTCTACTGGATAAATCAATACTTACTGTATTAAGTTCATAGAGTTTGGCTTAGTTTTTAAATGGTTTTTACCTATACTTGTTGTATTTTTAGTGGTATTTCTTAACAAAATAACCTATACTTTAATTTGTCACAGTTTCATTATAACACTATACCACATCACATGAAATATAACAAAATTAAATGCAAAGATAATGTGTATATGTATATATATATATGTAATGTAGAATATATATTAATTTAGCCCTGCCTCTCCTGTGTTATTTGTTTTCAACTGTTTTACATCTGTGAGTGTTAAATATCCCATAGTATTATGTTACAATAGCTCCATTTGATATTGCTTCCTTTCGTATTAAGGAAAGATAATCAAACATTTTGTTTGTCAATTTGCTGAGAAGTAGCTATCATTATCAGGTCTGGGTATCCAGAACCCATTGAATTCGGATCATATTCAACATTTTCAGTATATCCAGGCATCACAACATTCTGATTTGTTGCTACAAGGTTTTGAATTCTTACTTTAGGTTTTACCTTCATCAAGTTCTCAAGTTATTCTGTATCTATGCTATGGACTAAAATGTGACCTGACCCCAAATCCTTATGTTGAATCCTTAGCTTCCAGTGTGAAGGTTTTTGATGATGGGGGCTTTGAGGGAAGATTAGCTTTAGATGAGTTTGTGAAGCTATCTATGGTCCTCATGAGGAAATCAGTGTCCTCAAAAGGAAAGATAGTAGAGAACTTCTTTCCTGTCTTCATCCATTCCTCTCTCTCTCTCTCTCTTTCTCTCTCTCTCTCTCTCTCTCTCTCTTTCTTCTTCTCTCTCCCCCTTTCTCTCCCTCTCTTTACTCCTCTCTAATCCTACCCCATTATTGGAAAACTCATTGATGAGAACGTGATGCTCTGCAGGCCAGAAAGACAAGGAGTCCTTTCCAGGGACTGAGCTCCACACTCCTGCCTCTAGTATTTAAGAAAAGAAATTTCCATCGGGAGCCACCGCTGCCATCATCTTTTGTTATGGTAGGTTGAGCTGAATAGTAGGCTGTGCTTCCATTGTCTAGGTGCTGATTATTATTATTTTTTTTTTTTTGCTTTTGGTAAAATATTACGCTGACAATCAGCTTTCATTATCAGAATTTCAAGAATGACTCCCACATCTTGGTGACTTCATATTACATAGTTGTACTGTCTGTAGTTTGGCCAGCCAATGTATGTAAGTAGCATAAAAATTTTTATAAAGGAAGATTAAATAAGTGTCAATGTTAGTTTTAGAAGTATTCACTGCCATGCACTAAGGCAGTGCTGTTTGTTTATTTGGGTACTGAGGATTGAACTTATGGCCTTCATATTGAGCTATATACCCAGCCCTTTGAATTTTCATTTTGAGATAGAATCTCACTAAGTTGCCCTTGGCCTTGAACTTGTTCTACTGTCTTGACCTCCTGTTACAGGTATGTATCATCGCACTCAGCTAGGAAGTGAATTTTTATGACAAGTTATTCCAGCACTATTAGTGTAAAATGAAATAATAGGAGAAAATATACAGGCCGACCCACAATAAATATTTAAATCCAAGAAGTTACAGCAAAACCTCTAACAATTCTCTCAATCCTTATGCTGACTCACGTAACACCTGCTTACGTGTTCTTCGTTGTTATTAAATATTCTCTTTTATACCAAATAATAGCAAATTTAGAATTTTTTCTAAACATTTTGAATATATAATTTGTATTATGCCTTGTGAGCTGATGACATTATCTTTAAGTTATCATACCATTTAAAAATTAATTCTAGTAAACTGTCCACCTACTTTATTAGCTAGAATATTTTGTTATTCTTATTTTACAAGGGGACAATCTCATCTCACAAAAATGCCAATCTTACAAAATTAAATGGGTAAAATTTGGCATGTGAGATTTAAACCCATGTATATTAGCTCAAAGTTCCAGATTGTTCATCATTTCAATATTATTATTTACATGACATTAATTGTGCTTCAGACACCATGATAAATTAATAGTATATTTTCACTTAATAAGTTGTAATTTAATAGCCTTAGTCACCGTGCTTGAAGATTTTCCTTCTTTCTTTCTCACTGGATATAAGAGCTCCTCAACGAATGCTTATACGTTTCATTTCACTTAGTCTCATATTTGTCATACCCAGATTTAAGATCTTCTATGTTGCTTACATCAGACATAAAATATTTCACCATAACGTAGTAGTAAATCTAGAAAAAATACCCTTATATATGGAAATTAAGACGTTACCTAGTTTAGGATGGCAAATAATAAGCTAGCCACCTAGAACAATTTGGCAAATGTTTTCCCGGGCTTTCATTACCCAAATTTAAGAAAGAAATTTAGATATCCTGCATCCAAATCTGCCAATCCGGCAGGAACACTGCAAAATGGGTACAACTTTTGCCTCCTCTAAGATCCAACTATGACTCCCCCTTGCCCCCTCCTTCTTGTCCCTTACAGCACGGTCGATTGCAGCTTGCTCTAAGGCATGTGTTGGCCAGTTCTATGAGGCCCCCGTAGAGAAGATTTTGCTTTTGGAAGATAGATCTTTTTTCCAGTGTTTTCAGTAGTTTTTCATGCCAGTTGAGTAAATTAAACTGAGGAGAATTCTACAGTGGTGGAGACCAATACCTTCTTTTTAAAACTTACAAAGATTTATAGCATGCCAACTGTTCTCTTACCATTTGTTTGTTTGTCTGAAAAATGATTTTGTGTAGGTTGGGTTAAAATTAAGGTTTATGCCACTGCGTCTGGCTTTAGGTACTTTTAAAAGATTTGGATAGAGTGGTTCTTGAAAATTTTAATGACTCATTGAATGATTTTTTTCAGCAGTCAAATTTACCTTCACTTTCTGATTGCTTAAATATATTTTTAATTTGCATAAAACATAAAATTGCCATGTATTTGTGTTGTGAGATATTGTATGACATTTCTATAAGTGTATGTATTCTATCATATGTAAATTAGATGAAAGTTATCTATCTTTTCAAACATTTGTTGTTTTATCTTTTTTGAGACAGTGTAGCCCAGGCTGGTCCTCTCTCCACCCGTCTATGGAACCCCACACTTACACAGAAATCAAAGAACCAAAGCCACATTGAACAAAAAAATAACAAGACAGAAGACATTGTACTCTCTGAAAATACATTCTATGCTATATTACTCAAATTAGTATAGTATTGGCATTGAAAACACACATAGACCACTACAAGAGAACAGAGAACCAGAAGTAAACTCATTCATCTTCAGCCCACTGATTTTTTTTTTAATCTAAAAAAGTTAGTTCTAAAAATACACAGTGGAAAAAGTTCAGTGCTTAATAAATGATGCTGGAAAAATTTGGACAGGAGAATAAAACTTCTCTCCACTAGTTTCAAAGCTGAATTAATAATGGGTTAAAGAGTTAAATGTAAAATCTGCTACTCTGAAACATAAGGTCAATACTGTAGGACTTTGGAGTGGACAAGGATTGTCTGGAAAATAACTCAAAGTCACAAGAAGTGGAAGTAGAAATAAGTGAAGGAGAGTACATCAAACTCCAAAGTTCTGTACAGGGTAAGGAGCATTGAGCAATGTGAAGTGATAACCTAAGGAAAAGGTGAAAATGTATGTAAAATGTAAATCAGACCATGAGCTATTAGGGTTAAAGTTTAGGATATATATAAGGAACTTCAAAGGCATAATACCCATCAAAGAAAAAGAGGAAAAAAATGAACAATCTGTTTTGAGGAAGAGCATAACTTTTAAATAGGCATTTCTCAACAGATGACATACAAATGGTCAACAGGTTCATGAAAAAATGTTCAAGATAACTAATTATGAGAAAAATAATTATTACTATTGACTAATAATGTAAAGATAATTTGAATTTTCCTTCAAAGGGCCTAATTTGGAACCTACATTACTCTTTATTGGTATTATTTATTATAATTAAAATTACATAGTACTATGCTATCTGAAAAATAGCTAGCTTCTCAAAAACTTTATTTAGAAATTATGTAATGTGTAGAAGTCTTATTTTACCCATTTGACTATTTCCTACTTAATCTAGTTTGTCTTTCTGATTATTCATTCAATTAATCCCCACAGTGCTTTAAATTGCTAAAATTTTCAACTTATCTACAATTAGAATATTCGCTATTCTATTGAAAACTGAAATTTCTGAGAAAATTCAATTACAAGAGAAATTGGAAGTTAGGAACCACTCTAATAAGACAATTAAGATTATTTTCTTCTTTTTGATCTCTTTTGGGATCATTCTCTTCCATATTCACCCCACTCATGGTCCTGTTCTCTCTCTTTTTTTTCTGTCAATTGCCCGTATTTCCGAACTTCTTGGATTCTTGGACATTGCTATGTTAGGCAGTTACCAAAAAAACGTGAATGATAATTTTCAAGACAACAAAGCTTTAAATGAATGGGATGCCTTTGCACTTCCAAGAATGAGGCAGCAATCAGCCCGGGAATAATGACAGCAGCTGAGCTGGAACAAAGGCGGGATGATCCAGCTGAAGCAAATTCTACAATTGGATTAATTTGGCGCTCTGTTCCCTTTAGTTCTGGCATTTGGACTACATTTCATTTCTGCTAGTGACCTAGTTCCACCTGCATTTGTCACTGCAACTTTCAGACCCTTGATAAACTAGGTGTGGGATGAACTTGAAGCATTCATCTGGACTAAAACAAATGTGCACTGTGTTTTCTATTTGTAGTGTCTGGAAAGAGTGGGCGGGGGGCGGTGGGGGAGAGGTGAGGACATCCTGCCAACTAGCAAGTGCCCAAGACAATATCCAGCAATTAATGAAACAAAAGCTTGCCGTTCACTGAACAAATGCATCGAATGGTGGCACAACAGCCAGTGGGATACTATGGATGTCGTACTGACCAACACAGCCATTGTTGAAGTTCTGAGAGAAGGGCTACCTCATTTAAATTTGAGTAAGCCTCTTGAGTCCATGACACATTGGAGGAGACACAGAAAGCCTGGATTGAGACAGGCACAAAAGGACAAGCTGAGATCACAGAGCACTTTTCTTCACTCACCGTACTACTACTACTAGATGCTTAGACAGTCATTATAACAGAGATACTCTCAAACAATAAGCAAATAATAGGAAGAAAAGCAGACACTGTAATGTTCTATTCATTCATGGTCAGATGCAAGGTTTCTGCTCATTCATGGAGAATACACGCTATTCCAGTGTATATGCGTGCGATTGCTACTAGGATTCTTGTAAATATTTGCAGAGTGAATGTGAAAGTGATATGACAGAATGAGAATAACATTTTTTTTTCAGTAATCCTGGCCATTAAATACATTCTGTGGATAAACATCACAGAAACTTCTCAAGGACAAAAATATTGACAGCAATCAGGTACTTTTCTATGAATAACATAACAAAATTGTGTTCCAGATAGGACAACAGTCCCAGCAGAATCCAACTGTGGAAATACATTCTATAAAACCACACTGATCACAGATAAATATTATAAAGCAGGTGCTTGTACCAAAGTTCCAGAGGAACCAGAGGCCTGCAGATTTTACATTTTGAGTTAAAACACAGGAAAATCAATTGTCCATGAAAGTTAGTTGCAGATGCTTTAGCAAGAGTCTTGTCAAGAGACTAAGAATTCTTTGATAGCCTCCAAGAAGACAGGGTAGTCATTTTCACCGGTCTACATAAATGTCAGGTGAGAAAAATTAAAGAGATAAAAATTAGATTTGTCAGTTAGGCTTTTTACTATACTGGTTTCAGTGGTGGGGTAATGCCAATTTCAGAGAAAGTCACGGGAGGAGAAGGAACGGGGTTTCCCACATTACAAAAAATATTGGGGAGTAAGTTGGTGGGGAGAGAGCAACAGTTTGAGTGTAGGTAGAAAAGAAACCGTGAGTCTATGGGATAGTAACTTTTCAGGCATGATTTACTGTACAAAGCAGTAGAACTGTCTCAATGGGTGGTACCAGTTTTTGTGTGTGTGTGTGTGTGTGTGTGTGTGTCTGTAAATAGTTTTTGAGCTGATTGGAGCTGGTTAAACTTAACGAGTACTACTACATAGTATTTCACAGCAAAAATTAATAATTAGCATTCAGATAAGGAAACTGAGTCAGGGTTTCTCAGATTACAAGAAGTGTCACATTGAATGGTTTTAGGCAACACAGTATTCTGGGCACACGTATGGGAAGGATTTATGAAGAAGTGGAACATCACTGATTTGTTATTAATATAGAGTTGCCTTTATGGTTATGAAAGACTAATAATTTTGTGTTCCTTAGAAGCCAACGTGTTGTAATCTATTTTCAGTTGCTATAACAGATAATGATGATGGGTAATTTATAAAGAAGAGGTTAACTTAGGTCATGGTTTTGGAAGTGCAAGGCATGGTGCCAGCATCTACTTGGCATTTTGTGATAGTTTCATGTTGGACAATGACTCAGAGAAGGCATAACTTGGTAAGAGAGAAAGCAAAGTGATGGGTTCTTTTGCATAACAAAAGAACTTCTTTGGTGACCCCTCAATCCACTAATCCATTAATCTATGCACAGGTTAAGCTGTTAATGAGATCAAAACCTTCCTGACCCAATTACTACTTAAAAGTTCTACTTGCTCTCCCCTCTTAAACTCTAAGAATCAACATGATCATTAGTAGGGGCATTCAGACCACAGTAAGATGTTTGCTCTTTCTGTGCTTTTACTGTACCTTGGGCACAAATATTTACGCTTTTCTCTTGGTTCCTTACTCCCTTGGGATCTGTGCTGCTCCATTATTCTACTGCCTTTCTTCTGTGCCTCAAATTTGGGACTTGGCAAGAGGAAATGTTGATTCCCATGCATAAGAACCACCATTTTACAATTCCTATGTCAGATCAGAGTTTGCTAGTTACTTTTGGAATCAGTGATCTCTTAGTTCAGTCAATTAAGATCAAACAGTAAACTACGTAACACGCACCAAAAGCCCACTTGTGTGAAAGGAATGGCAGGGACATTTTCTCAGAAAGGTTATAGTCCCATTTGGCTCTTGGTTTCAGTACAAGTAGTTTCCCAAAATTTTCCACTATGGCAAGATTCAACATAGCCGCAGGATCCATAAGCAGATTTATCTCAAGATACTATGGTTGTGAAGAGTTTACAGTCCCACCCTCCCCCAGAGCAATGGTATGTTGTTGTAGTGTCAACTGGGAACAATTTTCTCAGGAATTAAGTGATGAAGGTTTGTGTAGTCAGAATCCTCAGCAAAGCGTCTGGTGGCAGGTGGTAAGAACAGGGAAGCCAATAGAAATTATGACCATATATTCTTTCCTTCTTGTCCTCATTTTTGCTTTTGCCAAAGCATATTTTGGAACACTGTTTGCGAATCACAAAGCCTAATTTGAAACACAACTCATCAGAAAGTTTGAGTTTGAGGAGAGGAACCCTGTAAAATTTACTTAGCAGGAAAAGCTACAGTGATTTAACCAAATTCAACATCAGTTCTAACAAATGCTTGCACCCTTCTCTCAAGTCTCTGAGACCATTGCCTACAATATAAGTTTAAGTTAAATCCCACCAGTGTTTATATCTATTTTATTAGTTATTTCCTGATGAAATATGCTCCATGTGTAGAAAACAAAATAATTACAAGTAGACCTATTGCCCAAACAACAGGCTAACAGTGGCCAGAGCCTAGGGCTCCCTAGAGTGGTACTCCACCTGTCCAGGTCAGCATGGAGAAGGTTGGGTTACTTTTCTGTTTCCTCTGCTAGGCACAATTGCATGTGCTAAATATAAAAGATAATATGATGGGAATCAGTTCACTTGCCAATCAAAGGAAACTTCCATGTGTATGTTTCCTTTTGAAAAGAAAAATATATGCAGGTAATACCAATTTAGAGGAAAGTAATACTACAGCAAGCAATTACTGTGATTTCTCTATTCTACCCACTGTTGAGAAAGGCATATCTCTGACTCCATTAGAAACACAATCTTCTCATCTGGGACTGATTTCTCTTTGTGTGTGTGTGTGTGTGTGTGTGTGTGTGTGTGTGTGTGTGTGTTTATCATGAAATTTTTAATTAAATCTATTTAGCTTGTCTTAAATTTGATGAACAGAAATCAAAGCCAAACCTTTCTATCTATAAATGTACTTTGATATTTTTCTAGCTGTAAATAGAAATATGTATTTGACAAAAAGTATATGGGACATGAAGCTTTTTCATCCTCAAGATTAAATCTTGCTATTTATTTTTAAACACTGAAGATATACAACTTTCAATCTGTTGACTATGGAAAGACATTTGGTAACCAAGTAATTTAACATAGCATCTAAGTCTCCAGTAGGTTTTGATTATTGTGAAAACTTTTAAAAGACTTTGATGTCATATGGCTGAGTAATTTATATTATATGAATATTGATTATACATTATTCCTTATAGGAACATACAATGTAAAACACATTACTGCTTTATAGAAAGAAAGAAATAAGAAACATGCCAAAACTTTAAATTAATTGTATTTACTTATTTTACCTCACATTAGTAAGTCACCTGCTAAGTGCTGTATACTAGCTTGATGATGCTTGATGATGTAAAAAATATTTGAAAAATAGTCTGAAATTGAGAAAATTGTATAGATAACAATCAGGGAGGACAAGATCTATGGGGGAAGTACGTACCCCATGCAAGCAAACACACATGGAGACATTCAACACAACGTGTGGTGGTGATTCAGAGAAGATTATTCTAGAAGGTGACGTCTGAGAATCATGTTGAAGGATGCGTAGTGCCCCAGCAGAAGAAGGGATGGGGAGCTCAAAAGGAGAAATGGAGTGGCATTGGGAAAATATCTATTTTCAAGTAAGTCAAGCAGTTTGAATAGAGGTAGGAAACCCAGATGTGACCTAGTTTGGGGTTAGCCTCAGGTGTCAGAATTTAAATTGTGGAGTAGGAAGTGATGGGAGTGGGCTGGAGTGGGTGGTTACTGAATGCGCAGGGTACTGACGTACACATGTTCAGGCTGAGCCTGTCTCAAGTAAATGTCACAAAAGAATGGTTCAGTCAGGAAGTCACATGACTGACAGATATTTGAATTTGTTCATATGTATAATAATAAAACACATTGAACATAGGCAAGACTAGATTCGAGTGACTGTGTGTGATGTTCTGTTGCAGAGCTAAGCAGGTAGCTCCATAAGGGGACCACATAAAAATGTATTTAGGACTTGTCCACTGTCCTTTTAAATTCCTTGTCACCTTGACAAGATATGTATGTGCAGAAAAAGCTCAACTTCATTGTAAACCTTAAATTTTGTGCATATATATATATATATATATAAAATGAGAGAAAAAAATTATTTAGTAAGTAGTATCAGCCTGGTCTGGTTTTTAATTGAAGATGGAGAGAAACTAGAATAAAGTTTCAGGAACCTATTTGTAACACAAATGGCTAAGAAATGGACTTTTTTAAAATAACAGATTTGGAGGAAGAAAGGTTTAATGTGAAAATTTACATAAGCTGTTACTCTGTCCATGGTTAATATTTAGAATAATTGGATCAACTCCTTTTTGGACTATCACCTTTTATTTTCACCTTTTTTCAGAATAATTTAAGGCTTTTTGTTTTCTATTTAATTTTTAATTGAATTATAGTGTCTGCATTTTGCAGTATAAGTATCATAGCTACATAATTGTTTTCTCTTTGGGAAAAAAATCATTGATTTTTAAATTTAAGGTTTGTACATAGCTTCAGTATTTTTTCCCAAATGAATATACTTATGTAACCAGATCCTGGATTAAGAGGTAAAATATATGACTAGCCAACTCCTTGTTCCCCAGAAAACTCTATTTTAATGCCTTTTAAAGCTAAGCCCAGAAAGATTGACTTTCCATAAAAATTTATTCCTCAAGTCGCCCACTATTTTTGGCAAGGGGCAAAAATTGATGAAATTGAAATTTAAGTTGGCAGTAGTGCGAAAGGAAGGAGATTTATTGAAGCTGTTAATATGGCATGTGGCAGAGATCATATCTCAAAGAAAGCGAGGGTTATGGAGTTAGTCTATGAATTGATAACACAAGGGACCTGGTCAGTGATTTTTTTTTATGGATGAAGGTATGTTTAATAGTTTTCCAATCAAAATTTTATAGTTTATCCATCTTAATGTGTATTTTTTTTCACATCTTCTGCCTTGACACTAAATCGTCTTGGGGTATGTGCTGAATGACAGTTGCCAGCTCTTGTCTGCTCTCACCTGCTTGCATTTAGTTTCGGCAATGGCTGATCATACGTATGTTGGTGCCACATGCTAAACAGCTTCACCAAAGGCGAGTGGAAGTGTCCCAGTTTTCAGAAGAGAAGGAAAAAATTTCAGAGTTGTGTCTGCTATGATTGACTTAGCAAGTCTGCGGGTATCGTAGCATACAATTGGAATACCGTTTTCTGCTGACTTAGAACTAGAGGTTCATGGTTTCCTACTTGCCTCTGACTTCCAGAGAGGTAAACACCGGATCAACTTTATTCAAGTAAGAAGAGGACTAGTGCCAAAACTTCCTGAGTAAGCCTGGATGAAATTCAATAGTCAATAGCCAAATGTGGACATTAATGGTTCTGAGTGGGAAAAGTGACTTAAAACAGCTGAGTGGTAAATATTAGGAAGTTTTAGGACTCTCTTAACTACTTTTTTATGTCATAAAGCACACACGAAGAATTACTATGCCACTGAATTGTTTCCTTTAATGAATGTAGAGCAATTCTATAACTGAACATAAAACAGGTCACAGGGATAGAAACACATTGTGTCATAATTTAATTGCAATAATTTTATCTTTTATTAATAGACTTCATTTTTTTAAAAGCAGTTTTAGTTTCACAGCAAAGCAAAAGACACGGGGATTTCCCGCCCACTCCCTTTCCTGTATTTGCCCCGCCTCCCCCACAGCTCCCATTGCCAACAACTCCCATTGCAGTGGTGCATTTGGTAGAGCGATGAACTTCCGTTCCTTTCTCCACACATCCTTGTTACCCACAGCCCGCAGTTTCTATTAGGGCTCACTCTTGGCGTTGCATAGGCTATAAGCTTGGGCCAATTTATATTGGCAGATTTCTCTTTTATTCTTATGCTGTATTGTTGCTCATGGTGGCATTTTGAACAGTGGTGCTTCCCATCGTGGGTAGTACCTGATGTGCCGAAGGGAGATATTACCCCTACTCCCACCCAAGCAGCCATCACAGGAATTCTGTGTAAGATTTCAACAGTGTGTTCCTCTGCGACCACACCTAAAGACGGAGCAGCAGTGGACACTTGAATACTTCTTATACATCTGGCATTCTCATAAATTTATGTATGTTATTTGTAATCCTAGTGTCTCTGCAAACTGGTATCTTGTCTTTTTGTTTTCTAAATTAAATGGCATTCCAAAGATTGCAATGTTCTTCAATGACAGAGTTGAATTTTGAGTCTGTCTGGCTCCAAATTCCTAAATATACCTACTATGTATATTGCCTCTCAGGTAGTAGGTTGTTTTTTTTTACTTCATCTGATTAATGGCAATAAATATAGCCATCTGGCTAATTGGAAGGAAAGTCTTAAATTTCTTTGGAAAAAATAGTAAGTTAGGGGCTTTTATATTACTTGCGTTATTCTAGTAATAGTATGAACACTAGCACACAGTCATTATAAGTGAAACTTACTGTCTAGCAGTTTAACATTTTGATGACTTAATGAGCAACAAGGTTATTGCAGCAATCTACCCAATCTTAAGATGCTCCGTCCCTCACTATAATGCCAACTTTGTTAGATAAAATAATGACAAGAAAGTAAAGCCAACATTCTGCTGAAATCTGGTGTTCATTCTCTGACTCCGGCTTATACATTCATTCGAGAGCCCTCTGGTTAAAAAAGAACTGTGTTCTAAAAACCACAGAAATGCAATTTTTAAAGACATAAAACTTATTAAGGATCTAATGTGCACATTTTTAAGTCTCCTTCTGAAAATAGATTTATCCTTTTTCAATTGAGATCACACTAAGAAACAATCTAACTTATTTGAAGGTGTAGCCTGAGTGCCTGCTCATAAGTAAAACTAAGGTATTTCCTCTTGCCTGCTTCTTTGGAACCCCCTCTGAGGTTGTCTTTCTTGGCTATGTCTAATCTATATTTTAGAAAGTTTGGAGTAATTCAGTTAGCATCGTTTGCAAGTATAAGACTGTATGTCTGGCCTTGCACTTAGTTTTATCTGTTCTGAATGTATATCTCAGTGTAATTTTTACACTGCTGTTACCAGAACCACCATGAGGTCATCGCTGCCAGCCACCCCATGCTTTTTTCTCCCTTGGTGTCAGTACATCAGTGCTCCCTGTTCGTATGGGGCCACTTGTTCATGGAGAGATGAAGTGATGAAGCCACCATTTGATGAGCTGTAGTTGTATGCCACACATGAAGTGAAAATGATCTGCATTTGTCATGTATTATTCTGTGACTTGGTTTTTGTTTTTTTTCTCCCTGACCTACAGTTATGGACATTAAATCATTGAAAGGCTATATATATTTTTTTTAATCCAAGATGACATAGCTAGTTCATTGCTACATGAGGGGACAGATCTTTAGACTGCAGGGTACATGGTACATGGTCTTAATTATAGTACAATCTTTTAAAGTAGGCACTTCAAAATAAACAAATTTTAATTTCTGGCCTAATTCGGCTTCTTAAGGGCTCTGGTGAGTAATGTGATAGCGGCTCTGTGCTGTGAGTTTTTTCGTAGCTTTATTAGTAGTTTTTTAACCAGCTGTAAGAGACTTACTGCCATTGTGTGGGAAGATGTGAAACAACTTATGCCTGGCAACCGAATTAGCATCTGAAAAACTTCAAGGTGCTCCAAACTTGCTCATTTCTCTCCCAATTTCCTCTTGGCCTGGGTAGTTCAGAACAGAAACTTTTTATTAGAACTCAAATATTTTGGCCCCTCTTGCCAAAAAAGAGTTCATAGATGAATACTAAAGAATACTTAAAAGATCTTTTTCATCCTGTTAGGGTCAATGAGACCTCAGTGCCTGACAAGCCTATCTCTGTTTTCCAAACTAAGAGAAAAGAGTAACTTGTGACAAGTATTAGTCTTTCTTTCTTTTCCCCCACTATTTTTATTAATATACAAATGTAATACATAGTATTTACAATGAATTTGGGTGTTTCAAACACCTATGTATCATATCGACTTTACAGTCCCTTCCCATTTTCTACCCTACCCCCCTCTCCTGTCCCCCAACTCCAGCTATCACTTCATATGGTTCCAAAGAATGTCTATGTTCTGTGTTTTCCAAGTCAGAGAAACCATACAGTGTTTAACAAATTAATCTTCCGCACCTAAGTCATTTCACTTAAGCCACCTTAAAGAGTACTCTGGGAATTCACTCAGGACATATAACTATGACAAGTGTTCTTATCGAGAACGTCTGACTAAATGACTCCCACCATAATAGCTCATGGAGATACCCAATAAGACAGTTCAAGACATCTATTCTAGTCCATATTAATTTCTGATTTGGTAAGAGAGAACATGAATTAATAAATGTGCATGTGTCAGAGGGCTGAAGCGAGTCTTTCACCTCTCAGAATTGGATAAATCTCATAAATTAACCAGCTTATGCTATTTAATTTGGCGACAACACTAAGAATAGAGGCTAGTCCTGTTTAAACATTATGTTTCAAAGGTTTTGTCACAGCCTCTCTGAATACTTTCGATTTCTCCAGGAGACTATTTGTTAAACCTCTTAGCAGTAAAACTGCAGAGCATTAAGTAAACTGTTACAGCCCACGGGATTTGTTCTTTTCCACTCTTTACCTAGACAAACCAAGGATACGTCTGTTATGTTTCAAACTCCTTCAGGATTCTCCCAAAAAGTGTGGTCGTGATGGCAAAGCAACGCCCTTCATTTTACAATTGGAAGGTGTTCCTTCGGTGAACACAGGATGAATTGTCTAATTGGCCCCTTCTTTCTAGGGGGTTGCAAACTTTATTCTCACTTGAAAAATTGCTAACCATAACAATTAAGAGGCAGCTGACCTGGAGGCAAATTGAGATTGAGGCACCTTTCTAGACATTTGACGTCTGTTTGACCATTGAACATGTACCGTAGCCTGTCATTGTCCCCTTCTGTAGGTGAGAAAACTGAGGCTGAGAGTGAGTGATGTGGCTGAAAACTGGAAAAGCCACAAATTTATATCCAGGTCGAGCTCCTGAGTCTAAGTCCCTTGCTATTGTCTTTTACTGTCTCTCTCCATTTATGCCTTTCTTTTAAAGTGTATTGTCCCTGAATTTGTAAAGAAGTGATATGGTTACTCTGATCTTACAAGAAAGCAATAGCTTCAGGAGAAAACAGAAAAGGAACAAGTTGGAGTAGGGCCATGGAGAAGGAAGTGCCTCAGTTAGTGCACATTACTGATTTGGAAACTGGAAGCAAAATCTAAACCTTCTTTTTTCTTCAGATTCTTCTCTACTTTATTTCTTTTTTATAAGAAAAAGCCAAGGATTATTTGTCTATACAATAACTTCATCAACAAAATTTGGTACTCATTTTTCATAGCTTTTGGAAAAAAATCAGATAGTAAATTAGCTTCTTCTTGATGCTTTAAATTCCCATTGCCTGTGATTGTGGAAATAGACCATTTGCTTTAGCCAGCTGTATTTGGCTACGCAATGTATAAAATTTGGACTTCAATCCAACTTGCAGAATTAAACTTTGACTGAATTGATGTGGTATTTGGATGTAAAGGTGCAACCATACAAGCACACAGGGCTGGGCTGAATAGCACGAGGTTGACCACTGACCTCATCTCCTGTCGAGAAATTTAGCTCTGGGGTTAGAGAGAAATAAATACCAGGCTTTAGACTTGAGGAAGTGGAAGAATTCTACCACTCAATATTGCAAGGGAAATAATTAAGGTGTACAATTCTGTACTGCGTTGGGCCTGGTTTCAGTGATGTCCTATGTGAAGACAATAAACTGTATGTTGGGAAAGTTCTACAATTTTTAATTTTTTATGTGTCCAGCTGGAGATTAATAAAAGACCAAATTACCTAGTTCTATTAAATTGTAATTATAAGAAAATGAATACATCTGCTTTCCCAAGTATTTCCACATTTGGCCTACATCCTGCCTCAACGTTTCTATTTATAACTTGCAGACATGATACTGTCACATCCTCAGTTACCTTAAAACAGTATTCCCTTCCTCTGCCTTTCAATTAACTAAACACATATTTAGTAGTTGGATTTAAATGTTAGCTGCTGTTTTCCTACAGAGTTCTTATCTTTTAATCAGATTTATTTCTTTATTTATCTCTGTTCTTTATACATTTTTTATCCCATCAGTTTCAACCTCTCTAGGGTCTTTCATATAAGCCTGTTGGGGAAAATTATATGACAATTTTATGAGTGATGTTTTATTGATTGACACCATGTATTTATTGGGTATCTTTAATCTGTCCTTGTCCAGTGCTTGCAGTCTACTGTGTCTTCTTAAGATTTTACATAAACAATCATACTGGCAGTCCATTTACCTAGAAAACTGTAGTGTAGAGTACATTAGTTTGCAGTACTTATGACAATGTTGGCCAGAGAAAAACAATTGAGGTTTCAAATATGTATGTCAGAGATTTTACCATTATTAGATATTTGAGCTCTTAAGTATTTTGAATGGATTATTTGAAATGGGCTCTACCATCTGTAATCTAGGACTGGGTATTTGCTTGTCATCACACATGTTATGCCAAATCCTGTATATTAAAGGATTAGCCTAATTGTTTCTGGGAGCTTTTCCTCTGCTCCAGTTAGAATCAGGAATTAGGTGTCTGTGCACAGGCACATTTCAGTATTTTATTGATGAGTTTACATAGGTGTATTTAAGGCAAAGGAAAATCAGGTCAATACCTCATGAGATGACTTGAACTCCCATTTCAAAATTATGGGTGCTTCTGGCTTACACCGCTCATTTCCTCCTATTGTAAAGTGTGTTGGCATGACATGTGTCTTGCTTTGATTTAATATGGATTTTCCTTGTGAGATTTGCAGGAGATCATAATCTTTCATTAAGGTAGCAGAGAATGACATCCCCACAGTCCTGCAAGTAAATCTCTGTAGATTAACAAATAAAATAAACACAAACATTTTCTGATAGTGCTTGAAAAACATTTGAAGTATTTGGTTCAAAAAGTTAAAAGGGAAGAAAATACCCGTTGAGATAAAGCTGATTTATATGAAAACTAAAATATTTATGTACCAGAGAGCCTAAAAAGACAAGAAAGAGCCTATGAATCAAATATGGAAAAACTCAAATTTGTAGGGGGGAATAATGATTTGTTTCTCTAAAATGTCAGAATCCAAACTCTACACTTGAGTCTTACGCATTGATGATACTGTACCTTAATTTGTATAATGTTTAAAGTAATGTGAAGCTAGATTTGAAATACCTTCTCTATATTAATATAATCATTATTGACATTAATCTCTTTTCAGAAATAGGACAAAATACTTTTTATTGAAGTGACTAATAGCTTTAGATAATGAATGTGTTATATAAGAAATTAATTGTGTTTGGAAATATGATAAAGATCTATGTAATAATCAATTATTTGACCAAATCATAGATTACATCAGAATTTTACTGAATATATTTAAATATATTTTAAATTAAATTTATGATTGTGTTAAATAGGTTCATCCTGTAAGCTATTTTCTGTCTCTAAAACCAATCAAACTCTAAACCCATAAACTATCAAACTCAAGTGTTTCCGTTATTGTCTTGAAAAGTTTGGATAATATTCTGTATGTTAGGCTGTAATTTTACAGATATGTCATACTGGAGTTGTACTCTTAATTGTCTAGAGAATAGTTATTTCTTAGAACAGCCGAGATGATAAAATTCCAGTATTAGACAATGTTAATCGTCACCAGTCTCTGTCACACTATGGGTGCCCTTCAACATGCACCTGTCAGGATCTTGCAGTTACCCAAATCATGGAATTCATCGTACTGTAACGTTGTGGCTTGTCTTCCCTCTCCAAACTCAGACAAAAAGGGCTTTATCCGCAAAGCTTCCCGAAGCTCTGGTAGGATTTTGGTATACACAGATTTCAATTCGTATTTATTGACTTGAACTATAGGTCAAATAGTACTATTGTGAAGGCCTTTCTGCTAGTGGCAAGTCCCTACTGCATTAGTCACTTTCCAATGTTTGGGACAAAACGCCCAACATCTGCAATTTAAAGGAGAGGCTTATTCTGGCTCCCAGCTTCAGTGGATTCTATCCATGAGGCACTGACTAAAAATCAGGAATGCCATGGTAAAACATCAGGGCAGGGAAGAGCCGTACACTGTCTAACAGCCAGAATAACAGAGGGAGAAGGTGAGGGGCAGGAATGTGAATCACTCCCAAGCCACGTCTCCAGTGATGTGTCCCTTTTGAACAAGCCCCACACCCAAATGTGTGGGACTTTGGGACACAAGTTAGATCTAAAATATAACATTGCATTCTGAGCCCCAAAGTCTCACATGCATCCTATCAGGCAAAATGTATTTAGTCTCTCTGTGAGAGTTGCCAGAGTTACAACATTGCTGAAAAGTCCGTCTACAGACTTCTCTGAGATTAAAGGCAAGCTCTTTGCTGCAAGTCTCTGTAAAAATACTGCAGAGTAATTTAAACACTTCTGATATAACATAGCATGGGGTAAACATCCCCATCCCAAAAAGAGGAATAGGAGGATGCAAGTAAGTAAGACCAAGGCAAGACCAAAACAGAGCAGGACTAACATAAATCCTGTAGATTGCTTGTCCAGCACCAGAACAGGTCGTGGTAACATACCAGTTCCAAAAGGCTTGGGGAAGAGCACTTTAAGTGCTGTTCACAATATCCTAGGACTTCTCTAGCATGCTTCTTTCACCTTACCCAAATTCTTCCCATAAAGCAGTTCCAATGGCTTCTGAACCACTTGATTGGCTATTCCATGTCTCTGTTATCAGTTTATTTCGGATCATGTTTCTAATGCTAAAATAAAATAAATAATACCTGTAACTTGAAGGAAGAGGGGTTTAATTTGGCTCACAGTTTTGGTGGATTTAGTCCATGCTCAGCTCAGTCCAAGGTGGATACATATGGCAGAATGACACGCCAGAGGAAACTATTTAGAACATAACATCCAGAAAATGACAAGAGATAAGAGCATGCTATTCCCAGTCATGCCCCTTTAACTGACTCCTTGTGTCCAGGCCCTATTCCCGCTCAGCAACACTTATTTGGAATTAGCTCAGTAATTTAATGTATTAAGTTACTGACTAATTGACCACAAAGCGCCAGCTATATCTTATAGAAAACAGGACCCTTTGACAATTGGTGGTTTTAGATTGTGTTTTTTAATCTGTCCATCCACCTGTTCATTTTAAATAACTTTTGACACTTTGCCTGCCACTTTTTAATATAAAATTAAAATCTTGACATGCTTGTGAGCTACCTAAGCATTAGTCAATCCCATGCCTTATTACAGTGTGTTTAAGTACCGAATCTAAGTTTAGATAGAGTTACCCAGAAGTTCTTACAAATAAGACTCTAACTTGACTTCTGTGTTCTCCTGATTTAGATTCTTTTCTATCCCTTACCCAGTCTCACTGAAAAAGAACATCCTCAGAGAAGGACTGAGAATCCATGAGGATCCCATGGGCATAAAATGTCCCAGAGTTACTATAGTATAGGGTAAATATCAGTGCAGAAGCAGAAGTGTCATTTGCATATAAAACTAAAAACAATATGTGGTGAGATAATGTAAGCTTGGTAAGAACTGGTTCACAAATGACTGATGTGGGCTCACCTGCCTGGGAAGGGTTTGTGTGACCTCCCCTTTCCAGATATCTTATTGGTTGTCTTGGTTGTATTTTTGTCATGTGACTCAATATCTGACATCCACAAGTTTAGGGAAGAGTTTAGATTAAAGTTTCAGAAAGACACAGTCTGTTTACAGTTGGGTGGCTGGAAAATGGTGGATCACATGATAGGGCTGCAGACAGAGCCAGAGCCAGAGCCAGTGCTCCAGAGACTGAAACCCTTACTGTAAGCAGGAACAGAGACCAGTCTGGGAGGAAGGGCAGAACCAGCACAGGTCCCTTCAAGTCGATCCCCAATCATCTGTCCCTTCCAGCCAGGCCCCACCTCCCAACAGCATGTGGTAGCCATAGCAACATGAGGCTTTCTGGGGACAATTGAGATCCAAACCATGACAGTGGGCCTTTATACAGTTATGGTACTAAGGTTACTATGTTTTGCCCAAAACTTATTCCATGTCATGACTAAAGGAAGAAAAGTCTTTTAGAACATATTACATAAAATTAGAAAGACGAATTCTTGACTTGCATTGTGCCCAAAACTACATACAATGCAAATTGTCAAAGTTCCAATTAAAGGAATAGGAAGCTGAGGTAGAGTGATGACATAAGTGAAATGACTTAGGTACAGAAGATTAATATGTTAAACACTGTATGGTTTCTCGGACTTGGAAAACCCAGAACACAGACATTTTTTGGAACCATATGAAGTGATAGCCAGAGCCGGGGGAAGGGACAGGGAGGGTTGGGAGGGTAGAAGATGGGAAGGGATTGTGAAGTCAATGTGATACATAGATGTACGAAACATCCAAATTCATTGTAAATACTATGTATTACATTTGTATATTAATAAAATAGTGGGGAAAATACTCCTAATTTTGACAGATAAAGGGACTAACACGGAGACTAATAATTAATCACCAAAGCAATCATCCTCATGTGGACAAGACCTTTATCACACTATCCTCCTAAATGGAAGATGTCTAAGTGTCTAGAACCAGGTGAAGGGACAATTTGCTCTTGATATGCAAAATGGAATACGACTTGGTATAAAAATTATCTCAAAAATGTCATTTACTGAAAAAAGAAAATATATTATCAGGTTGTATTCATATGGGACTGCAGAGATAGATAATGTCGCCTCTTAGGCAAGGGGCTGGTAAGCTGGGCTGTAATAGATCCACTAAATGTCCTGTGTATTGATTGGGTTGGTTGTTACAATACGCATGCATCTCACAAATGGCACGCAACTGCACAGAGTACACCTCGTATTGTTGTAAATTATTGCTCATTTTTACATTGCAAAGGTAATAAAATATTTTCTCCTTTATAATACGATTAGCTCTTCCAACAGTATAAGCTAATTTTGCCACACTATATGGGTGATAAGGATGATCCTTCCCAGAAAATAGCAGTAAAATGCTCTGAAAAATATGACTGACTTATGTGTTCAGAAGTTACATAATATTTCTTCTACTTTGAAATTTCTTGTTCATGAGAGAGATTTTGGTGCTAACATTTTAAAATGTTGAACATCGTACAAGATCACTTTCTACATCCAATACGTATTACTTTGAAAACATCTGTCAGTGTAGGTACCTGACACTAGATACAAACTACTTTTCAAAAATAATAGCTAGCTTGTTAAATATATATTATATCTAAAAGAAAAATAATAAGCTTTTAGTGAGGATTATACTGTGAAAGTGAGCATCTAGTTAATTTTGTACACAGGTATAAGAACAGATAGATAACTTTAAGAATAAAAACTTTCCTAGGAATTTTTGAAAAGATTTCTATGTTGAGAAAAATGGAAATTATGCACCCTTGCCCAAAGTGAATGTAGACTCACACTTGTTAGTAACATGTCAGCTTTGAAGATATCAGTAGTCAAGTATAGTGGCCACACGTGCACACCCAATTTATCCTCTGCTCATATTCCCTCCTTCCTGTTCTTTTGAAGTTCACTTTCAGGCATCATCCCTGTATTGGTTAACTTCTTCGATGCTGAGACAAAGTACTTGACACCCACAACATAAAGGGAAAAAGATTTATCGGGTTCACATTTTCAGAGGTTCCATTCTCCAGTCGATTGGCTTCTAGGTACAAACATCATGGCAGAAGGCGTAGCAGAGAAAATCTACTCAAGTTATAGTAGACAAAAAGCAGAGGGTACAGCAGAGCTAGTGAGCATGGGGTGAGGAGAAGGTTCCCCACGGTCCGCCTCCACATCCCAGCCCGGTGCAGAGTACACTTTACCGATCTCTCAAGTGGATCATCACGACTCACCGTCACGATCACTGTCATATCTGTTTACAGTGTTCTGCTCTTTCTTTAAGAGGTGAGCTTATAATTCCAGCTCTCTGGGAGGTCAGGGCTGAAGGATCACAATTTTGAGCCCAGCCTAGTCAAGTTTAGGACTTCTTGAGAAACTGTCTCAAAAGAAGGAGAAGAAAAAAAAGGGCTAAGGATGTAGCTTAGTGTGGAGGCCCTAAGCTAGATCCAGATATTCCCCACAATGCCCCCTTGTTAGGGAAAAAAAATAACAAAGAAGAAAAAGAGGAAAGAAAATTCTTGGAGTGAATTGGAGATATGGGCACTCCATGGAGATTGTCTTTCTTGTACACACCCGAGATGCAGTGGTCCCAAGTCCTACACTCGAAATTCTAACCTGATCCTGCTTTCTTTGTATTTTTGTGTCTTCACTGTCCATCACCTTAACGTGTTGAAGGAATAACTCATCCTAGGATCACCTCGCTGCTCAGGTCAGCGAGGGTTTCTTAGTGATTGTTATCAACAGCCTTGGAGGTCAGTACTTCTTGGATTTGCCTCTTAAAAAAAAATGTTTGTGCCCTTGTGTTGAAGCTTCTCTTTGTCCTGTTGATAATATTTTCCTTTTTTCATTTTCCCCCATTTTATTGATGTGTATAAGTGCTAAACATAAAGCTTACATTGATCTTGAGTATTTTTTGCACATACATATTGAGGCAAAGTTACTAATCTTTCCTTTCTCTTTTTCTTGATCATTTAAATTGTGTCTTCTGTTCTAATCGTGAATTCTTGCTTTAGTTCTGTTCTGCCCTCTGCCTCTGAGTTGAGAGTCTCCGTTCTACTCAGTGGTATTTTGAGAGTATTCTTGTCCTTTCAGAATGGAAGTTATTCTAGGCCTGATCCTTGGCTTTTGTTCATGCTTTTATCTTCTCTTGAAAGTGGTATTCTTACATAGTTAAAGCCAGGCATAGTTACAAAAGAGAATTTCCTCTCACCCTTATGACTTCTACTGCTTTTATGAGTGAACTTGTGTATTGGATGGAATTCGGGGAAAATATAGGCCTCCTTGTGAAAGACTCAGGAAATGTGATAGAGAAAGCCATTTGTTTTTCCTCATGCTGAGTTTGGACGGCAGCAGACACAGTTTTGACAGATTCCCTTTCAGTTCAGAGACTTCTGAAAGACTTTTTTTAGGTTTAACATCTCCGTAAGAAGTCAGTCACTATTTGGTAATTAAGCCAATTGAATATTTTCTTTTTCAAAATTCTTATTTATATTAAGGATCTGTGATGCATATAATTACATTCAACCTGACAAATTTGCACATGTCTATATCGCATCTTCATCATTCCCACTTCCCTTCCCAGCTCCTAACCCTCCCATTACTTCTTACATCCCCTATCCCGTTCTACAAAATCTGCCTCCCTGCTGTCACTTATTTGGCTCTTGTGTATACTTTGGATTTATCATATTAGAGAAATCATATCATATTTAAACTTCTGTGCCTGATTCATTTAATTAAGTGGAATGCTCTCAAGATACATCAATTTTCCTACAAAGGATTCACACTGATCTTTCATTATGGCAGAGTAGTATTCTTTTGTGTGTATACACTGCATGTTTTTTATCCATTCATCTGTTGATGGACATACCTACAGCTGCCAGGATTCAGCTATTGTGATGATGAATGTATATTTGTGCATTTGTGCATTTCTGTTATATGTTCACATTGACTTTTTTGGAAAGATACCCCAGAGTGGTATAGCCAGATCACATGGAATATCTAGTTTCAGTTTTTTTTGAGGACTCCCAGTACCAGTTTCCGTAATGGTTGTACCAGTTTGTAGCACCACCAACAGTATTGAAGTGTCCCTGTGCCGATTTTGGCCAAGTGGCTGCTGACATCTAGCAATTTAATATCTGTTTCTTTTTCTCTAATTTCCGTACACTGGTCTTCCTCTAGTGTGCTCCACAATAGTCTTGAATGAAGTTGTCATGGGTAGGATTATTTTTGTAGGGTTTTAAGGGTATAGTTGAAGCAAAAATACAGCATTAAATAAGAATTTTTGAATTCTGGCCAATAACACTTCTCCTTGACTCTGACAACATTTTGAAGAAGCATCAAGATTTGGAGAAAATTGAAATATCAAGCAGAGAATTCTCAGATTTAAAGATATGTGATAGGTTTTTTCATCGCTAAAGAGAAATATACATATTCCAGGATTATAGCAAAAAATTTAAAACTTATTGGGTAAGAGGAGTTAATCAAGATTTGGGACTGGATAAGCCACAATCATTTTTAAGAAGGTTACTTAATAATTAAGAAGATATTTACTACTTTGACAAGATAGAAGTAAAAGTTTGCTCTTTTTCAATTTCTCAGATTATGAATTTTACACTTTTTTTAGTAACAGGGAATTTGCTTTAGTTGCTTATTAATGGACTAGCTCTTTCTGATCTCTTTCCCTTCAAAGAAACCATCTTTGAGAGAAAATGGGTAGGATACATTTTAATTCAGCAGGCTGAACAAATGATACCTTTTGAATCTAAGACATGAATGCCAGTCTGAGTCCTATTTTTTATTTATAGAATTTTCTTGTCTTCCTGGTTATTAAGGGTCTTCTGTACCCCTTCCACAGAACATGTCCAGAATAAAGAATGACTGGTATGAGAAAAAAATTAGTCTGAGATTTATTTTACATCCTACTGGATGACAGATCTTCAGAGCTTGCATGCAAATGACTAAAGATAAAAAGGTTAGGACATATTCTTAATCCATTCTGAGTTGAAATCTCATGCTGTGCCTGGGCTGTATAAATATTTCCACCACAAGCCACATAATTGCTTTTTTGTGTGTGTCTTTTGAGCACTTGAACTTGTTTTTCTCTGAGCATCCTGTTGGGCTGAATTTAATATGCCAAGGTGACTGCTTTTAATTAGGCTTCCGTGTGGAACTTGGTGCAGTGGCCGTTTCACGCATCTACGTACCTGTATTAGAGACCTGTTAGGTGGGAACATATTTACAGTAGGAGTCACCTCTGCTTGCTTACGTTTTCTGTTGTGGTTGGTGCTATCATCTTCACGCATCTGCTCCTGCTCAGAGCAGTGAACCAGCTAACTGCAGCATCTCCTTAGTTTCTATTAGAGAGTAAGAGGTCTGCCTAGCTTATGTCGATAGAAATGAGATAGTCCATGAAAACTGACAACTGAATCGGCATCTTCCCTTCAGGTGGTTTTCTAATTATAATTTGTTCTGGACAGTGCCAGAAAATAGGAGAATACAAAAAGAGAATATTTTTACTGCTGCGAAGCAAACAGGACCAGGATATCCTGGGGGCAGAGTAAGATCTTGCTAGGAATAGCTCAAAGGCAGTGGATAGCTGTGAGAAGCAGCATTTGGGAAGGTTACTCATGTGGTTCAAACAGCCTTTCAATAAGCCTTAAGTGAACTTGACTAATGATGGGCCTGGTGACTTCTATCCCAAAATAGCTTGGTTCTCTGATACTTTAAGTTTTGAAATTGCCTTTTTGGAAGTGTCATCTGTTACTATAACTTGGCCCCAAAACTCATATTTGTAAGCCGTCAGAGGAGGTCAAATATTCAACATTTTGACATAGAACAACAAATTGAAAGTCAACTCTGATGTCTTAATGACCATGCTCTAGAAAATGTGGCTGGTAAGGCCACAAATCACATTAGAGGCTCTTAAAAAGTTTGTTAATGGTGATGCAGTTATGGTGTGGTGGTTATGGTTAGAATGAGATGAGGTTAGGACATGTCTGGGCAACCTGATTAATTAGGATAGCTTTATACATAGGTCTCATGTTTGCAAGATTATGTGGGAGAAAGAAGAGGACTGATTCAGTTACTATTAATATCATGGGATCTTGGATTAACAGAAAGTTAAGCATCCCAAGATGAAAGGTATTGTTTTCAGAAGAAGCTATTGAGGTCACCCTTTCCACTGTATGCTGCCTATCTTTCTCTCTCTTCCTCTCTCTCTCTCTCTCTTCCCCTTCTCTGTTTCTATCTTTTCTGTCTCTCTCTCCTCCTCCTTCTCACTGTATTTTTCTTTCTCCTCTGTTAATCTTTTTTATTTCTTTGTAGTATGTTTCTTTTTATTTGTCTTAAGTGATTTTCACCCGTTAATTCATCATGGCTAACTGAGTTTGTTAAGAATTACACTTAGACACCATCTCTTTGAGATATGGGGAAGAAGACGCACACAGGTCTATTTTAAAAGGTTGTGTACGCCTCAGTTATGCATACCGTTCTTGAGTGAAGTTGTACAAAAGGTTAGTATGGGCCAGAACCATGACGTCTTGACCAGAGGCTGCAAGTTGCTTCAAATGCATAAGATATGCATCAGTTTTTTCATGGTGATGTCCTTGTGAAATGCCACAACACTTTGGCATTCTTCTGGGAAGGCAGAAGGACATACTTGAGAAGATTATTGTGTTTACAGTTCTAGACTCTATCCATTTTAAAATCTATTTACAAAATCACATTTCGCTTTCATTGTAATTGCCTCCCCTTGTGGCCTGAAGAAGAGAGACCACATCCTTTGGTGCACCAGCAGCTTCCACCGCTCCAGTGAAGGGCTAAGGAACTGACTGTGCACGCAAGAGATGATGCTATTTCATGTGGGCAGATGGACTACCGTTACACAAAAGGGGATTGCTGCCATCTGATCCTAGCAGCAGTGCTGCTTGAATAAAGATGACCAGCACGGTGCTGATCTCATAGAAACTAGAGAGGATATTTCAGTGCAGGTTTTCTTTACCAGTATGCATATTAAATTCACGGTTAGCTGAATTCCACTCTACTATTAAGATCCTTTTAAAGAGCTTAGAGTCAGAATATTCCTTATGCTGTGTAAAAGTTTTTAGTTTTATTATCCTTTTTAGTACTTGGAAAAGTGTATTCTAATTATAACTGATATCTGCAGTATTTATAGTTAATATCCACAAGATAATAGTAAATTGTATTTATGCTACACATACCTATAAGTGAGATTTGTAAAGATACTTTGTTTCAAACATGAGAACCACTTTGGAACTTCTGACTTTTTTGTTACTTTCACTGCTGTTGGCCTAATGGGAATACATACTTTTCAAATACAGAAAATTTCAGGTAAATTCTTCATCAGACACGGAGGAGTCCAGGCTCCATAAGGTGCTATTTAATTTTCATGTGGCAGTAGACTAGTGTTAGAATAAAAGCGAATTCTAGCTAGAAAGAAGGTATAGATATGCCAGGTGAGCAAGGATTCCTTACAGTAGGAAGTGTACACGGTGTGACTTTCAGAGAGATAAAGGCAAACCATGATCAAAGAAAAACTGAGTGAATCCATGTTTTCATGCGGCCCACTAAAAAAAAACCTGATAGACATTATGGACATTAAATAAGTGCAAATTTTTAGTGAAACATGCTGGCACTTATTAATTTGTACAGTAGCTTTTTAAATGATTTCTTTAAGATACTTAAAGTGTTGGCCTTATAATACATTGTATTATAATATTTTTTGCTTTTCAGATTATTTCTGTTCACTGTAAGAAATGAGATGCATCTTTGGGGTGGCGTTTATTTTAGCTGAGATATTACCTTTCATTCTTTCTATTTTATTCCTGTGTGTGAGTATAAACATGACTATTGAAACCAGACAACTAGCACTCATAGCTCACTGCCCCATGGTGGTGCACATGGCCTGATCGTGGTAACATGTAGACTCTGATAGGTTATTTGTAGGGATAGATTAGATTATAAGTCTAAATATTTTCATGCACTTAGTATCAGAGAAAGTAAGACTTCTAACTTCTTAATTTCTTCAAGTAGAGTGGGTTAAGGGGGCTTTCTCTTCAGTGGAGGAACATTATAGCAGAAAACATAAGACCCACAATAAACTGTCACCAAGTTGCTGTTCTGCTGAAGTTGTGAGTAAACCTTAGTTTCCAAATGAACCTTAAACTTGCTCATATCAAAACATGTAAAAAGTCTTGGCAATGAGAAAGCTGAATACTCTGTTTTTTTTTTTTGTTTGTTTTTTTGTTTTTTGTTTTGAGACAAAGTCCTGCTCTCTAGTCTAAACTAATCCTGAACTCACTATGAAGCCCAGATTCACCTCAAACTCTGTCAATCCTCCTGCTTTGGCCTCCCAAGTGCTGGGATTACAGGTGTGCACTACTACACACAGCTTACTTGAGTACTCTTCATAAACATTTATGTATGTTCAAGGAAGAGGTGGGAATTTGTGCTTCTATTAGAAGCACACATAATTTATGACTAGAATATTCCCTTGGAAATAGCTGTTTAAAGTCATTACAAGGTGGTCTCAATGGCACTGTATACTTTACATGGTTTATTGCTTGTGACCAACACATAGTTAATTCTTACTAAGAAATTGTTGCTTGTTAACTTATTTGCCTTTTACACAATAATTTTAAATATTGATTTACCCATGCCTAAGATATCACCTTGCAAGTTCCCTGATCTAAAAACTATTTATGACCAACTTGCACTCACCACTTAGGATAGTAGCAGATAATGTCTCCTCTCTGTTTTTTCTTCTCCCTTTTTAATAGTCCTCAGTTTTCTATGGGGCGATGGTATGAATAAGTCAAAGATTATATTTTTTTAAATCAAGAATTTTCCTAGAAGCTAAATGTGACCCATGATACTTCTTTGCACAGTGGCATATAGATGGGACTCTGGTATGAGTGAAAAAGATGTTCTAGAAGACCTTATTCGACTGGACCGTGTGCACCTTGGTCTTGTTCGATCCTTTACTGCCTAAATTATGTCCATACTTATCAATGCCTCAGCAGAAAACTAGAATTAAGAGTGGTGTTGGATATTTTATCCTGTTAATCATAGAATGACAGAAGGATCCCACACTTTTTGTGGCCCACATTACCACCCCAGCTCTCAATTGTTTATCTGTGGAATGTATTTTACATGAGAAAGAAAACTCAGTGTTAAGAAACTGTTATTTTGGATTTTCTTCTTTGCAATTATGTGATTGATGGTTCATAACTGAGAGTACTTAATACTCAAGCGCTTTGTAAAATACTTAAATCTAATATACTAAGGGACTAAATATTTTGACAGGATACAGTGTGGGTTTGTGATAAAAAAATGTGGAAGTAGTTTTTTCTTTTATTTCCTCAAAAACTCCTGGCCATGTGGCTTTCAAAGAATTGCTTTACTTCTCTGAGCATTGTATCCTTATGTAAAAGCAGAAAGCTGCCACTATTAACAGTAACTTCTCATCCCTGACCCTTGTAGGCACCTTGTTCTGACTAAAATTTACTGTATAACCACAGCTGTAAAGAACAACGTTAGGCAAAGGGCGAAATGCTATCGTCCACTCAGCATGCACCTTTAGTATAGTCCATGCATTATGGAGGAGATTAACAGCTCTTTCTCAAAATCTTCCCTGAAGCAAACTTGTTAAAATCCAGCCAGCAGAGCTGCCTACAATGACATTGTCTCCCTCCCTCAATCTCCATGGGAGGCAGTCAACCTGAAATGCAATTACATGTAAAGTAGATGCAATCATCGTAATTGGAAGATGACATGGTGGCAGGTGATGTGGTAGCCAGAGTTGGAATAGCTGGATTTAGGGAAGGAATATTGAGAATGTAAATTCTAGAACAAATCAATATTTCTAAAACTATGCAATGGAGAAAGAACCTTCCCAGGCTACTCCAGACTGACAAATAGCTTGGAAATTTGATATTTGAGATATCCTCTTTCCCCCTTTATCTACCATCTCACACCCATCCCCCCCCCACACACACACACACATGGCAAGATTATAATGTATAGCATTGACTTCATTAAATACTCTGGGGATCTGTTGTTACTTCTCTTTCCAAAAGCCCTACCATTTTGCTTTTTCTTTTCTTATATCCCCATCTGGGAGCCAGAAAGGACAAAGGGAGGGATTCAAAAGGCAAAAAATGCTCATATTTTGCTGCTGCTACCAATACTCATGATTTGTAGGCAGCAGAGATCCCTATTATCAGAGTGAACATATTCTCCATTCTCCGTAGCAGCAGGGAATGGCCTACTTCAGACATCAAAAGGAACAATGAAAATCTTTTGTCATCGTGACCTTGTTGAAAAATCAGTGCTACTTTCTCTAATTGAATCCTTGTTGAGTGACATTTGTGTCTGAGTGAAGGAGCCTCTTGTTATTCCAGTGGCGACATTTGTGACTTGGTCGCTCTCGAGATTTCTCCTTGTGTACCTCTCATCTCTTCCTCCAAGAATGTAATAATGCGTGTTCGAAGAGTAATTCTTATCACAGAAGTGGAAATAGAATACATTTAGGTAGGATTTCTGTTCCCTGCATCCTCTTGCCATGTTCTTTACTGTGGAGGTAAATTAAATGGAATTAGAGGTGCTAGCCCACGCCAGAGAGCTTTCTCTGATTTCGTCAATGAAGAGTCACTTTTCCATTCCTCTTCATTGGCACGTGCTTTTGCTTTTCTTGCTAGAGGAAATTGGTCTCTTGTTTTGTAATTGGTTTAAGTAATAACCCTTGGTTTTATCTTTCCAAATTTCAGTGTTCCCTTTTCAGAGGCTTTTTATGATAGTATTTCTTTACAACAGTGCTTCCTTACCAATAATATGAGATTAGGAAAAACATTCTGAGGGAAAAGGAATTAGGGTTCAAATGTCATTTCTAAAAGCTCCATATTCCATTTCTCATTTGGTAAGTAATGGTGCCTGAATGTGCTCATGGGATTTTTATGCATTTTTATAAAAAAAAATCACCAAGCTTACCTAGTCAGTTAATTACTATATTTACATTGCGTAAAATCTACGTATTAAGAAACAGAGAACAAAATTGATCACTGCTGATGTCGGGTTGTGTCATCTGAAGTAAATGGTACGGAACTATTATCAAAGTGGAACTCTTATGAATTATCATTTTTGTATTAACAATTAGCCACTGAATATTTGTTTGCTTAGAGTACAGGGGCAAAACACTACCAAGGAAGCCTCTTTCAAGGAATCAGAGGATTAGCAAAGATTTAATCTCGCTCACTTACTCAAATGTCTTTATCTGCAGATTTTTATCTTATGCTTTGGATGTTCTACCATTGAGCTCTATTATTATTGTTAAGCCATTATTGTTAAGATTATTTTGAATATGGTCTCAGTCAATTGTCCTGGGCGGGCTCAAACTTGCAAATTCTTGCCTCATTCTTCCTCAGTGTAGGCTGGTGTTCCTGGATATAACTGTAGTTTTATTCGGTGAGAATGAGTAAGATCATTGCTCTGCCTAACCTCTAAAATGGATTTTACATCATTCAGTGAAGATTTTACCCTTTCAGTGGTATTTATGTGAAGTTCCTACTAACTTTTTTTCAAACTACATTTCACATAGAGCATCATATGTTGACCAGAATATTAAAAAAAAAAGCTAGGACCAATGTATTAAGATGGCTCATGGTTCCCAGAGAGAAAAATCAGTTGAGTTTAATTTGTTTTTCTCCTGAAAAAGGATCTCTTCACTTTAAGAAGTTCCCAGATGCATATGTAATCAGGACTGAGCAGTTCAGTGTATTTCCATTGAGTGCTCTTCTGAGAAGCCTGGCTGAGAAACCACAAGGCATTCTGACCATTGGAAGATGTTGGCAAGTACAAAATACAAAGCAGATACCACAGTTTGTTTATCCACTGGTCTGTTGATGGGTATTTTGGTGACTTCCATATTTTAGCTATTGTTAGTTGTGCTGCTGTGAACATGGGTATACATATATCTCTGTTTTGTGTTGTTTTGGCCTCTTTTGGATAGATTCCCAGGAGGGATGTTGCTCGATTGAAGAGGATATTTATTTCTAGTCTTTTGAGAGATCTCCATACTGCTTTCCAAAGTGGTTGTATAAATTTACATTCCCACCAGCAGTGCAGGAGGGTTCTTTTCCAGGCAAATGGAAGAAACTTGAGAACATCATGCTCAGTGAAGTGAGTCAGAAGCAGAAGGTGAAACATCGAATGGTCTCTCTGATGTGAGAGACCCAGATCACAACTCTTACAGAACTTAAAACAAAAAACACAGTGAAACAGGGTGGTAGGGCAGGCGGGATGGGGGGGGGGTGATAGGTAGGGGAAAGGACAAAAGGAGAGTGGGAAAGTCCTTGTCACCTTGACAAGATACTTAGGTGCACAAAATGCTAAACTTCATTGTAAACCTTAAATCCTGCACTGATACATATCAATAAAATGGGGGAAAATAGGAAAAAAAAACACGAAGTAGAAAGTTTTGAGAACCAATACGTCATTAAAATGATTCTTTCATTTACATTTTGTGACTATGACATTAGGATTGGCATGGCCTCTTTTTACAGACTTCTAGCCTGGGAGCTTTCGACTACGGTGATTTTTCTCTCCTCCTCAACCCCAATACACACACACACACACACACACACACACACACACACACACACACACGGAGACATTTTGCATTGTCTAGAGGCACTTTCTGTTGTGACTGCTGGGTTACATGCCCCTGGAATCAGGTGGGGACAGGCCAGGCATACTGCTTACCATCTCACATTCCACATGACGGCTCCTTTTCCTCCCACAACAAAGCATCATCTAGT
Source organism: Ctenodactylus gundi (assembly GCA_004027205.1). Lineage (NCBI taxonomy): Eukaryota > Metazoa > Chordata > Mammalia > Rodentia > Ctenodactylidae > Ctenodactylus > Ctenodactylus gundi. The sequence continues at coordinate 141,878 of PVKB01002261.1, forward strand.
CACAAACATCATTAGCAATGATGGCAATGATCCTCATTCTATAGAGTTGGCATTTTGTTAGCAAAAGACCCAGAAGGCAGTCTTAATGATTTGGGAATCCAAATTTCTCTGTGTGTAAGATTCAGGCCCTGAGGCTTAAAAGATATATATGGTCAGATCTAACAAACATGAAAAATGCTGAAGGAAGCCCTTCCTTTGTTTATGCCTTATTGCTACATGTACAATTGTGTATGAAGATTAATATTAAGTTACTCGCTATAAGCAGTTCACAGACAGGTGGGGCGTGGGAAGACCTCAGATCTTGCATACCGTTTCTCCCTTTCATCCCTCTCCTTCATTCCTCCATAGAGATGTATCTATAATGGCTGTGGCACCAACTTAGATGGAAATCCACTGTCACTGAAGGTTTTGGGGTTATGGGGAAAGTATTTCTCTAATGTACAGGTGAGTGTTGGAGTGACTATTTCCATACTATGTACATGTAACCCTCCCCACACCATATGCATGTATTTTAATTGGGAAGCCTATTTCAACAAATAGTTTCCTACAAACCAAGATAATGTTAGTGTGCTATAGAAATTTTTCATTTTGGGAAGAGTCTATATTTACCCTGTGATATATCCTAGGCCAATATGATTAATTCCACCATATGGATTGGGAAACTATCCTGTAGAGATTGTCTAGCTTGTTAGAGGTTAAAGGTATCAGTGCTATTTTAGCTTTTATATAAGACAAACTACCTAAAGTCTTAGCTTTTTTTTATTTTCTATGTTCCATGAAAAACAGATGTGACAAATTCTAAGCGACAGTTTGTTGCCGTCTCTGTGCCTAACGTTTGCCAACTATGAGGTATGTAGGGTACCTAGCTACTTTGGTCATCTCTTCATTGCTGAGACCAAATATCCCATATGTACAACTTAAAGATGGAAAGTTTCATTTCGGCTTATGTTGTCAGAGATTTCAGCCCCTGGATACTTGGCTCCAAGGCACAAATATTATAGGGAAAAAGTAAGGCAAGGCACTCACCTAATGGTAGCCATCAATCAAACAGAGCAAGAGCCATAGAAAAAGTGTATTCTCACAGTCATGAGCAGTGATGTGTTTCCTCCAACTAGGTCCTACCACCTAATAGCCCGTTAGGCTATGAATGAACCCTTTCAATCCACTAGGGTTTGGTAAACCAAATTTCTATGCATGAAATTCTGGCTGGGAAGCCTAAATGATGTCTATGGTATTAACACACCTATATTCCAGTCGCCTCCCTAATGTTTCTTCATACAATTAACTTGTCAATCAAGTTAACTGTCACAATAGCTTTCTCCACATTCTCCTCGTGAAAACAAAATTTTCATTGCTATCTTTATTAGTAACCATTGCCTTGTATCAATTTCCTCCCTCAGTTTCATTAAAATTTGTCTCATTTATATATTCTGACCATACCTTGTGTCTTAGTTTTTCATTGCCGGAGTAGAATACTCAACATCTACATCATAGGTAGGAAAGATTTCTTACAGTTTCAGTAAGTTACAGTCCGTTTCTGGGTGAGTGGCTGGAGAATTGTGGAATTGCATGTGCAGCCTTAGCTAGAGCTAGTGCTGCAGCCAATGATCCAGAGTCAGAGTTTCTCACAGCATGGCAGACCAGAGATAAGTCTGGGAAGAAGGGTGGGACCAGCAACGCCCCTCCGTGCCAAGCCCCAAGCATGTGCCTGTTCCAACTAGATCCCACATTCCAGCAACACACAGTACCCAGAGATACACGAGGCATTCGGGGGACACTCCAGACGCACCTTGATGTTGTATCTCACTAGTTCATTCCTGATCATGCTGCATGGTTCCTTGTGAGTTAATTCTGAGGCTAAATAATTCTGGCTAGCGTGGTTGGCATGTGCCAACATTTGGTTCTTGAATATATGCATCTTTATCTAAATGACAAAATTATTCGAATTTCAAAAACATGATTATATACTACACACAGATTATTGAAGATGGTCGGTGTTATACAATTAAAGAAATGAAAGGTGTAGGGAAAAAAAAGACTTGCAGGAGTTGATGGTAAGTCCCCATCGTGAGTAAAGTTGTGTACCAGTTTTAAGCTAAGTCAGAAATTTCAGTTATCCCTCAGTAGCCAGTAATGAATATAGACAGCCAACTATTAGAATTGCTGCCCAGTCACCCTAATCAGAGCAGAGATGATATCTACAGAGAATATAATTATGAATTGAAGGAAGTGATGCTTCAAAGAATAAGCCCAAAAGGGTCATTCAACCATTTTCCCTTTTTGGGGATCCTTATCAATAAAGCCTAATAAGAACTAGAGTGAAATTACTGCTAACTGTGAACTTAATAATGCCCTACTGGGAGTTCATTAATATCTCTACAGGTACACTGAAGCGTTATCTTAATTGCACATGATACTTCCAAAAATTGCCTTTAACAAGTTTTGTGCAGACTGCCCTCTGGAACAAGTGTCAGTACATTTTGCATTGCCTTTCTAGCCGTGCAGATTCCCCAGAAATAAAGGGACCTGGTTCATCTTTCTAAGAATAAGATGTTTCCCAGCTGACTGACCTTGTCGTAGGCATTGCCTTTATGAGGAGAAAGCTTAGAGTGTAAGGTGAAGGTCAAGGTGGTGGAACTTAATTAAGATATTTCATTTTTAAAGTGGGACTGTTTCTTCATTTATGTAACTATTCTTTAATATACATTGTTGCAGTTAACTTAGTGTAGGAATAGGAGTGCCAATTTGGATTCGAAAAATATTTATATTATTGTAATCAAGAACACATCTGGACATGGGTCTTCAGTTATTTTAATAGATGTTGACAGTAGGGAGGAGATCTGTCTCTAAGTGCAGGAGGTCAGTATGCCTCGTTGTCATTAACTGTAGTCATCGTAGGATAAAATTAAATTTAAAGCTTTCAACCTTGCCAACAATTAGAATGTAAAAATGTGTCACATAGTCTCATTTGACTTCGTTTATATTAGTAATGATAGAATTATTTTCTCTAGATCTTTCTAAGATATTTCTTTCATCCTTTTTTTTTAATGTTGACGTGATGCTAGCTAAGTAGGGCAGAGGGCTGTAGACATTACATATCTTTTGTGTCTTGACATCTTAGTGTCCCAGAGGAAGTACAGCTAAGGACATGGCAGGTTTACATTAAGAAATCTTTGAGAGCACTGGACCCAGTGACATGAGACTGAGACCTAAGGTGCTGTAGTACATGCTGCCTACAAGTGTCAAGACAAACACATAAGAGAGGAAGGGAGAGAGAGTGAGATAGAGAGAGAAAGAAAAGAGCGAGAGCACAGCCATTGTTGGTCCTTTTACTTTTGTACTTCTGTCTAAATGCCATCCTTCTTTGTTTTATGTTCCAGTTTAAAGAAAAAAGATCCCAGGAGAAATATGGCAAGGAAAGGGTGAGAAAAAAGTATTTTCCATGGTCCCTACGACTGGCTCTCAGAGAGAAACCCAGTCAGGGTCATTAGTAGGGGCTAGGGATTTCTGTGGCCATACTAAATGTGTAGGACACACCCAACAACTCTTCTCTTAGGATTATTCTAATCACTCGTTTTATTGGCTTATTCACCCATTGAACAAACACCAATTCTGTTCCAACTGTCCCCAGTAAAGTGCTCTCCCATTTCTGCACAATAATGAGTAAAGTACTTGTCGTCCCTGGGATTAAGTATGTTCAAGGAAGGGAGAGAATAAGCAGATAATTATACAGATGATTTGTAAACTAGAACTGAGAGCTTGCGACCAAAGAAAGTTTTCTTGTGACTGAAGTGATTGATATAAGCCAGTAATTGAGAATCATTTTAGCTTTCATTCTCAGTCCACCAAAATAATTCAGTCACCCTAGTCACTTGTATTGGAGAGATGGAAATACTGATGTTTCAGAATGTTTATGAGGATGTGCATGATGTGAGTTATTTTCTTTGCTGTTGACTTAAATTATCTTTGAAATTAGTTTTCTCTTACATGTGTTTCTGCTATCTAGAGAAATTTTTAGGATGATATATTTGCATAAATATTTTAAAGATTAAACTCAGAACAAAGAAAATAGGGCTTTTATGTCTTAATTTATAATTAAGATAAGAGTTGGCAATACATCAGATGATATGAAATATTAAATTTATTGTGGGCTTTATTCCTGGCTTGCTTTCCCACTGTTTAGAAATCATTCTGAAAGTTGATTTGAACCCAAATTTGCGATGGTAATTCTGAGACTTAAAAGTTTGATCATCTCAAAGTTTGATCATTCAAATTGAGTTTTGTCTTTTCTTCTGAATGCCATGTATTGTGTGTTTTGGGGAAAAAAAAGTAGTAAGCAACACAGAGGAGATTTTTCTTGAGGAGCATGTGGTGGATGGAGATGCTTTTCAATTACTTGGAAAAGTGAAATTAGTATTGCAGTTAACTGTGGAAAGACAAGTGTAGTGGACCCTGGGGTTGGAGACTTTGGCTACCAACCATGAGAATGGTGGCTTTTTGGGAAAAGGGAAAGTCATGGTCTGTGGTAGCTGTGTATAGGTATCATGGACAGTGGGGAGAGACTGGCAGGGAGTTTCTGTCTCTTCCAGATTTGTGGTTTGAGCATAACAGATCATAAGGAATTGTTAAAGATCCAGGAGCTCTTTGGCAATGATCATCTACTGTGTTAAACTTTGTATATGAAATAATCAAGCATCCAATTGCTGCTTGACTAGATGTCTAACTTCTATAATATGATTTGGGTAAATATAAAACTATAAATGAACTTCATCTCTCTTCATATAAATCAGTAAGTGTATCAAAAATCTAGGGGAAAGGGAAAAAAATTTACATTAAGTCTCCTTGAGCCTCATTACCAGGAAATGTGACTTATTCCTGTGGAAAAAATATATAACATTTTAATCAATAGATCAAATTATTGTGAGTGAGTCATCTGCTATTAAGATGCCCAGTAACTTAAAAACAAACACCAGATGTAATATAAATATGCAGCAATTCCCGAAGTTAATTGTAACTATCATGTATTATCAGCACATACTAATAAAGTAATAATTATAAAAGTATAAACTGTCAGAGACAATTGAGCTTTTTAGAAAAAAAAATGTAAGGAATTTATATGAGATTGGTGAATGTTCTAAGCCATCTAAGAAGATTATCTCTTTAGTGGTATACTTTCATATTCCTTTGGATTTTTGACTGTGATTTAATATGAAGAAATCACAGAAATGATAAAGACTTAAGAGGAGTTTTATTTTTTAACACAATAGATGTTTTTGACTGTCTGTTTAAGAAGTAAAATATTGGTGTGTAATATTTTTAAAAGTTGATTCTGGCAGATTCAAAATGTTTAAAAAGTAAGATCACAAAATCTAGGGGACAACAGGTATAATCAACATTTTTACCATTGAGATCATTTTTCCATTGAGAACCTAGAAGACATAAAATGATACATAGATATATTCACAAGAAAATGTTTTTGGATGTCAAAGAAATAATGAGTAATAATGATTATAATTTTTCCACATTTAACTATATATATATAGTTATTTTATAGAGATAGACACAAAAGTTTTTATATAATATTAAGAGTAAGAAGTAGAAAATGCAAAATATTAATAAGCAATGTGAATATGTGGTAGCATTTATTAACTTTGTGTAAGAAGTCGAAAGAAATATTAGGTACATTTCCAGATGACTAAAGATTAAAAATACTGGTTTAATTTAAGATTTTTTCTTATAATCTCTTTACCAGTAAAAATAAAATTCATGAAAATGTGGTCACTGTTACCGGACAATGCTAAATAAATACATTATACCATCAAATTATATAATATTTGTGTACTTATGAAAATTTGGAAAGAGTGAGTACATGTATTAAACCTAGCAAAAATAATCATCAGAAGTATAATGAAGAAGAAATACTTTTCTGACTTTATTTTGTGCTTCTTACATAATGGAGATTATCTTTCTGCTACATTTCTGTGCCAGTTAATCCTGGTTGTCAGCCTGACTGGATTAAGAGACTTCTGGAGAAGCGATTGGATTGTGAGGGCAGTCCCCTAATTAGTAGGTTAAACCATTTATGAATTAAAGGCTGTTGTATTAAGAGGTGAGTCTGACTTTGATGATGAGGATCATGGGACATGACCTTGGGGATTTTACCCGGTCCCTGGCCTCATGTTTTCTAGCATCTCCTCCATACTATCCTTCCAAACCCCCACGTAGCAAGCAACTTTGTTCTACTTACATCCTTACACCACACTGTCCCTTCCTTGAGCCAGTCAACCGTAGGAGAAATGTCTGAAAGCATGAGCCAGCATAAACCTCTTTGCCTCTCATTTGCGAATGTTGTGTATTTGAACCAGCAAGTGAAAAGCCAAGCAATACCAGACTCATAATGAAATCAAAGACACACATCTAGAAGTTTAGATACACTGAAAACAATTGGGACTATGATTAAGCCTGGTCAAAATTTTCCCCTTCCGACATTTTTGTGGTGCACATTTTTTTCATCTTCTTAAATAGTATCGTGAAGTACCACAGAAACTTGAAATTTAAATTTAGGAAAGAGAAAAGAAGCGAATACTTCAGAGAGTTGGATATTGTATCTGTTTGCTTTGTAACATATTGAGCACATTTTAGCACTAGAGTAAAAGCACTGGGGCCACAGGGACATTAGAAAGATAGCAATACCCAGGACAAAGTAGCAACATTTTAAAGTTGCAAATTAACCTGAAAATCGAAATAATAATCAAATATTTGGTTTAATTAGAGCTTAAAGTTAGTAGTGTTCTGAACCAAAAACCATCAGTAGTGTTCTGGAAATTGCTGATTAGAAAAAGATAAATCCTTAGAGAAACATTTGATTTCTACAGGAGTTTTGGAGGTGAGAAATACATATACAACAACGAGAGGATGAACTTAAGTGTGAGTATTTATTTTGAACACAGAGAATGTTGTATGTATGATGAAGCCTCTCCAAGGAAAAAAAATATACTTTTCTTTCAAAATGGGGCTCTAGAATCATATTTACTCTATAGCAAATCAAGTATAAAAGTGAAGTTTTAAAAAGACCTTTACAGGTAGAAGTTAGCAGAGACTTAGAGAAAAAAGAATTTTTCCTTGTCATTGATGTTGGCAATTTTGGGGGGTATTCCACCAGAATCCCAGTTAAAATAGTAAAAGTATATTAACAAAGTAACATCAAACTACAATATTCTGTACAGAATAAAGAGACAATTTATAGAGTTGGAGAAAATATTTGTAAAGCATGTTTCTGGACAAGTGGTTAATATCCAAATATTTATAATTTTATACAACACAGTAGTTCCACACTGAATATCTGACTAAAAAAATGTGCAAAGTACATGAGCTGATATTTCTGCAAAGAAGATTCACAAACCACCAGGTTGCATCTCCAAAGTGGCTCAGCATCACTAATCAGCAGATAACACAAATTAGAACCACAACAAAATGTCACTCAATGTTTTTTGCAAAATAAGAGCGCATTTTAGATGTTTTGTAAATGCTCACTATTGAGAAATAGCAAAAAGGAAATCAACTTCACCCTTTGCTTCTGTAGATGTTGGATGAAGTAGTTGGTTAGGGAAACTAAATGAATTTTTTATAATCTGAATTGCTTGAAAATCCCAAGAAAATGAACGAAAAGATATTAATATAATAATTTTACCAAAGATACAAGACAAATATGCAAAATCAACAGACACCTATATTCCAATAGTAGAGATAATAAAATACATTTATATATAATAAAATAAAATAGCAAATACAATTAGAAATTAAGTTAGTAAGTGGACATAGCCTATTTGGGGAGTTTACACAGTTTTACTATGAAAAAGAGAATGAGCAAGTGAAGGAAGGCAAATAGTTACTTTATCCATGAGCACATTTGTTTTACAATGTTTTAAGCGTATCTATCCTTTTCAAATTAATGTATAATTATGGCGTCATTCTGATGAAAATCTTAATGGACATTTTTATGAACTTGAAAAAAATCTAAAATTTAAATGGAAAACTAAACCTATGTGATTACCCATGATCATTTTGAAAAAAAAGGGTTTTAAAAAATAAACACACTGCAACTAACGTAGCCTTAAAATACTCTAAGCTTGTCAGCGTGTAAACTATTGCTCTAAGCGTTGGAAAATAGGAAGTGCAGTACTCAGAGATACACCCCAGACTGTAAGACCTTAAAGTATTAACTTCGTGACAAGAGATTGTCTTTTTCTGGTAGTAAAAATGATGATCTATTTAATAAATGGTCCTTGGACAAGTTGTTAGCCATTTCAATGAAAAAAATACACGTTGTTCTGCCTTCTCTAATAACCTGAAGAAATTTCCATATAGAGAAATTTTAAAATAAAAACCATAAACATTTTTGTCATTGTGAGCTCTTTGGCGTTTCTAAGGAAAGTCTCAGAGATATTGACAAAGACTTGAATAGCTCTCAAGATGGTATTTAAATTATAATGACGTTGAAAACTTGAAAAAGCTTGGATACTTAACAGAGAGAATTAGGATTGGGTCAGATTAAGTGTTAGTCCATTGGAGTCTTTTGCAACAGAAACAAATGGACAGAACAAGAAAAGGATAGCAGAGGAAAAAAGAGATTAATTTTAATATTTTAATAATAATAAATGTATGTGTCCAAATGCACAAAGGTAACAAAGAGACATATCCAACTCTCGAATCCAGACATCAACATTAATGTATTTTATTGGCTTAAATCCTCACAAATAATATACATTGTTAAATTTGTTGGACAGAGCATCAATTCCTTCCACACTGCATAGGTTAGAAATGTTCAAATCCTATTTTGTTCTCATTAACAAAACCACTGTTATATGTTTGACAATTTCTGTGAAGTTAAGAGAAAAGACTAGCAAAGTAAGATGATGTTTTTAGGTCTCTGTTAAAGATTGGAATTGCTTTGTTTTTCTAAATTAGAGAAAGATGGCTCAAAAAGAAAGGGAATATCTGTGTATACCACTCAGAATGTCACTGCTCTAAATTGTCTTAACAAAAGTTCAAGTCATTGTTTCCACAAGAAAATTAGAAAGAAGGGAGAATTTCCATAGCAGAAATATAATAGCTGAGTATCAAGGAGAGGGCTGAAGTTAATGACTAAAGACGACTTATGATAATTTGGTCACTTGTATACACTGCTTATAACACATACCCCAAAGTGAATTGGGCCTTGTAGACCAGGCCTGTAATCTCAGGAGTCTGGGAGGCTGGGAGAGGATGATCAATAGTTTGAGAGTCAAGATTCTGCTGAAAAAAAAATTAAAAGAGAATTGAGAGTATACATCAGTGCAATGACCCTGATTCCAATCCCTTGTACTTGAAGAAGAAAAAAATGATGTAAACTTAAGTATTAACTTAAAAAGTAGTAACAAAAGATGAGGCATCTTAACCCAATAAAAGTACAAAATCATGTTTCATACATGCATAAATTCTTCCTGTCCTTTGTCTCCATTACTAGGAGAAATATCTTTATAAAGCCACATTTTTATGTTAAAAATGAAATCCTTTTGATCATTGATTTCTGGTTCTAGGTTCATTATTGAATCAAGAATGTGTGTATACCATCTTCGAGTGTTAAGACAGAAGTTATTTCTTATTCACAAGCAGTCATGTCCAAAGGGTGTGTGGTAATGATAGCAATCTAGTTTGCAGGGATTTTTGTTGCTAATATTTGGGCATAGTTTAACTAATATTTTTGCATCGGGGCACTTCACAGTTCTGATGTGTTACAGCAGCTACATAAATGCAAATTCAAGTGGAAGGCCGGATGTGTCTTGATAAGTACTCTGACAAGGCTGAATGAGATTTGGGCTGAGACGACCTGTGTTCAACAGCATGGAGCTTTTACATTTCCACAAGTTGAAATTGATGGAAATGTATTGACATGCTTGGCTTCTCCTCTTTTTATTCCTTGCGAGGGAAAGCCTCTCTTGCTCTGTCTTTCTGCCCAAATCTTTATTCAGTTGATATTTTCTTTGCCTAAAATGTATAGCCTCAAAACTCTAAACAAAAGAGGAATTCATTTTATTAAGCTTCCTGTATGAACATCACCAAGACATTTAAATCAAATGTTCAGATAGAAATCAAATCATGAGCGTTAAACAATTTTTAGTGAGTCTACCTTCAGGAATTTGGCCATATACTGGTCAGCCATCATACATTCATGTTTCCTTGTTTTATTGTTAGTAAAATGCATAATCTTCCTATTAAAATATTCAGTACCAAATTGACAAATTACTATGATTAATAGTTCAGACATGCTCTTTGGGTAGTTGCAGGTTTGACAAGGTGCCTCTCTCTGCTTTACAGCTTTTGACCTTGTTTCATCTAGGTCCTACGCTGATTCTGATTTTTAACTTCTTTTGTAAAACAAGTCGTGATAGCATCTCTTAATATATAGTGGTGTGATGTAGTTAGTATATAGAGTAAGTACTTGTTGATTAAACAGGAATATAACTAAAACTTTCAGAGAAACTGGCATATAATAAGGATTGCAACAAATGGATGTTATTATTTCTAAAACAGCATTGATCATGCTACATAAAATGATTTTCTTGCCTTGAGACAAAGCTGGAGATACTTGAGAAGACCTGTTGCAGAGGACATAGGAGACAAATACGGGGAACAGGCAGCTTTGGTAGGGAAACATCTATTCTCTGCTTCGGTTACTGCCCCCCGCATGTATGGAACACAGTTTTTTTTCTGGGGATCATGCTAAGCAGCACATATATCTTTATCCTTCTCTCTCTGAATAACCTTCATAATGATGCAGCTGATAATTCACTGAGGTGACATCACTTTGCCGAAGCGAAGAATAGTAAACTAAATTATCAAACTGTCATCCTGGATCTTATCCCTGCCTAATCCCATTTTACTTACAGTAAACCTCATTCTCCCTTCAACTGAAGCAATGTTTAGGCATAGCCCCGTGAGAAGACAAAAGAGGCTTCCTCACATGGGCTTCTGCTTTGCGCTAAGGGCAGAGAGACTTTCCTCCAGTGGTGCCAGTGTAGAACAGCAACGTGGGTGAGCGGCTTGGATGATGGTGGGTGGTCTCACATATCAGGGTCAAGTTAGTGAACTCTACTACTGTCCTGCAAAATTTGGTGTAGAAAATTTATTTACAGAAGTGATAGCCATCCTTAACCAGTGCAAATGAGTACATTTAAGGTGAACAACGCATTAAAAAAAAAAAAGATAAATAGCTTAATATTGAATAGAATTGTCAGAGCTCAACTAAGCAACTTGTTTTGTTTTGGTGTACTTGAACCCATCGAGACCAACCTCTGTGCTTAGAGGGAGCAAAGATCATATCTGTACGTTATGTGTATGAGAAACCATTGTGATAAAGCAGGGATAAGATCTGTTAGAGTCGGCAGGCAGAATTTTGTCAGAGCTGATTATTCTTACATACACATCGATTGTGCAAATCGTAGTTTGCTACTTGCTCTAGTTAGAAGAATAAGCAAGGTTCAGAGATGGAGTGTGTTGCTGAGGTAAGAAGCACAGGGGTGCTGATGGAGAATCCCAAGCCTGGTTTCTCATCCAGGCACATTTAGCAGTGGCCCTAAGGATGTTTCAGACCTCTACCTGGAGCTGCCGTTTCTCTTCCAGCACCCAAAGAGAATTTTGAACACTTTGCGGATTCCTCACAGTGAATGAATTGCTAAGATAAAACTCTTTGGTCTGGAAACACCTTTTCCTGAGCTGAAGATGTCACTGAGCTACTTTATGATGCTCTTGTGAGGGACAACACAGGTAGTGGAGGAAGCTTACTTAGATGTTCCTTACAGGTTGCAGAGAATCTTTGGGAAAAGGCTAAGGTCATCCAAGAGTATTCACAAGCTGTATCAACTACTTCGATCTCTGTGTACGCCTTAGTTAGGCTGTTGTGTTTTTATTTCCGTTTGTTTGTAAGAAGTAAAGCATAGCATTATATACGATATGTGCTACAGCCACGATCTTGACCTTGTAGTCCCCATATTGACCTCATTCTCTTTCTTAAAGGGGAAATGCAAAAGACAATACTTTTGTATGTCTGAGAAGGGATTGGCTGCATCGAGGTGGCCTGAAATCACGTGATAGTAATTTGGCGAAGAACACATCCCTTTTGCCGCTCCAGCCCTTCATTTTGAGGAACTTGCCATGAAATGTAGATGTGTCTCTCCCATGCCGAAGTGTGCTCTCACGTGGTGTTTTCTTGTCTTTGCAGATACCCCAGATTAGCTACGCATCCACGGCACCCGAGCTCAGCGATGACCGGCGCTATGACTTCTTCTCTCGCGTCGTCCCGCCTGATTCCTTCCAAGCCCAGGCTATGGTAGATATAGTGAAGGCCCTAGGCTGGAATTACGTGTCTACTCTCGCATCTGAAGGAAGTTACGGAGAGAAAGGTGTGGAGTCCTTCACGCAGATTTCCAAAGAGGCAGGTAGGAAGAGTTTGCGATGATAAAGTTGACCTTAATCTGTCACCTGTGGCCAGAAGGGGTGTCTTTAGACATTATTGAGTACACGCTATACATGATTCCCCCTGCCGTACTCTCACATTCCCCAGGCCCTAGGAACTATGTAAAATCTTGATTAATAGTACATTATGTTTGGAAAGATTTTCTGAGGTTGGAGAAGAAAGTCTTTTAAAGAGTAGTAGAAAAAAATGAAGGGTACTGTGTACTCTGAAACCATAGCTTTATGTTCCTCTTCACAGACAGTTCCTCTTATCCTCTCTCGAGAATGGGGAGGATTGTCCAGAGTTATGTAAAACCAATGGCACTGCTACTCTGATTTGAAAAGGAGTAACTGTGATGCTTCTGAATGACTTAATGACTTAGCCAAAACAATACAGAATATCAGGAAGAGGATGCATTTAGGCAAACAGTCTTTAGAATGTGAGATTATTTGAAGAAAATATCCTTTATATAATAGCTGCGAGAGAAAAATCTTTTATGTTTGCTTATTCAGCTCAAAATGGAAGTAATGAATACAGGTGTTTGGCCTGCTGTCTTCCATCAAGAAGATGTCGAAAATGAGACAAAATTCTCATCCTTAGAAATCTTGACAATAAATATTCAGGTTTCCCAATGGAATAGATGTGCATGTATATGGATATGCATATGTAAATATGGTTCGTAAAGAGTTTGTTTACAAATCTCATGTTTTTACTTCAGTGTGTTAATAGTAATGTAATTTGAAAAATCACTAGAGCCTTGATACATTTTTATGTTCATTTATCCTGCTGAAGTATTCTTCATGTCATTGAATGGATAACCCTTAATTATTGAAATGTGTCATCCCAAACACGTTTTTTAGGTTAAAACACGTAGACATACACTTTTATTGTGAAGTATTAGCTTTGGCCTTCTGGTTTTAGTTTGCTCTCCCACAGCTCTTCACTCATAGTAATATATTTTCTTTTTAAGTTTATCTTGTCTTGACCCTGGGAATCCAATAGGAGTCCGTGTCTGTCTCATTCAAAGTTGTGGCCCCAAAGTGTATGTTCTCAAGTGAAATATAAGTCTAGTATAATTTAATTAGAAAGAAATCTGAGTAGTGACAATATATCAATCGTGTCCTTTTTACGTGCTGGAATTCATAGGCTTCATTAAAAATTGAGTTTATGAGTTCCCAAAGAAATAACACGTCAGTTTGGATGACTTTGAAATCTGCTTTGAACAAACTAAGCCTGTAGTAACAAGAAGACGGAAATAAGTAAGATTACATCAGGAGAAAATATAAAATAGTAAAATAAAGCTTAGAGATAAAATTGAATACTATCTTGTACCATACAATTGCTGTAAGATGGTATCAGGTTTACAACTGAACTTCATACTAGATTAAAAACAAAGCAGTGACCATCCTGCTATAAAACGTACACCGTTTGCGAGGTCAAAGGCATACCAATTGTCCAATAACATAGCTTTCCTTGCTTTAGTACCAAGTCATGCATTTGCTTTTGGCTTGTGTGAAAGATACAGGCATTCTATAGACAAGTCAGAGGTGAGAGTCACAAAGCTGTATTTTGCTTGTGTAATATGGTTGTGCAATATGATTTTTCCCTGATGTCACTGGTGGAAACATGAAGACATATTATCAGAGCTTGCTATATAATGATTCTGTGGGGGAAAAAAAGAAATTTTAAAAGTATAGCCTTAACATATGGTCTGAACTCCCCAGGTCATATTTTTAGCTAAATGTATATGAGAATACCCCAGTTAAAAATGGAGCTGGTATCCTTGCAGTTCTTTTAAATGAAATTCTTCAATCTGAGAGTGGTTCCTTGTGGGTATGAGTAGGTGAAAAAAGCCGACTTTTGCTGCAGAACTCTGAGACGAGGTTGAGGATTCGGGTAGTATGGCCAAAATAATTCCTCATGTTTTTCAAATAAAATGCTAATTGGCAAGTAATAAAGTAATAAATCAATTTGAGTTACATGTATGTGAAATTAATTTAAGTAAATTATGTACTTAATGGGTGCTTCTTCTCGCTAATGAGAAAGAAAATAGAAGGGTGGAAGGGACGGAGAGAGGGATCCCTGTAAACAGTGTGGGGTGACCCTGCTAAGTTCATGTTTATCTGGCCCAACAAGAATAGCAGTCAGTTTGACTTGTGCAGACTTCTGGGAATGTGAGCATCTCGCTAATCAAAGATGATTCTGGTATGTTAAGAAATGTATTCATATTTTATGTCTCCTAACAATATCTAATTCCGTGCTCCGAAGTGTTCAAAGAAATGTGTCCTAATTCGGAAAAATCAGAGCTCTTTGCTCTGTTGGAATTTCTGCCAAGCATACGTGGTTGCAGGAAAGTTTCTAGGGTAATTTTAAATGTTTGTTTTCTCCTCACCCGCTGATGCTAGAATGTGGCCCTCCAGAAGGATTGAAGCCTGCCTGTGTGTGCAAATACGGTGACATGCAGAGCAGTGAGTAGACACGCTTTGGTGTCAGAAACACCTGGTTTGAATAATGGGCTCTATTATTTCGGTATTATAAACATTTTGACACATGATTTAACATTTCAAGCTTCATCTTCCTCACAGAATGAGGGTCATGGTGTCTATTCCAGGTTGGCAACGTAAATAAGGTAACGCACCGGGAAGCATTTAACATCCAGCAGCAGGTGGTTATTAGTATATCGCACTAGTTCGCTATAAGTGTGGAGAGTTATTATTTGATTGCGAAGTGACTGAAGATAATTTGAGTGGTCGGTATCTGCCTCAGGTGTGATTACCAGTTTGTTTCTTTCATAAGCTGATTTACTGTTGTCATTAACACACAGTCACTAAAGCAGGAGTATAGAAATACGAAGAAGTGGGTTGTCCATGGTATCTCGCGGATGTAGAGTGTGGATCCTTTCTCAGACTTTCGGCTAAGATCAAGTGTATGAATGTGGAGTCTGGGTGTATGAGAGAAAGAGAGAGACAGAGACAGACAGATGGACAGGCAGAAGTGTAAGTAAATGCTAACAGGCTAGAGGGCTGACTTCCAAATCAGAGTTGTAATTATTTTCCCCTTAATAACTCCTTTATGTTTTATTTTATTTTGAGACAAGGTTCCAGCTGGTTGTGATCTCACTATGTAGCCCAGGCTGGACTTGAACTCATGGCAATATTCTTGCCTCAGTCTCCAGAGTACTGGGATTATAGGCCTGGGTCACCACACCTGGTTTATGTGGAGCTGGGGAATGGAACCCAGGGCCCTGGGCGTGGTAGACAATTACTTTAACCACTAAGTTAAGCTGTGCGCCTCTCCTTCTGACCCCCCCTAGTTTCTTTCGTTCCCCTTTTAGAATGCTTCATTCCAAACTTTGCTTTGGACTTCAGACCTGTGCTGATATCCAAGGTGAGAAGATTCCCCACCTTGCGTGGCTGAGCGCTCTCAGTTTCTTCTCTGATGAAACATATCAAGGTAATGAAATCAGAGAAAAGAAGCTGTTCTTTCACAGGGGCTATGTATATATTTGATGGCACACAGAAGCCTAGGCACATTTAAGCTATCGAAAATCTTCAGTGTCTCCTCTTTCATATTGGGTCCTGGAAGATCTAAATTAGCACAGATGCTGCTTTAGGTTGAACTTTCAAAGATGATTGTAACATGATTTTCTCAGATGATGAGATTTTGTGTACAGTTATATTTGCATACATTGCCCTGAAATGGATGCATACGCAAGGTCAATGAAAGCAATTTATTGTTTAATATTGGAGAAAGTGAGAGAAAATTCATTCCCAATATGCTTTAAAATTCAAGTTAACATAATAACCTAAGTGTCTGCTTAAGATAGTTTTGAGCAAAGGAGATGCTAAATGTTTGTAATAGCATATGACATTCATAAATTCTGTACCCTTGGAGCCAACTCCGTTTTAAGGAATATCAGACTACAGACTTGTCCATGATTCTTACAAGTGTCTGTCACACAATTTCCAGGAGGGTTCCAGTGATATTGCCCCACGATATGGCATGAACAATAATGATTGGTTACCAACATTGTATCATCATACGTGTTACCTTTTAAATCCTAAAAAAAAAAAGAAAAATTCTAAGTATCCTTTGAGAATTTGACGGTAATTACTTAGTACTACTATTTCAGTTGGTCTTACATAATTATTCTTCCGGTCATAAACTCTAGACGTTCTTTTGAATTAACGCTTTACCTTGGCATTGGATAGTCTTTCCTAGAATAATTAGGTTAGGATGTTATTCAGCCTTGGGTTATTTAGGCTTCAGAAACTACCTGGAATTGCTTACTTTCGGGTTGTGTATGCGTGTGCCCCTTTCCTTCCTAGACACACTGTTGTACATTGTTATATGTATTGCTGACTGTCCACTGCCCGTGAAGGCAAGGACGAGTTCCATCTCCCTGGCATTTAGAATAATTCCTTGTGCATAAAAAAACATTCATCATTATTTTGCAAGAGAGGGAGAGAAAGATAAAAGACTTATAATCCCCTCTTTGCTTTTAGAAAAAAGAAACACACAATGAAATCACTTACAACATGTGAGTGTTTCCGGGTCACACAAGCTGTTCCCTAGATGTGTTTAATGTGACGTATTAAAGGCACACTCACCTTGCCTGTATTTTTCTCTTCCCTCTTACTATCAAGAAAGCTGCAACTTAAATAAGTTCATGTATGGAGTAAGTGATACCTCTCTTCTCCAGTCAGAATGGCGATAGAGGTAGAGGGAGAAAGTGAGGGTAGTTAAAATGTGAACGGGGTAGGTCTGCTCACTCCATGTGTATATGACCCAGCAGAAACATGAGACTCATTCAGTTCTTTTCACCTCTGTGGACCTCTTAAAATATGAGTACTTTGCTTCTGCAAAGTTGATCCTGGTATTTATAGATATATATTTATATCTTCTGACTTCTAAAAAATCTAAGTCCTCCTTCAAATAAATAGTAACATATTCTATCTAAATCTGAGAAACAAAAACTATATTGGAATTTCTGAAAAGTATTTCTTTTTGTTGGATTTGAGTATATTTTTCTTATTTACGTTGTGTTTCTTTCTTCTCTGCTAGGGCAACATAGTTAACATATCTAGAGAGATTATTTCCCCTAGGGAAGTGTTCGGTGGTCTTTGCTTAAACATATTAAGCACTAGAGGATTAAGGAGAAGACACAATATCACAAGAACTCTTCGAATACCCTTTCTCTTTAGGTACCTTCTGAACAGAGCTATCAGCTCCTCTTAAAGAACTATGTTTTATTTGCTATTGGGTCCTCAGTGGGCACATGTGAGATTTTTGACTCACGCCCAGTTTGCCTTTTGGATGTGTTCTGTTGGTTCCATCCTCATTGCAAGCACCACAGTTATGGGTCCCAGTTGACTCCCGTTAATTCACAGATGCAGTGATCTGTTCTTCCAGAGTAACTACTTCAATCTCTTGCCTGTTCAGCTATGATAGTATTCTTTTCGAAACTAAACTAGTGATAGTTCAGTGTCTGTTACTGGCTTCTAATGTTATTCAGTAAAAGACATCTAGTATGAGACATACTAAAGACTTTTATCACCTGTTGTCTGCTTGAAACTCCTATCACTTCTGTGCTTGTTCTTTTGGCTTTCGACTTCAAGCCCCCACACGTATGTTCTTCATTCCACCACCTTCATCCTTCTGGGTTTATGGGGACCATTTCTGACTTTGCACATGCTCTGCTTTTAGCCTGACTGAAAGTTAACTTTTTTTTTCCAAAACATAACTCTTTGGAGAGATCGCTTCCTTATCCAGTCTTTCCTGTTAGTTCTCTCTTGGGACACAATATGGTCAAGCCCTATGAATATCATTGTAGGAAATGATCACTTTTATAAGTTTTGATGAGAGGACAAACATGTTTGTCCTCACAGAGTGATAAAGGCGGATGTTCATGTTCCAGCCGCCTTTGGAACTCTGTCTTGGTTAGTCAGACATGCTCATTACAAATGAATCAAAGCTTTGGGACACAAAGAAGCAGGGAATTGGAACCTCCATTGTGTTCACAGCAGCAGCCACAGTGGTGACATCTGTTTTTCTGAGGTAGCTGTGTTATGCAGCTGAAGCTGCCTGGGATAGTATGGTCTCCAACTTCCCATTTCCAGGAAAAACAGAGCACTGCCAAGTCAGCTTGGCTACGTGGTGTCCTGGTTACTTCTTCGTTGCTATGACAGAAATACTTGACATCTACAACAGAAAGGAGAAAAGCTTTATCTAGCTTACAGTTTCAGGAGGTTGCAGTCCGTGCTTCGGCAGCTGGCGATGGCAGAAGCACATGGTGGCGGACTGGCCTGAGGAAGGTGTTCACGGTACCACAGACAGGAAATGAAGTCTGGAAAGGAGGGCAAAGCTGGCATATATACTTCCAGATCCTCTCTTTCTGGGTCATGCCTCTGTGTTCGGCCCCTTTGGAGTGAAGTTCCTCTGGTCTGCCCCTTTCAGGTCACATGCTCAGTAATGTGTCACGTGCCTATAACCTACTAAATGCCCTCAATTTACCGTGTGCCTATAATTTATAAGCCACCTGTCCTGACCCGGCCCCTATCTTCTAACAGCAGATAGTTCTGTAGATAATCTGTGGCATCTAAATACATCAAGCTTCTGAGGAACATTATAGATCCAAAACACAATGTGTGAGATTGCTTTGTTTTTGTTCTTGTTGTTGTTGTTTGTTTCTGTTTGTTTTTGGCTTTGACTTTGATGGGGGAACCTCTCTTCATTTCTACTCCTATTCTGATTTGGGGTCTCTGACCTCCCCAGTGAACCTATAAGTTATTCAATCTATTTAAATAAATAATTTTACTACTCACTCTAGGTAGACTTGATTTCTTTTCTTTGCTTTCAACTTTCATTGGTACAATTAGGGGTACCTCTTTTGTGAGTTCTGTGATAAATCTGTCATACAATGTGTTGGATTTCTTTGGAAACATTAGCCTAACTCCCTTCCTTCATTGAGTTGGAAGTTTGTTGAGAACACACAGCATACTATACTTGACTCTTAATACTTTATCCTCAGGATAATATATCCAGTACAGGCTAGGTTTAAGAAATGCACAAGCATTTCCAAAATCATGTGTTAATGATATGAGTACTGGTGAATCTGAGGGTATAATTGGTACAGTGAAACTGTTAGAAGCTTTTCCAGTTCTGATTCTCTGAAGTTATCTTTAATCTGATGTAATAAGCATAAGGATGAAAAAATGGGACAAAAAAATCTCATGATGCCCCTTGAGCTCATGCAGTGTGTGTCCTGGTATCTTCTCCAAGCACATACTCTTCCCGAATAGTAATGACAAGGAATAACCATGGTCATAACAACAACAGATGAAAACAATCTGGCTTTCAAAATACAGAAATCTAGAAGTCGAGCAGTGAAAACTGTAAGACTGAATGCAAAAGTAGGACCCTGGCAGGGGGGAAATCTTAGCTTAAAACTCAAAGAGAAGAAATTGCGCTGAAAGGTTTGGGATAAAGTGAGTTGGAGATGAAATTCTGGGAAAATAAAAGCATCTTAAGGCTGTAGGCATAGCTCTGTGATTATTGCACTCACCTAGGAAGTATAAGACACCATCACTGTATCTTAGCTGGGTGTGGTAGCATATGCCTGCAATCTCAGCACTTGAGAAGCTGAAACAGGAGGATCGCTGTGAATTCTAGGGTAGGCTGGACTACATAGTGAGGTCTAGACCAGCCTGAACTACAGAGCAAGACCCTATCTAAAAAATAAAAAAAGTATCTTAAAAACTCAAGAGTGTATCAATAATATTTCAAAATATAAGAGAAGCATCACTGCTTTAATACGATTTTGACCCCTGATTAACACAATATAAAATTCTCTACTAAGCAACATGGTAATCATTTTAAAAGTCTGGTTTTTGAGCAAATTGCTTTGTATTCTGGTCTTAACCCCTCAGTTGACTCATTGGGAACCAGAACGTTGCTTCTCTGCACTGCAAAGTCATGAGAAAAATGCTCTGCTTCGTTCAGACACTTCTCAGACTCATATCACTCTAATTGCAAAGGCTGGGGCCCTCCAAGGCGGTGAGACTGTCCGCCTTGGCATAGATCTAGAAGTAAATGATGCCAGGCTTCCTCGGCTTTGTGAAGAAATAAGTAGCAGAGACAAATTATTTCAGCATTCCTTCTCCTCACTTTTACTTACCATTCCTGCATGTGAGAAATTTGGGGCTATGAAAGAGTCCAGAGGTAAAGGATACCTCTCTTTTACTCTCTTAGTTGGCTGTAAGAACCATGTATGGCCGATGCTAAGGAATGAAAAAATATGAGATTCTTGCATGCGAATGAGAGCTCATCTTCAAACAGTGGGGCGGAGAATCAACTATGGAGAATTTTATTGAGCAACAGAAATTCTTCAGTTCACTAGGGAGGGAAGACCACTATTATTCTGTGATAGCATACATTGGGGAGTAATTGCTTTTCTCAAAATATCATTTTAATCAATAAGCCTTTGAGGCACATTTTTTTTCCTTTCTATTCATTATGGCTGCATCAGGCTTTTAAGGAGAAGCTTTCTCTTTCCTAGGTTTCACAAAAATGATCATTGGAAGAGACTTCTAGTTTTTAATTTCATAGATTTTGAAAAATGTTAACGAGATATAAATTTTAGTAAAAAATGAGTTTATACATAATCTGAATAATATCAATTATAAACAGGAGGGAAGTAGATAGAACAAGTTGTAAAGATAACTAAGTCTAGATTAGCTAAAGACATCAAAGTAACCAAAATTGCTATTTATATCTGCACTGCCATTACTGAAGTCGACTGCAACTAAGATGTCCACTTGTGTTCAAACTTCAGAGTTCGTCAGAGAAAGTGAATTGGCTGCAGTGGTATGTGCTCATATTCTGACTGCCAGAAAGTAAGACACCTCAATTTTGAACCTCTCCAAGGCTGTACTATAGAGAGGAGATATTTCCAAATTTCAGTGTTCTAACCAGAAATTGTGTAGTCATCATGTAAAACATGCTATTTTTTTATTGCCTTTTCCCAAAAGCATCCCAGTGTTCCACTCTACTAGAACAGGAAGTTTTAACACTGCAGTAACATGATATTCAGGAAAAAGCAGTCTTCTTTAAAACAGAGGCCAGAAAGTGGACCCTGAAATCGGTGAAAAGGTTAGTTCTAAAGCACAGACAGATACTTCAGTCCAAGATACCTTCAATTAATAATTAGTTATGGCAAAATATCCACTTACTGACTTCAATTTCTTCCTTACTTATTTTGTATTTTGAACGACTTGGTGCACGGAACTGTAGCCTCTGAGATTCACACAAAGGGATCTGTTTTCCTTTAATTTGATAAATGGATTCTTGCTGTTAAATCTTTTAAGAGGTTTAAAAAAAATCCTAAGGACTCCACAGCAATTGCATTAGCACTTTTAAGTAAACTGAAAGAGAGTGCATGATCAGGGCCCCTGGCGGTAACCGTAGCCATTCCACCATCCCATACGCATCACACTGGCTGACTCTGAGACTTTGACCTTATACAGCTCCAAATTTTTCTACTCCCAATTAATCATAGCACTTGTTATCCTTTTGACTTACATGGCAAAAATTAGTAATAATATGGCAGTAATATTTTATTGCAAGAAACAGTATGGCAGAACAGATATTAATGGTCTTGTGAGCTCCTATTTGGATAGACTCTTCTTTGAGAAATTAGTATATAGATTACAACATAGGCTTTTATACGAGGCATTGTATACATTGGATAAAAGTAAAGTCATCATCGCCATCATAAGGGTCCTTTTTTAGAGTAAAATCAGAAGTATATATTAGAAAGGCTCAAAAATAAAAGTACAATGATTGAAATATGGTGATATTTTTGTAACTATATTTAAAAATAATTATTTTCTCTAAAGTGTCAGTGAGTTTTATGGACTTAACTGAATTTTAAGAATCAGGGCTAGAGTGTGACTTGGTGTAGAGGATTGTTCTAGATGCATGAAGCCCTGGGTTTAAACAGTAGTATCTAAAAACAAACCCCCGTCTTTGTTTCTGTACACACACACACATACACACACACGTATGCACACCAGTTATAATTATACGCGGTGAAACAATTCTCTTTTGAATGGTTGACTTTCAGAATTACTGATGCTTCTTAATGTTTTTTTGGTTAAAAAAAAGAATAGTCATTAGTAACACATTGTTCCGTATCAGGATCACAAGTATTATTCTCTGTAAACCTGGTGCAGGGTGGTGCGCATTGCGCATGCCCCGCTCTCTACTTTTTTGGATAGCTAAAGTACATTTAGTTGTCAGTTGGTTCTCGTAGGTACTTTTTGTAACGTTTTCCGTTGAGAAACTGAGATAGGAAGTGAACTTGGGATAATTTGCAGTAGACTCCCAGATTACATATGGCTTTGAAGTTTGCATCGATGTATCTGTTGTATTTTTTAAGGAACAGAACACCGAGTAACTTAGGCATAATGAAATGTGAATTTGAATTTGAAAAAAAAAATGAAACGTACTTCACAATGGATGTTAACATATATATTCCAAATTACTGCTTTCTCAACAGTATGGACAGTATGTGCATCAGAACGTTTCACTATATATTCTGTTGTTTTTAAAAATTGGTATGAATCAGTCAACTGAATGGTAGCATTCTGTCCCACACACTTCTCAATTTCTAAATAAAATACTTTGTTGTGAAGACAGAAAGGCATAAAAGATGCTGGCGGAGGGCTTTTAATGTGACACATAGAAGGTCACTAGAGTTGAGTCGACATCACTGGATGCTGAGAAAAGTAGAAAGGCCATGGGTTGAAGAGTAAGAGGCTATCAGGGTCCCTGGGAATGAACTTGGAAATCTTCATTAGATTACAGTGTTTTCCAATGTGATTCCTTGATGTTATTTGAATAATGCTTCCATTCTCTGCTTTGCTGTGGATAATATTTGGATGGAGCTTATTTTTGTGCATTTGTTTTTGTTTTAACAAACACACTCAGCCTGAATTACTGCATTCATGTTGGAGTAATGGCCTTGGGTGGCCCCCAGATCCAGAGCATAAGATCCTCCAACTGAGTTGTCTCGTTTATGGCTTGGTTACCTCTTGACAGAAAATTGTTATTTGCCACTTGTCTTCTGTTTACTCCCTTTATGTAGAGAATTCATCTCATATTTATTGTGTGATAACATAAAAACTTGTTTACAGTTGAGTATGTACAAAGAAACTGCTTCAACCTTGAAATTCATACTTCCTGGGTATAAAATTTATACTTCCTAGGTATAAAATGCATAAATTAAATTAGTAAATTAATGAGAGCACACATATTATATTGTGACCTTGTCTTAGTTGCTGAAAGAGTGGAACTGGAACCATACATCACAGCAATGATGTTTGCAGTTATTTTGGAAGTTGTTTTGATCCATGTATTTATTTTTGTTTTTGTTATTGTTACTTTTATTTGTAAGTGATCAGGGATGCTATTTGTTCAAAAAACTTCTGAGAATTACAAAAAATAGTTGAGGGACAAGCAACATAAGCACACTTTGGCAACGAACAAACAAACATGGAAGAGACAGAAAAAGAGCAATTTTAATGGTCCACACAACAGAGGATGATGAGCTAGGAGTATATCTTCAAGGCACCAGCAACAAGGTAAGTCAGCTGTAGCTTCATTTAATCTTTCAATTCTAGGGGTCTAGCTCCAGTTCTGGAGAGAAAATCTTTCTGTATCTCCCATCCATCATGTGATAATGCGTGGGCCACAGGAAAATAGAGTAGTGATTGACAGTTCTACAAAATGATTTTTTGGAACTATCATAGACATTTGAGGTGGATATGGTGGATATTGGATCTTGATTCCAAAAGGAGTAGCTGGTCAGGAGAGATGTGACAAACATGCAGGTGATAAACAGATAAATCCTTTGCTCTGTTGTTGCAAGGGAAGAATTAGTGGTGTGCTAAATGTTCTAGGAGTAGTAGTTCTGTTATGTTTTTTTAAATAAAGGTTTTTATTTTTTTTTAACCAGATACTTAAAAATAATTGTAACTTAAATACGTAAGAGAAGATTTCCTAAACTACTATATTTCTTTTCCCCCATTTTATTGATATGTATAAGTGCAGAATTTAAGGTTTACAATGGAGTTGAGTATTTTGTGCACATATATTTCTTGTCAAAGTGACAAGGGCTTTTCCGCTTTCCTTTTGTTCCCCCCTACCCTCCCTTCCCTTCCTTCACTGCCCCCCAACCCATCCCCCTCTTTCGCTTTGTCTTTCGTTTAAAGTTCCATGAGATAGTTGTGGTCTGGGTCTCTCATATCAGAGAGATCACCCGATGTTTCACCTTCTGCTTCTGACTCACTTCACTAAGCATGATATTCTCAAGTTTCTTCCATTTGCCTGTGAAAACCTCCACACTGTTGGACCTTACAGTTGCGTAGTATTCCATTGTGTATATAAGTACCACAGTTTGTGTATCCACTGGTCTGTTGATGGGTACTTTGGTGACTTCCATATTCTAGCTATTGTTAGTTGTGCTGCTATGAACATGGGTATACATCTATCTCTGTTGTATGTTGTTTTGGCCTCTTTTGGCCTAAACTACTGTATTTCTAAAGAAATGGGAAATGTAATTTTTCCAGTCTTACATGTGTGATGGGTGAATTAAGAACTCAAGTTCAGGGGACAACTCACTTGAGACCTGCTACTAGATATTTGGATAGCTTGTACCCCTCTATTCCTGTTTTCTAAATGAAGACCTATTATTCTACGCTTTGACTCCTTCTTCCATGACTTTGTTCTTTGACTTCGTAGGATACACACACACACACACACACACACACACACACACACACACACAGAGAGAGAGAGAGAGAGAGAGAGAGAGAGAGAGAGAGACAGAGAGACAGAGAGACAGAGAGACAGAGAGAGACAGAGAGACAGAGCCAAATTTCAACCATCAAGTAATCTCCTCAATCTACTCTACTCTGTGACTTGAAATGTAAAGAGTGAGAAAGGACATAGTATGTCCCCACTACTAGGAAGTTCTATATTTCCATTACTGGAAAGTTCTGGAACGGGCAAGTCTAACTTGCAGACTGTCACTCTTTGCTCTGAAATGAAGTGGTACATATGGACTCATATATGAAACATGTAACCTAGTTAATGTACATAAATAAGTACTAACACTGCTTTTTAGAAAAAAGTTTTTGTTATAACATGAAAAAAAAATCAAGGACAAAAATATCCATTGGGCATAGGTTTAAAACACCTGTTCCCCAGTATCTGAGCACCTGTTTTAGGATGGAGGGTCAAAAAGAATATTTTATATGAGAATAGCTTTCCTTTTATTTTTGTGCTGAGCAGTACAAAAAAAGGAATGTATTATTTTTTGGTTTGTTTGTTTACAGTCCTAGAATGCTTCCAAGCAAAACGTTGTGACTATGAGTTTTTGATAATGGGATTAAAGAAACTTTCATTGAAATTGTAGGTGTGACAGAAGACATGACTTGTTCCTGAGAACTTCTGTGTGGGGACCTGGGTCTACTAAGGTGGATGACAGCCTGTATTGAAGCCTAGGAGAAAGGAGACTCCTGGAGACAGCAAACAGCAGGGCACTTGGCATGCTGGGACAGGGACAAGAGTCTCCTGGTCGTGGTTGCTCTGCAGTGTCATAAATTGTGCTCCTAAAAACTTCATGGGAGGCCATTGCAGAAAGATAGTTCTAGTAAAACTAGCTTTGTAGAGCCTGTCATTGATTGTTCAATTAGGAAAATGCTAAGTGTCGGAAAGAATATTTAACACACGTAGCCACATTTCCAAGTGGGAATAACTATAGGATGTAATGTACAGAAATGAAATGAATACACTGACTTAGGTATGGGTTAATATTGTTAGGAAAGAAAGCTCAATGGGTAGGCGACAGAGAAAGAGAACTAAAGAAAGCTCCACTCCTTTAATTCCCTCATCCCTCAATCTCAGCTTTGTTTTCACCTTTTAGTACCTTTCATGTCATGAAATACTGATGGCCTCGGAGCTTACACTCAGGTCCTGTCTTCTGCTTAGAATATTCCCTTCCCAGCTCATCTGTCGGGATAAACATTTTCCTTAACAAGGTTTCAATATTTACTCATGGAAGCACATTTAATTCAGTCACCCCTCCAGCACAGTAGATTATGAATTCCTAAAGTGTAGCTATGGATGTTAACAATGGTAAATATGATCTAAAAGTTACTGAGCATATTCCAGAGGCAGGTGCTGGTCAGAGTTTATTACAATCTCATGGAAATATTACCTAATAAACAGTTACTAATTTACTAATATTTTTCAATTAAAATGTAGTGATCTTGTGCTGTTTATTTAAGTCCTGCTGCAAATCTCACCTCTCCAAGTGAGGCTTTTAACCCACCCAACATTTACTAGGAATCAAGGGTTATGACAGTCTTCTAAAGAAACACTCATTCCCTAGTTTTTAAAGGTTATTTTAGCTACATGTATTTGACAGAGAAGAAAATTTATACACTGTGAGTGATATATGTAAGATTATAGTATTAATGATTTTCTTGTTGGTAGTGCTTCTTAAAGCAAAACCTAATATACTTAAGCTTTCAATTGAAGTTTAAACTATTTCTGCTCACACTTTAGTTTGTTACAGGCATTCAGTGCATGAAATAGATTTCCATAGATTTTTTTACATGAGTTGTGTATAAAAGACTAATGTTAAAAGAAGAGACAACTGATAGATGGTTTAAATCAGATTTAAAAAAATAATAAAAATGCTTCTCTTAAAAGGTTAGGGGATAAAAAATGAATATTTTCTATTAGTTATAAGGAATTGTATTGACATGAAAAGCAGTAAAACATTTAATTTCAGATGAGATATATTTTCTGTATACGAAATAGTATGTGGTTCAAAATCAGTTTCACTACAACAGGCCTGATTATGCTCATTGGAGGGGGGACAGAGCTTCATTCTAGTTTTCATGGAAAAGAACAAAGACTTCTACCTAGAACTAGGCAAATATTTAGTATCTATTATTCATTTTTTCCTCTCTTCCCATCTGCCTTTCTCCTATTTTCTTATCCTCCCCAAACACTAATAGAACATCTGGGTTTCCTAATGGTTCCATGCGTAATAAGATTATATAATTCAATGACATGTATCATAGTTATTTTTCATCACTGTGACTCAATACCTGATGTCTACAACTTTAGGGAGGAAAGATTTATTTGGGCTTACAGTTTCAGAAGGTCACAGTCCATTCATAGGTGGGCAGCTGGAAAATAGTAGAGTCGCATGGTGGGGCCATAGCTAGAGCTACAGCTGGAGCCTATGCTCCGGGAGACAGACATCCTCACAGCGGCATGGAAGAGCTGAGACCAGTCTGGAATGAAGGGCAGAACCAGCACACGCCCCTCCAGGTTAAGACTCAAGCATCCATGCCTTCTAGCCAGGCCCCACCTCTCAACCCTACACAGTGCCCATAAGTACATGTGGCTTTTGGGGGGACAGTCCATATCCAAACCACAACAACATGGGTTATAGCTACTTCACTGAAGGGGATGCCCGCAATCTTAGCCAATAAAATATGTCAGAGTCCAAGACTGGTGATAGATTGGACAAGATAAACTAGGATGGGCCTGAAAAAGATAAAATCAGGAATATGATGCCCTAGATACCAAATGAAAACATATTTAAAGAAGCAGGAATGATGAGTTGAAAGTTAAAAGAAGTTGAGTCCTAGGACCTGATAATTTATGTTCTGTAGCATGGAAGTCATTCATGTTTTGAAGGAGAAGCTTGGGTGGCAGGGTGCACAGAGTCGGTTCAAAACACAAGAAAGTAAAGCTTGGCAGGGCAAGTAGACAAGATAGAAGGAAAAATCCTAATACAAATAAGGGGCATGGAGCTGTCAGATATTTGAGGAGCCTTCGAAGGCAGCTCTGAGATGCTTATTTATAGACCTACCTCCCTTCTCTTCTCTGTCCCATCTTCTCACACTTCTAATTCTGTTTTCTTCCATTCATCATTGTTATTCCTCTTCTTCCAAACTGTTGCTGCCCTGGATCCTCCTTAACTACAAGCACAAATCTGTAAGGACCCGGACCCGTCTCTCAATGAGGGCTCGTCATGTGTGTTATGTAACAGTGTGTCCTGCCCTAGGACGGGATCACAGAAGTGTCGTGAGTGTTAGCTAGACAAGTTTCCTAAAATTGCAGCCAGGGTGTTCGTTTCAGTTAATTTTGAAAAATTTGAAGTCCTAATTTAGTGGAAGTGTGAAAGAATCTCTCTCACAACGTGCAAGTAGCAGGTCTGCTTCCATCTAGAAGAAACCATGGGAATGACTTAAAAAGAATATCCCACTTACCTGCTCACCGAGTGTTTAGAGAGTGCTCTGGGCCTGCCTCTGTTTGATATTTTGGACAGTCATAGGTGAACAATTTTTGCCTTAATGAAGCTTGTACCAGTGGGTGAAGATTTAAAAAAATAATAAGTAAGTAAAGCTGAGGAAAGAGTGGCGAAGGAAGGAATATGTGTAGATGTTATTTCAGACAGAGTGGTTGGAAAAGCTTCGTTAGGCGGGGCAATTTGAATATAGAAGTGAAATGAGTGAAGAATAAACCCTTTGAGGATTTAGGACAGGTTGTTGTTGGTAGAACAGCATTGGCATTCAGGAGCTTAATGGAGAAATGTCTCGATATATTCAAAGGGAAAATATCATGGTACGCCTGCGTTAGTTGAGGTCACATTTGTTCCAGTCTTTATTAAATATCCCTTGATTTATTTTTTAATTGTTTATAAAATTATCGAAGCAAACTGCTAAATCATGAGCTACTATCCTGAGTTTGCTTCCGGGGCTCAAGTCACCTTGGGTTTTTCTTGATTATAATCTTCCTTACAGTCCCCAAGGGAAGCCTGCAAAGTTCATCTGTCACATTATTCCATTCCAGTGTCTCAGTATTTGTGAAAAACTGAATCTTAACCTACCATGACAGTCCGCTTCTGTATCGTACACCATTCTGTTCTTCTTTCAGTCAGTGTTGGCATGAGAATCACGCAAAAGCTTTTGGTGACAAGAAAAAGAGAAATTTGAGTATAAATAAATATGCTGGAATTAGCAAAGATCAAGTAACTTTTGCAAGATTCTCCCACTTCTTGGTGACCATGCCATCGAGATGAATAAATTCAAGCATTTCTTCAGTTCATAGTTTACTGAAGGTCATAGCTTCCTGTAATGAAGGTCAAATCTAGGAAAGAGGGTCCAGTTCTATTGGATCCCTTGCTTGTGGTTGATGATGACATTATATTATACAGGTAAGCTGAAAAGGGTAAGAAAAGAATGAAAAGAGAAGTTTCTAGAAGCTCCTATGCATTCTATGTTAAGAAAGTAGATGACCTATGTTCTATGCCGTAGCTCTACTATCTATGCCATGAGAGAAGGGAGTGAATCTAGGAAGCACATATATTTTCAGTTTAGTTTAAAATTTTTGTTTAAAATTTTAGGAAATGGTCTACAATGTTGGACTCAAGATATAGTATAGAATAATTAAATATTTCAATTAACAAAAATAACATTGGAATTATAATATATTGATACTTCTGTATTGCAGATTTAGCAAATTCTTTATCTCTACAGCTTGTTGAAACACCTGTCCTTCTTCCACTGCTCTGCTGATGGGCATGGATGTTGTTTCCAAGCTTTTTCTATTATGAATTGTGCTGCTGTAAACATGGATATGCATGTGTCTCTATGACATGATGTCTTTTGTTCTTTTGGGAAAATGTCCAGTAGAGGTGTAGCTGGGTCCAGTGGAATTTTTATTCTCAGTTTTATATTGAATCTCCAAATTGCTGTCTATAGAAGTTGGGTCAGATTGCAATCACACACACTAGAAGTGTTCCTTTTTCCACACCAGCTCACTTAATAATTATTTTTTTCAAGTTTTTATATGAGCCATTCTCTCTAGAGCAATAGCATCTTACTGTTATTTTGATTTCCATTACTCTGATAACCATAGTATATATACACAGCGGAATATCATGCAGCCACAAAGAAAGACAGATATGAAGTATTTGCAAGAAAATGGGGTCCCCTCGAGTCTTTGATGTTCACTGAGATAGCTCAGTCTTCAGATGCCATAAATACATGCACAAAGAGATCTTAACGTCAAGAGAGAGGATGTAGAGGGTGACATATTGCTGGGAAAGAAAATAGTCACTGAGTTGGGGCAGGAGATGGGAAGGCGTAAGAGGGAGGGAAAAGTGATCAGAAGTGATATACACAGAAACAAATTCCCCAAGTTACATGTAATTACCATGTGATTGAATTTATAGTACATTCATATTCAAATGAAAAGAAAAAAGAAAAATGGGCACTTCTTTACTTGGCTCTCAGATATTAGAGGTACAAGCCTATTGGTTCATACAAATCTCTTGGAAAAGTTTTACTTAAAAGCAACTACCATTTGTCCAGCTTCTACTAATGAAAAATTATTATATAAAATATAATTATATAATTAAGATATACAATTTTAGTTGTATCACCAGTATTTTCAAATTTACATTCTAATAGTATTTGCATTATTATTCATTTAACATTATCATTTTTATTTTTGCTGATTTTTGTTAATAATTATAAATTAATTTTTCTTGTAATTTTAAGTTATCAAATATTCATAAATATATATGCATTGTCAAAGAAACAAACTTCATTTTGGTAATTATGAATATTATCTGTTTTTGATTTGTAATATGTGTTCCTGAAATTTCATTGATTTGGGTGAAAGTGAACATTAACAGTTTTAGAATTTGCCAAGTATGGACGTGCCTACGTGTGTTATCAGCACTTGAGAGGCTAAGGCAGGATAGTTGCTGGGTGTTTCAGATCAGCTTGGGCTACGTAGTAAACTCAGGACCAGCTTGGAATACAGAATGAGAGCCTGCTTCCAACAATCAAACAAACCAAAATTTAGAATAAGAGAAACTGGAGGAGAACGCTTTATGTAATTTTATATTTAGTGGTCTGTTCTATGTAAGGGCAAAGTACTTGAGCTTGTTTTAAAATTATGAGCTTCCTTGAAGGGAAGGAGTTATCTCTGAATTTAAATAGAGAGACCTTTTCACTCCATAATGGTGACTCCTGTGAATTCTTTGTCTTAATCTTTTGCTCATATCACTTTCATATTTTTTTCAGGACAGAAGAATTATTTGCCAAAGGTAGCCAATAGTGTAGACAAGCAATTCTGGATAAAAGAAAGAAAGAAACTATTGACATAGTTCACATATACCATAGAGTTCATCATCCTAGCCGCTTAGCTGAGGGTAAAAAAATTCAATAGTTAGCAGGAAGTGTTCTGTCTTTAATATGCCGAATGATTGTGTCCTTTCACACATGCCTCACAGCCAGTGCCTCCACCCAAATAGTGGTTTTGGTTTCGTGACATGTAAATTGAGTTCCATCCCAACACTGCCTGAAGTGTCAGTGGCAACCTGGGACTCTAGCCCAGAAACGCGGACTTTTGGTCTGCCGTGCTAACCACTAGACCATGGATACCAAATCCCTGCATTTTCTAAGCCAATTCTGGGGCAGCTGCTTATTAACAAACAGATGTCACTTGATGGCACTGGCATCCATCAGAGAAAATGATTCTGCCTGAATCAGTCCCTGGGCAGTGCAGAAGTCACCACCACAAGCGTTGTCCCAAGATTCCTGTTTGCTACTTTATTAATAATAAAAATCTACATTGTACTGGCATTTACCTTGCTTTAGGAAAGGAATAGAATTCGAGTATTTGTGTTTTAATAAAATGTCTTATAAATCATGACAACCTCAGTATTTCATTATATTTCAGTTATTGTGAAACAATGTAAGCTTTGTCCAGCTGGAGGAGATGGAAGCTGGCTCATAATACCATGATTGAAGCAATAAAAGCTAGAAAAGTATTTCAATAATATGGTCAACATGGCTCCTTGCAGTTTGATATTCATCACTCTGCTGGTACTGAAATGTTAAGAAAGTGATTCTCTTTCCAATCAGTGAAGTATTTACCCATCACCCTTCTAAGCTCAACTACTGTCACAGCTTCTCTTGTTTTATTACTGCTACAATAGGAAACAGCATCCTTTGTGTGTGTAGGCATATGATTTTGGAACATGATATTTTCTCGTGTGGCCTGTGGCACACATTGCAAACTGCATGTTGTAATGATGGTCTCTCTTCCCCTATTTTTAATTAATGGTGCACACGTGTTTTAAATATTGCCATGTACACAGGTTCTGCAGAGTTCCACTTTGTGCTTTTTTATAATAGTAACAACAAGCATTTATTTTTTGTTCTTGCTACAATTTTAAATCCTTTATGCATTAATTTATTTTTGCATTTTTATTACACAGCCATCTTGAAAAACTCATGATAACACTCCCAGGCTCACTTTTATGACCCTCTTATATGGACATTCAAGTGAATTGTCGTCAGATTTTTTTTTTTTTTTTTGCACCCATGTCCTCACTAACAGCAAGAAGTGTGGCTTCGGTGTCCAGAACTGAGAAAATGGGCAGGGTAAATATGATATGCGTGGAACTCACCAGCTCCGCAGGTGCCAAATGGCAGTCCGGATGAACGAAGTCTAAAGGGAACCAACTGTTTGGACAGGGGAAACCAGTGGAGATGTGAAGCCTCATGCCACGTGTAGTGCACAAATAACATTTGTCCTCTACATTTTCTTTTGTCTCCTGTGCTTTTGGAGTCATATCCGCTCCCCCAAAAAACCATTGTCTACACCAATGCCTTGAGGTGTTTTCTGTATATTTTCTCCCAGTAGTTTCATAATACTTGGTCTTACACTGAGGTCTGCAGTTGATTTTGAGTTGGATAGGAGCAGTGTTTCAGTCTTCTGCATGTGGCAATTCAATTTTCCCAGTACCATTCTTTGAAAGGATTATCCTATCTCCACTGTGTTTTATTTTTTTTTTTTTTTGGCACCTGTGTTGAGAATCACTTCCTGTAGGTTAATAGGTTTATTTTTCCCTCTTTTGTTGATATGTATAAGCACAAAATCTAAGGTTTACAATGAAGTTGAGCATTTTGTGCACGTACGTATCTTGTCAAGGTGACAAGGACTTTCCCACTCTCCTTTGGTCCCTCCCACAACCCACCCCTCCCGCCCCCGTCGCCCTACTCCCATGTTTCACTTTGTTTTTTGTTTGAAGTTCCATAAGAGTTGTGATGTGGATTTCTAAGACCTCAGTTTTGTTCCCTTGATCTGCAGATTTATTATTTTCCCCTAAGTATCACTTTTGAAAGAAAAATCATGATATATATTAATATTATATTTCACTGAAATGTAAAGCTCAATAACACATACAAACATTAATTGCCTACCAAATCTCTAAAAACTTATTTAAACTACAGTTTTCTCTTATTTATCAGTGAACCTTTTTCATTTATAGGATAGTGTTATTTGTCCTACTACTCAGATTTCTTGTGCAGACTGGGTTTTCAAGAGACATCCTGGGAGTATAATTTTATATTCTTTTCAACTCTTATGAGTGGATTTTTTCCACTATTTTTCCACTATTTTTTCTAGTAATTGCACGGTGGTTCCATACAATTTGAGAATGTTGTGTGCGTACACATCAAATTAATGTCACATTCTCTTTCTCCTTCTTTTGTTACCCTTACACTAACTCCTTCACCCCCCCGACTCAACATCTCACCAATTTGACTAATATTTCATTTGTACTCTAGATCCCTCGTATGAGACAAATGATGTGATATTTACCCATATGAGTCTGACTCACTTTATCAAGCATAAAGATCTGAAGTTGTATCCACTTACCTACAAGTGCCTCGTATCTATCTGCATGTGTGGCATAGTAGTACTCCATTATGCACAAATACCATATTTTCTCTATCCACTGGTGTACTGATGGGTATTTTGCATCTTCCATGATCTGGCTCTTATTAGGTATGCTGTTACAAACATGGGTATGCACGTAACCCTTTTACATAGTGCTTTTAACTTTCGCAAAGATACCTGGGATAGGTATCACTGAATCAAAGTGTATATCTATTTTTAGTATTTTGTGGAATCTCTATACTGCTTTCCATAGTGGTTGCACAAGTTTACAGTCCCACCAGCAATGTAAAAGTGTTCCTTTCTCCCTGTACTTTTTTAACCATCTACTGCTTTTTTGAGTTTTAACCAAAAGGCATTGTCATTGGAGTGAAACATTATGTCAGTTTTGTTATGATTTAGTTTTCTATAGCACCTGAGGATGTTGAACAATTTTTATGTATTTGTACTTCTAAGAATTGTCTATTCCAATCGCTCATTTTTAAATTGAGTCTTTGATGGTGAGGGTACTATTTTTTTCAGTTCTTTGTATATAATGTAGATATTAGATAAGATTTTTTTCCCTTTTTGTCAGTTTATTTTGTGGTTTTTAAGAGTTTCTTGGTTGTAAATAACAGAAATTGATTCTTTCTAGCTTATGGGAAATGTTCAATTGATTGAAAAGATACTGGCTTATGTCACAGTGTTCAGGAATAGTAGAATAAGTGCATTTCTGAAAAGAAACATCAAAACAGGTCGGAACCTGGGTAGTTGTAAACGTTCTGGCCAGTGACTTTAGAAAATTTAAGAGTTTATTTGTTTCATTAAACAAAACAAAACAAAAATTCTCCTTGCTGAAAGGATCTGGCCTAATTTAACCCCTGGTGTTAACCTTCAGATGATAATCATGGTGGCTGGCTTGAGAGAGGCGGACCCACTCTACATTGCATAACTAGCCCAGATATGCCTCCTACATTCCATCCCTTTATATTCTCCCCATTAATCATTACTATGCTTCATGTAAAACACTGAGTACAATGCTCGCTACTTCATAAATGTGCAATCGCATCTTCCATATTGTTTTGGTGATTGTTAAGTAATTCCCACGGTTGGAGTTATTTGCTCTTTCTATGAAATAGATTCTGCCCCCTCCAAAATTCATATGGAAACGCTTGCTCCAAGTGTGATGGCTCTTGAATAGGGGACCTTTCGGAAAGCATTTGATTTCGCGAGACCATGAGAGTATGGCTTTCATGATGGGATTAATGCCTCTGTAACAGAATTCAGGGTGAAGTTCTGTCGTTCCATCAGGTAAAGACATAGAAATAAAGTTGCCGTCTGCGCACCAGTGAAGCTCTCATCTGACATTAAATCTCATGGCATCTTAAATTTGTGCTTTGCTGTCTCTAGAAGTACAAGAAAAAATATTTGTCATTTAGATCACACAACGTATAGCATTTTGTTGTACCAGTGTACGTTAAGTAAGTCAAATTTATTGAAGCATATTTCCATTAACTTGTTACACATATCCTCCCAAACACTGAGAAGTCACCTGCCGTTTCCCAGTGGCAGCACATACGATTATACCAAGGGTTGGCATTCAGGAGTGATGTTATTGATTAACCTTCCAATCTAGGTTTTTAAGGCGATGGCTACTAGGCCCATGTAGGATTTCATCCTGTCCTCTCATTCACTGTGTAGTAGACTGATCTCCATTTTAAGTTAGCTATTCATATAAAGTAAAGGGAAAAAAGGAGAACTGAATTGAAAATATCTGCATTCTTATATGTGTGCACATACACACCTACATTTTTGTCTAAATGTATGTGTACATCTAGAGTCTTGTCCATGAAGACATAAATTCAAACTTATATTCGGTACCCCTTTACCTTTCCCTCCCCCTTACCTCTGGACCCATCCTGTTTCTTTTGACTTTGATGAAATTTAAACTGTTCAATATCTTTGCCTAATCTGCAACTCAACCAAGTCTCTTCTTTCTGAAAGTTGTCTCTGTAGAGTGGCGGAGTTTTGTTCTTGGTGGTGGTGGTTTGTTTTGTTTTATTTTTTTCTAGAATCCTGATTTTTCTCAAGAAACTAAAATGAGCCAATGTCAAAACTTTCTCCCTGACTTCCATCCTGTACCACAGGGCATCCATTTAAGAGAAAGCCCTTTTTGGTCCCTTCGTTCCTAAAGGTGACTCATCAGCTTAGTATGATGATGACTGCTACTATTTGCCTGAGGAATCCTCTAGTGTGACGACAAATCTGAGCGGCCAGTGGTCCTCTGAGCATCAGTTCAGTGAAGCTATCATGAGGTTCCCAACTAGAAGCATTACTCATAATTCCTTAGACTTTGTGACCAGGGTACGTACCCGTGTCCCATGCTGGGAGGTTAAGGCTTTAGGTTAAGTTCAAACCAAATGGGATATAACTTGGTGTTTCTGAGTTCGGTCACTTGTATGTCCCAAACACACACACACGCCCTCACACAGTAGATGTGTAGATGTGGGAAAATGGGAAATATTAAAAATTCTGTGACATGTATAGAGTAATTTTATCTGGCCTTTAAAAAATGGATTAAGGTTTCAGCAGATTGTTGTATAACTAGGTAGAACTTCAAGTAAAAATGTTAATTAGTTATATATATATATATATATATATATATATATATATATATATATATATAGGAGCCAGTCTGTCTGTCATTCATAGCTTAACAACACAAACTTTGTATCTAGTCTTTTAGGGGACCTTAATTAGCCTATTTTTATCTGAGGCAATAGGAACATACAGGCACTCCTTTGCCAATAGTGAAGCAATCATGTCAGCCTTATCCCAGCAATGAGGTTTTAAATATGAATAATATGATAGTATTTCCAGTGAGAAGCTCAGAGTCTACAAGGGAGACAAACAGTATTAACATCTGTTAAGATACTTAAAATAGAAGTGTATAAATAGGATCATATTTCTCCAAGCTTAATCTACATCAAATTATCTGGAGGACTTGTTAAAACACAAATTCCATAGCTCCATTTCTACAGTGTATGATTCATTAGGTCTTAGGAAAAGCCCGAGAATTTGTATTTCTAAAACATTTGTTGCTCGCGCTAATGCTGAAGGAAGGCCTGGAAATGACTTTGAGAACCAGTAACATAGAAACTTGAAGTAAAGATGAAAGTCTGCTCTTTTCACCTAGCAAAGTGATTCGCTTTTTAGATTTCTTACTCCTAAGAAACAAATCATCGCAGCTCTTTCAATAAAATTGTGGTGGATTAAGTAAACATTAGGGTGGCTTCTGGGAACATCGTGAAGGCCAGTGCTCCAGAAACTATACGCCAACTGACACCACAAAAGTGGACTGATGGGTAAATGGCTGCCAAGAGGCACGTGGAGAATGCTTGCCGCGGTTTCGATTTTGTTGTGTAATTTGTTGTGAATATGCCAGCATCAATGCCATTTCTTAAAATTGTTGTGTTTCCTGAGATTGAGATTGTTTGTCCCTCATTCTTGGATTCCATATGGAGTCTTCTTCCTCAAGTTGTTGAATTTTAAAGAAAAATATCATAGGGTGGCCTCTTATGGCTAAATTCTTGTCCCATACCCTAGATATGGAGAAATGGAGAAGCTATAGCAGCAGGGTGTGCCCTGTCTTCTTTCATAATACAATAGTGCACACCAGACAGAGTGTAGTCTCCTGTAATGAGATTTTACACCGCGTACAGAAAAAAAAAATGACTTTCAAACTGGGAGAAGTTTAGAGGAAATGTTTGAGCTTTAGAAAAAAATCTTTGGTAAGACTTATATGACTAAGCATGAGCTCACTAAGTTGCCTGCTTGTGCTCAGACTTGTGATCCTCCTGCCTCGGCCTCACAGAGTGCTGGAATCGTAAGTGTGCAGCCCTATTCCTAACACACAACATCTTAATCATCCCTGTGTGAGTCTGTATCTGTGTTCAAACTGTGTTCCTTTTAAAGGATTACACAATTACTGGATTGCACCAACTTTAATAACCTCCACTTGACTTGATTACCTCTGAAGACCCTGTTTCAAATAGGGTCACTTTGTGACAAACTGAGGATCAAGACTCCAACTTGCCTGTATTTGAGGGGCACAATTCAACCTACATCACTAGATTTCATAACACCATGTACTTATACATTTATATTTCACTTGTAACTGTACTGTTATTTATGTCATGACATAGTTGTCTGTTTCCCTTATAAGATCATACCCTTAAGAAGGCACCTTCAAAGTACCAGGATGTGTGTGTCAAGTAGACAAAAGCTAGAAGCCCTTCCTAGCAGGCTCAGGGCCTTGCACATTGTGAGATGGCCCATGAGACCCAGGACATGGCTTGATGAGAATTTTGATTTAGAAAATGGAAACACCACCCCGTCCCAGTACGTTAGCACCAAGTAGTGCCAAGAGCGTCACATCTTGTTGGGCAAGGGTGATGTGCAGTTAGGCAAGCTTCACAGTTTAAAGCATTCTCTCTGCACTTTCCCCAGGAAAATAATACATCAGCAATGAAATGAAAACAGCATGCAGCTTCCCAATGCACTTATTCCCTGGCTGTAGGAGTAGGTTTAGAATACATTCTCCCTGGAAATACATGTGTCTTTCAGCACTTATGTGGGAAAAGGACGTCCACGCTGGTATTTGAAATTGTCAGTTGTTCTGTTTCCACATGCATTCTGTCAGCATGGGGCTTTCAAAATAACACAATGTCAGTGTGACTTGAGTTGTTAAACACCCAAAGGATTTCTCAAAGAAAGTCAGGAGATGCCCTCTGAGGTTTTAAGTGGCAGATCACTAGTTTTTGTTTAAGTAACAGATTTGAGAACTAAATGCGGTGGTGGGAGTGGGGTAAATTAACAAAGCAATGTTCCAGACACTTAAAGTTCTCAAGTGAAATGGCTGAATCTATATTCTGTCGCTTTTTCTCCCCATGTCCTCATGGTTTTTAAATGTCAGCTACAGTCTTAAAGATAGGAGAGTGAAGGAGGGATTTTTTCACTTCTACATCTATGACACTGTGGATCTAATTCAGATAATAGCAATGCCGATAATCTTAGTTTCTTCCAGTAGCTAGGCTAGTCTGCCTCAGCTTGTTAGGGCCTCAAGCAGTGCTCACACTTTTCTCAGCTCACAATTTCACGTCAGTCACTCATCTTCCACTGCCCCTTGTATAGCATTCCACATTTATTTAAAATGGCATCATTGGGCTTTGTGTCAGTGGCTACAAACTCAATTTCTAGTATTGCATTTTTTGGAAGAAGAGTAAAGTTCTAGATGTTTAGGGACAGAATAATAAACATTTGGACCTCTACTCCAAAATTGATACTTCATTTGAAGGGTTATGTCCAGTGACACTGCTAGATTGAATTGTCAAAAATGATGAACAATGTATATAGTGAAGTACAGATTCTTATTAGACAACTATTGACTCAAGTAGATACAGGTACTCTACTCTATGTTAATAGCACCCTTAAGAAAATAATTAAGAGAATATATTCATACATATATGTGCTACAATGATAAAAATACATGAAATTCATGATGTTGACATATGTACATACACTAAAGTTAAGAAATTCAGGGTTTTGCCCCAGGTTACTGAAGTAGGAAATGACAAGACTGTGTTCGAATGCTGACAGTTGCTCGTCGTAATCCTTGGGTCCCTCCAGCGTGTCACTGAATTCTTAAGAATTAAGTCAAGTTCATTCTAATAAATACTGAGTTCTTTTGCTCTTGTTACTTGTAATTTGCTCGGGTGTAATCGCCTTTCCCAATTCTCCTGTCACCTCTCTGGTCCAGATTAGTGTGACGCCTCACTTTGGCTACAACAGACACGTGTGTCCTCCTGCCCTTGTTGTCCTCCACCACACCGCCTACTGTCCTTCACAGAAGTGACTGTATAAAATACATTCTATGCACTGTGTTTCTCACTTCCTAGTGCATGCTTATAAGTCAGGTTTCTCAGAAGCTGAGGCAGGAAAATTTTTAAGTTCAAAGCCAACCTTGGGAACTTGATGAGACCTTGTCTCAAAACAGAACTAAATGCCTGGGGGGTGTGCTCCTGGAGTAAATCCCAGTAATGCAAAAAAAAATGTGTTTTTGTTTTACAAGCTATGCTTTTTTAACTTTGTCTAGTGACTTAGCATTTTTCATGAAATAAAGGATGAAATCTTTTCCCTATACGCAAGGCTTTAAGTGACCCAGCCTTTTCTGGCTCATTATTGTTGTCTATGTTGTATACTCCAGTACACATTTAGAGCTCACTCATGGTGTTCTTTTCTGTTTTTCAAATATTCCATGATATTCTAGACTTGTG
Source organism: Ctenodactylus gundi (assembly GCA_004027205.1). Lineage (NCBI taxonomy): Eukaryota > Metazoa > Chordata > Mammalia > Rodentia > Ctenodactylidae > Ctenodactylus > Ctenodactylus gundi. The sequence continues at coordinate 182,528 of PVKB01002261.1, forward strand.
TGCAAACACATCCAATTTCTTGTACATAAAAATCTCTCTCCAGCTTTCCCTTGGCCCTTCCTGCATTCTTCTAATTACGAACTACCTGTCCCTCTGAGGTTGGCTGATCTACCATCACATCACAGAAGCTGTATCTTCTCCTCCGGAGTGAGACACTTTCCTCTTTACAATAGATTTTCTTAACAGCCTGTGCCTTTCTTTAGCGTAACTTCCATCAAGCTATTATTTAATTTGCTTTTGATTGTTTCTGTCTTCAAAAATTCAAACTAATTAGCAAGGCCTGGTGATACAGGCCTATAATTCCAGCACTGTGGAAGGCTTTGGCAGGAGTATGGCAAGGTTGAGCTCAGCCTGACCGACTCAGAAAGATTTTCTCTCAACATAAAACAAATTTTAAAAAATGGGCTGGGGATGTAGCTCATTGTAAAGGCCCTGAGTTCAATCCTCCATACTGCAAAATAAATATGCAAACAGATAAATCAATCTAATGAGAATAGAATTTTCTTCTTTTTTTCTGCATAAAAATTTACATGCTTGATTTGGTACATTTTTGTTGAGTGGCCAGAGTAAGAGAAGTATTTTTTATTGAGTCATCAAGAAAACAACAACAACAACAAAAAATAACGTTGAGAAGGTAAATTTAATCTCTACTTGGAAGGATGGTTAGCTTCTAAATACTAATAGCGCAGCAGTGGGGCTGAAATCTTAGGTAGCAGAAATCCTGGGAAAAACTTAGTGACAGAAAACCACAATCATTGCTGCTGATGTATGAACATAAAAATTTATTTGTGAAAACAGTAGAAGAGAAAAACTACCAGAAAATGATTTTGAAAAGATATGATCAGATCAAAAGGGGGAGGTAAAATTCATACCTTGATTTTGCAAGAGAGAGAAAAACATTAAAATATTAAGATAAGATTCAGGAAGCACTGTAGGAGAGAGATGAACTTAAAATTGAGCATTCAGAAATGAGACATTTTAGGTTTTAATTCCATTTCTCATGTTTGTTGCTTAACTTTGGATATTTCATTTAAGCCCTATATTATATAATAGAGTAATCCTGAGCTTTAGTGGCTAAACACAACAAAAGTTTATTTCTAGCTGTTATATAAACACAAGAGCCCATAGTTAGAGGTCCTCTTTTTTTTTTTTTTAATCTTGTGCTTTTATTTTCTTCTAAGGTTCTGCATCTGTTGGGTTTCTTGGTGAACAGGGTAGGAATAGAGAAATGTTCTACTGTCCTCAAAAGGTTCAGCTCTGCCATTCGTCAGAGAAAAATGACTACATCCTCTTAGCCAGGTACAAAGAAGGCTGGAAAAATTACACTTGGTGCCTGGGTATCTGCCCGATTTTACATTAGTGAAAGTTTTAAGTTGTGGTAGGCTGCGAGGTAGCTTTGCTGCATACCTTGAGCCAAAATCTGTTTCACAGCAAGAATAGGGGGATAGTAGCAGAGAACATGAAGACCTAACGTGAAGAATACCAGAGGATGAAGAATTTTCAATGTCTCAGCGCAGTGTCTCACACATAAATGGTCACTCCTTGGTGTAAAAGAAGGAGAGACTAAGGCCCAAGCACCACCAAAGGCAATGAAAAAAGAGAAAACATGGGGAAAACCCTAGGAAAGCCTGTGTTATGCTCGGTTCTAAATTGATGTTTTCAGTTTTGGTTTGGGAACATGTATTTAAACTCTTGAGAACTTGAATGGAAATGATAACTTTGCTATATTGTACTACAGACAACTCTGCAGTGCGTCCAGCAGCTGGTCCTGGCAGTCCTGTCGCTACAAGTACCAGAGCCCGGCATCCACCCGCAGAGCTCCGTGGAGTTGTCACAATGCCCTATTTTCATAATCTTGAACAATGTTACATTCTGAGCCATTCATCATTTTGCAAGATTGGCTTACACAGTTCTAGTGTTGTCAGCAAACAAAGGAATCACTATTGGATTTCTCTGATGATACGCAAGAAGTTATTACATCATTTCTCATCAATAATTTGGTGCTTCTCCCACAATATGTAGAACACATATGAAATAGTTTACTGATGAGAAACAGATATCATCAACTTCGGATTTTATTTTTGTCAATAAATATCATCCATAGTAAATAAAAACTCTGCCAGCCACATGGGCTCAAAACCACTGTAAGTTGAAGTGATAACGTCATTGTTAGTTATCCTCTGTGTGAGTGTGTTCATGCATGTGCTTGCACACGTGTTTGTTCATGTGTGTATGTCCTTTCACACAGGTGTATGTCAGTATAAATTTTGGAGCGCTTAAGCCTAAAATACAAGGTAGCACAGTTTCAGCTGATTTCTGGTTTTCACATTATCCTGAGATGATACCATATGACACAGAATATTTAAAAGATGTGTCTATTTTTTGCACAGGCTGGAAGTAAATAAATATTAAGATGTAATACTTCACAGTATTCTTTAGCAAATTCATTCTTTCATCTTTATCTTTTCAGAGAAGAAAATCCATGCAGGTCATCTACTAAATTTGTCTATAGAATAGAGGATAATCAGTTCTTCAGCTGAAGACTTGGTGAATATTAAGGGATTTTTAATGACCCCTAGAAAAATAATTGGCAGTAATGCCTCCAGGCACCCGACTGGAAGCCCCATTTTTCCACGCATGTTTCTTCCTTTTCCCTTGTACCTGTTTTGTCGCCAAAGGCTTTCTGTTAATTTTATCTCAGTTACACTCTCATCTGATCCCCACCATCTGTGTCTCAACTTAGCTCTTAACTCAACCCTTTTTATAGCCAATTAACCCAGCCCGTTTTCAGTTTTATACCTGTGACTTCATGAATCAGCTTTATTCCTGTCATCTAAAGTTTTATGACTCACATTCACCTGATGAAGAGCAGAAATTAACCTTTTGGTGAAAGAAAGTTGAAAACGCAAAGATCCAAGGGGTGGACACCTTGCTCAAATGTCCTGCTTTGCACCAGTGCCCTCCAGGACAGAGCTCTCACCAGAGTGAGATTCTTCTTCATCTCACATGGAACCATTTTTTTTTTTAAATCTTTCTCTTGCTTGTTTTATTTCCTTCTGCCTTAATCTGTCCAAGCGATTCTTCTAGTGTATTGGGAAGACACTATCCGAAAAGAACGTGGATTCTTATGCTAACTACTCAAAAGTCAGTTGGCTTTCCTTTTGTCAGCATACTGAGCAGGACACTCAAATTTGTGTACATTCAGCTTTTTTGTTGTTAAAATCATCCCCTAAATGCATAGACTTGATGGCTTCTGAGGGTGAAATATCAAAGTAGAAGTTAACAACATTTTTTTCCATATAAGATAGCATTTTTCTGTATTTCCAGAATAATACATAAGAGTTTCAGTTTCTATTATATGCTGTCATTATTTCTACCTGAGCATGAGTTCTTGGAGGATATAATAATTATATCTTAGTCGTCTTCATATCTTGTTTCCATCTACCTTTAATGACAGAAAGATTGGTACTTGGTTCATCTATGTGCTTTGTTGGTGTCTTGTTCTTAAGAGCTAAAATTAAGAAAGGAGAGAAGGAAGGAAGACAAGGAGGAGGGAAGGGAGGGGGAAACAGACAGAGATAGACAGTAAAGATCCAAGAAAGAAATACTGCTGTAGGTATGTTTAAATTTTTTGAAGTAAGTGCGAATAACCCATCTTTAACACTATTACTTATTAACCACTTTTTTATTTTTCTCAGTATGACTATTTTCATTGCCATATATTTGAAAGTACATAGTAAATACATTCAACGTGGAGGATAGTGCACACGCACGTTGCTCCTTCCTCATTTTCCTCTTCTGTCTTCCCCTCTCTGCCCTCCACCTCCCTCCACCTCCAGATCCCCTTTTCAATTAACCACTTGTTTTAATGTTTGCTCTTAGAATTGAAGAGTGATACTTTCTCGTCATTACCTATAATTGACTCCTACTTAAGATCTCAACTTTGATTAAATTCTGTCACAAATGAAAATATTATTAACACGGGATTTTCATGCCACTAGTCATATTTTCCGCCTTCCAGAAAATAGTTGTCTTGTTTCTTGCTTAAAATAAGTACCACTCTCCCCATGCCACGGGACAATCGTTTCTCCTGGAGTCTCTTACACCAGCTAAGATGACACTCATGATTAACTGACATATTTTCCTAAAGTTCTTAAAAGCTGCCAGCTATACCATACTAAGAGAAAATAATATGGAAGAGTTTTAGTTTATTTCATAAGGTAGCAACTAAATAACAGTAGAAGATAAGACACTTGATTTATAATTATTTTTTAAGTTTCACGTAAAAAATGAAAGTTTGGGAGATTTTCCAGAACCTATTCCATCCCCAGAGATTTATCATTCATTAGTTTATCAGTAGAGTCATGATGTCTGTGGTGGAAACCCTTTAAGCTGGTTATTTAAGTGGATTCTCAAACTTCATTGACCTTGAAATCCACTTCTTTCTATTTCTCACATCTTTATTTATAGCCAATATTTATAAAACACTGTTTGAGAAATATTATCTGGAACCAATACCACCACTGTCATAACCACTAGTAATTTCAATAATAATAAAGTTTAAACATGGCTTACGGAAGTGAGTTTGTTGCAACTTCATGATAAATCACACTACTATTTGGTGACCAACCACTTTCTTTTCAAAATGTTGACAGATCATCTCTTCCTTAATTTGTGCACAATCTTAGCCAAGGTCGACATCGAGTAGTTTCTGTAAGGTGTGATTAAAAGATGCAGTGAATATGTGTGTTAAAAGTTATTATACTATAAGTCACATTGTCATTTTACCCCCAGAATTCTTCTCTTTGCTCCAAACACGGTTATCTCAACGTTCTTGGCCCTTTCTGAAGCAGTTATTGAACTCTACTTTATTAGTGTCTTTCATTGCGCTGTCACAGATGCCTCAATACCCTCCTTAACCCAAAACCTTTCTCAGATGGTTGTTTTGCTCTGGGGATGACCCAGAAGTCACACGGTGCAAGATCTAGTCAAGAAGGTGGGTGAGTACATGCCATCCTGTTTTTATGAACCTGCCTTTCCACTGGACGACATGTGGTAGTAAAATTCAATGTATTTTTGATCACACCTTGTAAAGAAAGAAAGAGGACTTCTAGAACCGCTTCAGAAATCAGCAAGACAAGGGGGATAAGTGTGTTCAAAACAAGGGAGAGTATTTTGAGAGAGATTAGGCAATGTGTAAAATTTTTAGCTTACATGCAATATATATTTTGATCACCTCTTATGTGTCTGAAAAGCAAATGGTAGGATTTTTGGATATCATGTTCTTTTTTAAGTGCAAGAAATTTAGACTCCTTGAAATAGTCTATGTTTTATAGTGGCACTGGACAACACAGTCTATGGACCAGCTGTGGGTTGGCTGCCTAAGAGTATATATAGGCTGGGGAGGGATGATAACAGGTGATTTTAATACCCCATGTGGTTGCAGTCCAGTCCAGTTCCATGAGAACAGTAACCTCTGGCAGGTATAATTCATTCACACTACAGTTAGGTTCAAATCTAGGCTTTTTGACACCAGAGCTTGTATTCTTTTTCTAATAAACACATCTAAAGCCAAAAATTTCTGTAGCATTTCATTTTAGCCAAGAAGCACGCTAGCAGATGACTAGCAATTTTGTATCTTTCTTTTACATTTTGAGCCTTTAGACTTATTGTAGTCACTTCTATATCTGGACTGCAGCAGAGAAATATTTCATCTCCAGAGAACTCTGTGGCTAATGCACTGTACATCTACACCATCACACTTTTTTTCCCCCAGTAAATTCTGTTATCTTTTTGCTACTTGGGTTCTTTTTATGCTTAGACCTCTTGCCCCTTTATCTCTCTGTTTTTCTAGTGAGCCATTTGTTTCCCCTACCTGCCTTTTGTCCTTTCTTCTTTCTTTCTTTCTCTTGAGATAAAGTCTTTTTCTGTTGCCATTGCTGACCTTGACCTTGATCCAACCAGTTCTCCTGACTCACCTGCCCAAACTGGGATTACATGAAATTTGGGGGGAAATATCCTATAATTAAATTAATAATAATAATAAATTTCATTCAGCTATTTTTGTGATTATCTGAAATCATCATATCTCTGAATTTATTTCTTTGTCTTCTACAATCTCAATGTCTACTTGTTATCTCTGTTTTAAATACAGACATGTAGACAGAAAATCTTCGATGCTGTTTGCAATTCTTTCCGGTCTTAGGTTATGCACTCCCATGAAGCTCTTTCGTTGCAACCCTTCTTTTCTGCTCACGCCAGGTATGTGTCACAGTGACTGAACACGTGGACTCCCTTCATGTGTGGTGGTGTATCCTCCACACTTTTTTTTTCAGTTTTATTTTAGATTTCATCTTGCTACATTTGTCTCTCACCCCTGCGTCGTTTTCCCCAATCCTTAAATGGTTTCATTCTCTCACTAGCAATCTCCCTCTGTAAAATTTTCCCCTGGGGCTTGCTGTGCCAGCAAGCATATTGAGATGGTGTTGCAAGCTGATGAAAGTATTTACCACAGTGGCAAAGTGAGGTTGAATTTATTTAGGTCAGAGTCTACTGTCAGGAGGTCCAGTGGGTGAGTTACAAGAGAACCACTTGTCCTATTGAGAAGCTGGAGTTTTATTTTTATTTTTATGAGTTTTAGGATTGAAAAGGAGCTCTGTAGGAAGAGGGAGACTAACAAATGTTCTATACCACCCCCAAGGATCTTCTGCAAGTGCCTGACTTATGCCTATATTCGCACATCTACAGTTGCAATTTGAAAATATTTTGGGGAGGGATTAATCCAGGGTGTTCACACTGAGCTACAGTATCCCCCCAGCCCCCCCCCCCCCTTTTGTTTTTTTTTTTTTTTTTTTTTTTTTTGGTCTGTATTTTGAGATAAGGAATCAATACCTCTCTAAATTGTCCAGGCTGAGCTCAAACTTGTGATCCTCCCTGCCTCAGTCTCCCAAAGAACTGGGATCCTTGCAGCTTCCGATGGGGTTTTTGCTTAGTTGGGGTGGTTGGTGCACATAAGGTTTAAGAGGATGGATTGGAAGGAGGCCCTGGAGAGGTGTGTCTGCAGGAATCCCTGGAGATGTGTGCCTGTTTCTAAGCCCAGTGTTACTTCATTGTCACCGACCCTGTCGGTGTGAGATGGGCAAGACAGTTTTTAGTAGATTTCTGCTGTTTTAACCAAATTTGCTAATGGATGGCTACTGCAAGGGTTATAAGTATATGCATAATATTTTAATACCAACTGCCTATTCATTTGGTAGTTTTATACATTACCATTTTCAAAAAAACCTTCTACATGTAGCAATAAAAATGAAACTATAGCTGTGCTTTGCCATTTGTAGAACAGAAAACACTTTTTCCTGTAGCTTTTGAAACTCATGTTTGTAAAACTGCATTGAAATTGTATTAATTTTTGCAAAACTCAGAAAAAGGCATAGGATTTTAGTTTAATGCAGATAAATGAATATAAAGGCAATTAGCAATGGCCTTGGTGCAATGCCAGTCTGTTGCTTTCTTTCCAGGAGCAGGGTTAAAAACTAGTATGTGCTCAAATCAAGGTGGGCTTGTTCCTCTTATATTGGTTTTCCTTGTCACCTGCTTTCATCGCATACCCCAGTGTCCTTGTTCCTGCATACCTCTGGCATTCAAGTTCAGTGAATTATGTTGGTAATAAAAAGGGAAGAAACTTTCTTCAGAATTACTGATAATGCAAAATGTAACTATTTAAATAAAAGGGCCTCCTAACATCTTTTAATCTTGGGATAGCCTCAAGCTTTTCATTTTTTAATGTGACTGTATCCAAGCATTTTTAGAATATCAACTGCCCGGTAATTAGCTATTTTGGATAGTTTGCAAATTTCCTTCCCTCTGGTGTCTTTTGGACATTTAAGAAAACATTATTTCTTTAGTAGAAATCTTCTGAGTCAGATTGCTTTTGTTTTGTTTTGTTTTCTTTGGTCTTATTTTCTTACCTTTTGTTCCCCATCATAAAGAAAGAAGGAGCTAGAGAGACCATAAAAAGATGAAACTACAACACAGGAAATCCAGTTTATGTTTCTGCACTTAGCTCTTTGTAAATGCCAGGTTCAGAAATGGTATCCAGTCTTTCAAAATGGCTTTGTGGGTTTGATTTCTTCCCACGATTTATGTAGTAAAGACTCAATTAACAGTGACACTATTTTTTTTTTCTGTAGCAAAACCTGCTGCAATCTCACCAATAGAAAAGATCCGTATCAAGGGGAAACAAATTCTCCTTGGGAATCTTATGACTTCTGCCATTATTGAAGTTCACTGATCAATTGTGAATACATATTTATAGTCTAGGCATGAAGATGAGTTATGAAACTTTCAAAATCATATTCTTACCCTTACTCCAGAATGTTCTAGTTCTTTCTCTAATTCTAGGCAGGACTGCACCATCTCCATTTCTGGAATATTTGCTTGCCTACCTAATGAATATTCATGGTTGCATGTCTTGGCTCTAGCAATCAACATCAAAGAGGACTCTGGATTCAGACAGATCCCATATTTGAGTCCTAACTTGTTCATCTTCATTATGTACACAGAAGCAAAATACTTCATATCTTTAATTCTTGAATCTTTAATGGGAATAGGAAAAGTGAAGAGGCATTGAAAGTTCTTGTCACAGTACAAAGTAAGTGCGCAGTAAATGTTACTTTCTATGTACGGCATTGTTTTCATTATGGTTGCTCTTCGTGCCATCAGTAAGAACCTCAAGAATAAATCCTACATCGGGTGGATGTGTAAGTGTGAGCAGGCATCTGGCATTGTAAAAATGAAACAAATAAAACAATTCAGGGTAAAAACACTAAGGATCACTTCAGAGATGAAGAGATTTAAGTCAGAACATAAGAGAAATGTATTAGAAATTGAGTAGAAAAATGATATGTAGAAGAGAGATTTTGGGGTGTCCTGAAAGTCATCTGTCTACATGTGCCCATGATGGAAAATGAAAAGGTAAAAACAGTGAATCAGAAGTGCATTTGGAAATGATGAGTTCACCGACCCTGGGGCAGATGACCAAAGGAAAGAGAGAAACAGAGGAATGATCAAGATGAAACTGGAGAAAGAGGAAGCAAACTTTGAGTCAGGTTCCCAGCATACAGGATGCCTCACTTCTACAGAAGAAAAGGCAGCCTTGTGGGACACAAGCTGTCCGCTTCTCTGAGCAAAGAAAAAACCATATGCATAGTCTTCATTTATTCTTTCTCTCACAGTTGCACTCAACTGTGACCTCTGTTTTTAACATACTTCCTTGTGTTAGCGATACTAATCAAACTTATGTACCTATTTTCAAAAAAGAGCTAGTTTTTTAAATTATTTGTCTAAATAAAAGCAATGTGTTGCAACCATATATATATATATATATATATATCAGAAAATATAAACAAAATAATAAATTATGCTATTCATTCTACTGGTCAGTGAAAAATGGTAAAACACTAGTTTGTAGATCTATTCAAATATAACTCCTGTTTTCTTTGCCAAATTACATCTTTTCCACTATTCTGTAAACTATGTTCCCCCAAATAGATCATTCCATCTTTCCATATAAAAAACTATAAATATAAATAGTTTAACTATAAATAACTACATAATTATTTTAAATTTCTGGCTTACATGTCATGCATAAAATTTAATATCCATAAGCAATCCACTCATGATGAATATGTATACATAGAAATTGTTTTGTTTTTATGGTATATACCTCTTAAGATTATTCACTTGACAGTCTTGTACTGCCTTGATATCTCCACTACCTATTAATTTCTTTTTTGTGTGAGGTTTTAGAGAACAAACCCAGGGTCTCCACTCTGAGCTACATCCCACCTTCTGCCTCAGCCTCCCAGAGTGCTGGGACCACAGGCGGTAACCCCCAAAGCCCTCAGGCCTAGCTCACTGCTAATCAGTTTGCATCTCCCTCTTGTGTGTCTAATTCCTACGACGCTCCATGCACCCATGGTGCTAAAATAGAAGTAATAATTTGAGCAATAAATAATAGTAGTGTCATTGGCTTTTATAGAGTATCTTTGGGATGTCATTAGACCTACATTGAATATTTACATGTATTGTGTGACTTTATTTTCTCCAAAAGTGTATGAGTTAAAGGACATTTCCAGTATTTTATGTGCAAAAAATAAATAAATAAAAAAACACAACCTAAGAAAATCAAAATAATTCACCCAAGGACATGTATTTAGTAAGTGCTTAGACAAGGTGTAAATTGTAAACTCCATGAATGCAATCACCAGGCCCTCAATTACTTTGCTATCAGAACAAATTAAAGATCTTGTAATTTTACAATTTGATAGTCACCTTTCCTGAAAAAGATTTAGATACCATCCTAGGGAGCTGGAATGAACTGGCAAGATGTCCTGGTACCACTGCCATGAAGAACAATGCTTTTTGTATGTTGACTGTATTACATCTATGGGGCCAGAAGTGACTTATGTGTCGGCTAATTAAAAATCTTAAAGAGGAACTCAACCTATGTCCAACTCCAAATTATCATTTTGACCAAGTTTCTCCAGTTTCCAGATGGACTCCAGTGAGAGGCATGTTACTTTTAATTTAAGAATTTTAATTAAGCTTCTGTGACATTTTTGTAGCTCTCCAGTGATGGTGGGCCCATTAAGATGCAATATTCAGTAATCTTAGGGTTTCATTATTGAAGTGATTTTCAGATGGCAGTCCCACAGCATGAGTATCACCTGAGATCCTGTGAGAAATGCAAATCCTTGGCCCTCATTTCGTACCTACTATCTTAGAAACTCAGAGAATGAGCCCAAAATACTGCTTTAAATAAAAGTCTCCAGAATTTTTGTCACATGTCAGCATGTGAAAGCCAGTGCACTGTGGTTTATAGCCCTATCAAAGTCTTGAACACTTTGTTTAGATATTGAGCAACTTGCATTTGTGAGGCCAATGTGGCCTCTTTAAACCATCTTCAAGGGGAGGAGATCTGACATGATCTTTAACTTTTTTGTAGCAAAATGTCAGCTTCACCATGGGCAATCTGGCTAGTGTGTCACGGACGTCTTCCTTTGCAGGAGACAAGGCCTACTTTCCACTCATTCCCAATGGATGGACCTTTTGAACAACTATACTCAACATTGGCCAAGACTCTCATACTCCCTGACATTTCAGAAAATAAGTACAGTGGAGAGCATGACGCCTCATATTTCAAGCTGTATTTCTACTCAGTTTTTGCTCTTAACTCGTATCAGTTTAAATCAACACAAAGCTGAATCTTTGTTCATCTGTACATGGTTTCTTTTCTTTTTTACTTTAAGACATTCAAACACAGAACATTAAGTTATACCTTTTTTTCCCCCAGAGTTGATTTAAAATTTTTTACATGTAAACATTCCATTATTTCTCATATCATAATTTAGACAATCCATTCTTTTTAAAGCTTAGAGCTGATTACTTTAGTGTCAAACTTGGCTGTTTACTTAAGTCAGTAATGCCAGAATATAGCAACTTCTAAAAATGAATATCTCTTCACATTAATTATTTTAAATGATTCCTTCTATCTTATCAACCTGTAGTACCTATTGGTATATCCATTTATCTATTTATCTATCTTTCAGTCTCTTTTATGTTTGTTTATTGGTTACTGTCTAGTTCAGAGACAAGCCATTGTAATGACTCTTTCTGGCTCAGTTACAAAGTCTTCCTTGCATTCACAATATTATTTTTTATTTTTAATTATCCTGGTGTCAATTAGTTCTCTATTGTTAGTAATTTGAAACTTCTCTAAGAGCTAGTATAATTACAAATAATTTCTTCTTTTCTTCCAGCACCCTTGAGCATCTAATACTCTGTATTCTATATATGTACAACAAAATTAGCAAGTGATTTGATCTAAGTTTGTATTTCCATTAATTGAGTGTATTCTGAAATATGCCTGTCACCGTGCATGAAAGGAGAGCACACATGTACACACACACACATGTACACACACACACACACACACACACACACACAAATTCGTTTTTTTAGCTATAGCAAGATGTGCCCTCTAAACAAAATGAAAATATCACTAGAGAAAATATAGTAGTCCTTCCTTACCTACAGGAATACTTTTCAAGACACCCAGTGGATGCTTCCAAGCATGAATAATTCCAAACCTTACATATATATTTTTGTCCTGTAGCTACATACCTAAGAAAGTTTGTCTTATTATTTATGTGCAGTAAAAGAGTACAATGACTGTTAATAATCAGACAAAATCAACTATTGTTGTAAAATTGCCAGCCTCACTGCTCCTGTGTTTTGGGGCACTATTATGTAAAATAGTAACAAGTCGAATATGGTACTATAGTACTACTATGGTTGACCTCCTAACTGAGGCACCTACTAAGTGGCCAACCAGCAACATAGACCACATGGAAACACTAGACACAGGGGCCTTTCATGCCCCTGAGTTGACGAAGTGGAAGAATATGAAATTCCATCACGCTTTTCTGAAGGGAACAGAATTGAAATTGTATGAGGTGTTTGTTTCTGGAATTTCCCACTTAAAAACTTTAGATTGCCACGATTGCAGGCAACCAAAACTGGGGACAGTGAAATTGTGAGTGGGGGAGCGTGTGTGTATGGAGTTGCTTGTGTGCTTCTCAGTCCGTGCTCTGGTTCCCATCCATAGCCTTCAATTGTTATTATTTGTTTACTGTAGCCTTCCTAAGTTTATTGAGGTTACGATCTAAAGTATACGGATCATCGTCCCATTGCTTCATATGATAATCAAGAGCTGATGGACAAGGGGATCAGTAAATATCAAAGAGTGGAATGAAATTTTCCTCTTTCAGAAGCCAAGGATGAAAGGCAAGCCGCAAAGAATTAGAGTTTACTGGCAAAGTTTTATAGAGGAGAGAAGTGGAAGGGGCATTGGCTGCTTGGCCTTGAGCTCAGTGTTGTACATGGGTGGGAGGACAGAGAGTTGCTGTGCACAGAGAACACAACGTGACAAAAGGGACTTGGGTGGAGTCGGGAAGGAGCCGAGCAAATTATTTTAGAGAAAAAGTGACAGTGAGCATTGCCAGCCTGTCGAAGTGCCAAGAGTCTAGGCAGAGAGCTTTTATAGCTGGTAAATGAGGAAGTAGAGGTTTAAAGAGCTTTGTGTGGGGTATGTGATTTACTATAATTTATAATTAAATTTTTAGTCTCACGACAATATTCTAGAAGTTGGCAAACCACGGCCTGCAGCTCCAACCCAGCTCAGAGCCTATTTTCATACCGTGTTGAAGAAAACTAAGATTATATTTTTAGAGATTTATTTGAAAATAAAGTAGAACATGCACCATCAAACTTATTGAGGTTTTCAGAGCTGAAAATACTTATTTCCTATCTGGTAACTTAGGAAAAACTATCCTGATCCCTCAAGGAGAAAAAGGTAAGGGACAGTGAGCAAAGTCGGTGGAATAAAGGACCCACCTGAAGGCAGGGAGGGGAGGAGGCCACAGGACAGGTGAAGCTGTCAGTCACAGTGGCTGGGCACGTAGGCTACTTCTCATTGTTATAGGAGTTCACTGATTTTTCATTAGTGGACAACTTTGTCCACGTGGTGTTTGGGGTCTCAGGCTCTTTCCTTTGTAGAGACATAGCATGGTAATCTCGTCATTATTATATTCAGTGACATATCCCTGCTCCTTAATGATCTTGGCTTTGAAGTTACATGTCCCGTCTCTTGACTTGTTATTAATAATATCTGGCCACTTGTTATTACATTAGGAACTATGGTCTTTTTTTCTGAATGCCTACTTCCCATTTGAGGCTCTGTGAAGTGGCTTCTAGTTCTAGGTCATCATTTCTGCCAAAGGGCAGTGCTCATGGCTGTTAATTCTGCTGGGTAGTGGTTGCTTTCCACAGACATGAGTCTAGAAGCCATACAGGAATATTTGGAGATATATATGTTTGTTTGTGTGTGTGTGTGTGTGTGTGTGTGTGTGTGTGTGTACATATACATACATATACATATGCATTATATTCATTTTTGAGTTGCATATGTATAGCATACCTAGTTTGTGTTTACGTCTTAACGTATTACCTGGGTGTATACACGTGAATTTGTTGTTGCTGGTCCAATCTTGCCAGCTTGCTAAATAAATAAATAAATAAATACTTGTTTAGGTAAATAGAAAAAAAGGTTTAAACGTTTATTGCAAAGCTAGCTCCAGAGAAGATGAAGGAATCACAAACTTCAAATTATTATCTTCCTCTGTTTCAGATGAACTGGAGGTGTTTATACCCTGGTACAGAAGTAATTGTCTTTAAACATTTATTAATACCAGAATGAATCCAGTGTATCTCCTCTAATTTCCTTACCGATCTTAGCTCACAGGTTTATGTTCACAAAATGAAAGGAAGCTCACAGTAAACAGCGGGACCCCTCTATTGCTGGCCAGCGTGTGCTTCTCCATCTCTTGGTCCTAAAGGGAGGGCAGTCTTAGAACTGAAATTGTCCTTTGTTCTTGCATCCATTCTCTCTACAGTACTAATGACATGCATTATTGATTTGCCACCTGTTTTTACAAACACATAATCCCCCCTTTAATTTTCAAGCACTCTTTGGCTACATAGTATATTCCAATCTTTGAATATATTAATGCATAAAAAATTGTAACAACTGCCTCTTATTTGTTACTCACCTGATTTAGAACAGTCACCGATTCAGCTTTTCTAGGGTTCTATGATATTAACCTGTGTGTGAAAAACGAAACAGATTTACAGCATTTGACCTTTGAGCTCCTTTTCTTGGTGCCATTCTTCATTCCACTGTGATGATTATGATTCTGTCCATTTTTTGTATTTCATAAGGAAATCAATTCTACATCTCTTCAAGCTCTGATACTACTTTTTTATTACTGAAAAACTAAAACTCTACAGTATAAATCCAAGCTGCAAGGTAACTACTTGTTAATTAAGAGAATACACTTTGGAGAAGTCCCACTTCTGGTTATTTATTGCTTAAAAAAATGCTAAAACAGAAATCAACACATAGATGTTCATTACAATACGTTTTATAATAGTAAAAACTGGAAGCACCCCAAATACCCTTCCATGGGAGAATAGATCATCATATTTGGAGGGTAACCGAAAATACAAAAGAACAAACTATTTTAAAAAGATACATTGAGCAAATCTCAAAAACATTGTGCTCAGTGGGATGGGTCAATCGGCATAGTTTGTATGCTGTGTGATCCTGTTTATGTAAGACTCCCCAAAGACCAAGGCTACAGTGGTGACAACAGATTGGTGGGTGCCAAAATGTAGCAGTTTGGGAAGAAGTTGACTGTAATGCACAGTGGAATTTTTCTGGGGGATGGAACTCTTTTAGTTCAATTCCTATGACTGGAGCAAGTTCCTGAGATACCCAAATAATAAAGACAAATTATACTTCAGCTTACATTTTGGAGGTTTTAGGCTGTGATCAAGCAGCCCAGTCGCCTGTTAGCCTGTTGTGAGGTGAACATCACAACGAACAGTACATGGTGCAGTAAATTTGCTCATTTTGCGTCAGGATGTGACAAAGAAAAAGGGCTCAGGTCCACTGTCTCCTTCTAGGTTCCGCCCTCAATGACCTGAGGGTCCCAGTAGCTGTTATTTCTTAAAAGTTTTGTCACGTCCCAGTAACACCACACTGAGGACCATGCTCTAGCTTACAAACCTTGGGAGACTTTCCAGATTCAAACTATTCATGTAACAGGAACTATTCTGCTTGTGGGGCTAATATTCATTCAACTGAGCATGTACAAATGTCAATTTATTACATATTAATTAAAAATTGAATGTTTCTGGGCTGGAGGAATAACCCATCAATTAAAGTGCTTGCCTAGCAAACACTACGCAAGCATCAAGTGGCTCAAGTTCGATTCCCCAGCACCGTATAAACTGGGCATGGTGGTGCATGCCTGTAATTCAAACACTTGGGAGGCTGAGGCAGGCGGATTTACCTGAGTTCAAGACCAGGCTGGGCTACATAGTGAGTTCAGAATCTTTGGACTACAGAGTGAGACACCCCCCCCCAAAAAAAAAAAAGAAAGAAAAAGAAAAAATGAAAATGAAAGCTTCTAATTTTGGGAGAAATCATATCCCACTATTAAAATAATTTTACCAGGTACTAGTGACCTTCTGAAACACCTCGGCCTCTCATTAACAGTACAGATCTGGAACTCTCCACTGAGGAAGGGTTGAATGTGTTCATCGACTCAACAGATCCGGCTTAAAGTTCAGTCTAATAAGACCCAGGGTAAAACTAGGGACTGCGAAGGTTTAAAACCCTCTTTGGGGTCAGTGATTTTTCAAACATCCCTGTGAACCTGAACCAATTTGGAAGACCACCTAAAATCTAGGATAGGGTCCAAAAATTTGCGTTGCTATCAGGGTGACAGAACCTAATTCACGTAGGCTGAGGGAATTTATTTGAGAAATGCCCTGTCATTCCACACTGTCAGTTAACATTAAGCCGAGCATGGTCTCTTGGTGAGCTCCTGGGTTCCAAAAGTCCGCAGTGAGTCTCTTCTTTCTTTATCCCACGTAGGTGGCTTATCCAGGCATGGTTTCTTCAGTTCTCTGCACAGTTCCTCCATGAGTTAGTTGACTTGTCCACTGTCACCGAGCATTTTTATCTGTACTCTTTCTTTTTCAAATCGCTAGGCTTAGACTTCACACATGATGGAACTGTACTGTATTTAATTCTCTTCAAGGGCCTGTGGAAATGCACTTGCTTAACAAATTCTGTGCTATTGATTTTGGGGAGCTGTTCCCTTTCTGCTTTCTCCTTCCTATGGTCCCGAGTTTCCCCCTACACTGGCTTCTTTATCCACATGGCCAGCGGGTGTGTTCGTGTCACCTCCCTCCTACACCGTCAAGGTGACTCACCCCATTTCCTTCTCGTCTCGTCTCTTCTCTTCGCTTCGCTTCGCTTCTCTCCTCTCTCTCTCTCTCTCTCTCTCTCTCTCTCTCTCTCTCTCTCTCTCTCTCTCTCTGCAGGCAGGGTCTCACTCTGTGACCCAAGCCCACTCTTACATTGCTCATACCTTCTCCTTCTTTTTTTTTACAGATGGATGATGCCTCAGTTTGATGATATGTTTTACACAGTGCCTGCTATGAACTTTCCAACCATACGTTATGAGACTTCACCTCCAACTCGAGAGAAATGCCACCGGAGGGTCTTATCAATGATTTTCTGATACTAATTTCAAAAACTCTCTTGTCTCTGACTTGATGTTGCAAAGTCCTCTTTCCTAATTCAAACATGTATCTTTTCTGTTCTCCTAATTTTCTGATCACTGCAGTTTTCTTCCCTGGCTCACAATCCTTATGTTTCACCACCCATGTTCTCTTTGGATCTAACCTTTTTTGCCCATGCGGGCTTGTGATTCTTATATTTTTAGATGCAGTTTTGTATGTTGAACAAGATCATGGATGGACAGTGAAGGTGTACTGAAAAGATAAATTAGTGGGCACGTGGATGAGTAGACAACGGAATGAATATCTGTGAAACTGAGAAACTCCACAGCAAAAGGAAAAGGTCATTGACTTCTGACTGTGTGAATTTGTTTACAGGGAGAGATGATCGTTAATTTGCTCATTTACTCTCATTGATGCTTTGTCTTCTACTAAGCAGTTAGAGGAAATCAGAAAACTACTTTTTGCAGAGCATTAAAGCTCTGTGGTAGACTGTATAATCGCATCCACCACTGGAGTATTTTGGAAAGGTCATCAACTTGGTGGATCTTTTGCACCCTTTGTTCCTTATATAGATCTGGTTTTTATCTTGTTAACCCAAAAACTAAAGTTCAGAAATAATGGGATAATGGATAGTAACCATGAAGGCATGGGCGTCACATCTTCCGAGCATCCGCTATGTCTAAGGTACGTGCTTATGTGCCCGATCATACTGATATTCTCTTTCCTTCTCCTTCTTTCCTTTTTCTCTCCTATTTTTCTTTCTCCCATTCTATCAGTTTATCTTTTAAAGGTTTGTCAGTGTTCTCCAGGTAACCATAAAAAGTAATAGGCAGGAAGACAGACATCTGTATCTCTGTACATGCATATCTATTTGTATGTTCATGTGGATCTTCTTATAAATAAGAAAAGAATATTAACTTTGAGAATTTGGTTCAAGTGTCTTGGAGGGTGGCAAGTACAAAATTCTAATGGACTGGCCAGACAAATGGAAATTCGGAAAAGGTTTAATGTTCTCATTTGAAGGCTGTCGTGCGGCTGAATTCTCTCTTGCTCCGGAAATGTTGGCCATTCTTTGCTCCTTTGAAACCTTCATTTCACAAGACCAAGCCATACCTTGGAGAGCGGTTTACACAAATCATATTTACTTAAATGTTAATATCAGCCAAAACATCCTTAAACAAAGAGTGAGCTAACTCAATATTTGACCAGTTGACCATACCACTGGGCATGCTCTCTCTCGCCTAATTCCCAACTTCGTCTACTTCCAAACTACCCACATACTTCCAATACGTAGGCTTTCTTTCAGGTCCTCACAGCATGGATTTCTTCTCTATAATTCGGAACTTTCCAGAAGCACTTCTTTCTATTTTCCTAGAATGTTCTTCCACCCAGTAGAAAATGCTTTCCCATTCGTTTGTCTCAGCTGAGCTGACACTTCTTTAGTGGAGCTAGCCCATTAAAATTTCTAGTCTTAGTCAGGCCTCCTCATTAGCATCTCTGTGTGCAGATCCCTGTTGTTCCTTTCTTATAGTTAGCACAATTACGTAGTTTGGCATATTTCTAATCACCAGTTAGTTTTTCACATTCATTAACTTAATGTCTGTTTTTCCTTTTAATTTGAACAGTCCTTAGTTCATGGGTCTGATTCACTGTGTTTCCTCTATGTCAGTATACACAGTGGCCACTCAAGTGAGTATTACTAAGTAAATAAATATTCTGATAATCCAAAAGACTTTTTAGAATATATATTAAGCTTAGAAATGTAATACATCCTTTTAAATCCAGAATAACTTGAAATATTTAATTAGTTCTTTCTTACCAAACAGTAATATTTCTTGAATTAAGGCATCTCAGAACTTGGCTAGGGACTTGCTTAAAAAGCGTATTTATTGGAGAGAGAAACTAACACTGTTGGTACGAAAGGAAATTTGTACAGTAACTACTGAAATTGGTATAGAAGTCTCTCAAAGAAAACTAAGCCAAGAGCTATAATATGACCAAGTTACGCTACTCCTTGGTGTACACAAGTAGTATACAAGATTGCATACTATCCCCGTAGTAAAAATAGAGTAGAATGCCTAAGTAATATACACGTTTACTGGGCATTGGCCCTAGTACTCAAATTATGAAACTATCATGAAGTGTCTATCAACAAATGAATGGATAGAGAAAAGTGGTGTGCTTTAGCCCTAAACTTGAACACAATCATGTGACTTCTGGTGAAAAACAAGGATGGAACTGGTGATCGTTATGTTAAACAAAATAAGCCAGAAACAAATCTGTAAAAACGAGTTATCCCTCAGATATCACATGGTATCTGAGAGGAGAAAAAGGTGACATGCCAGTAGAACATAGATAACTAGAAGAGATGGGGGAGCTCAAGGGGAGGGATGGTAAGCTGGGGGACTCAGAAGAGATGGTCAGAGTATATTGTATATATGTATGAAAATTTACAATGAAACGCATTATTTTGTGTAATGAATATGCACTATAAATGTCTTTGTTGCGTGAAAGAAAAAAAAGAAAGAAACACGCACTTCTCAGCTCATGTAAGCTCTGGGAAGCTTTCAACTTAGAGATCTCGTCTTCTGGAATCTCTGTTTTTGTGCTGCTTTTATTCACCTGAAACACATGTATAACAATGGCAGATTGCCACAGGTGATTCAGTAGATTAGGAAGTGAGACTGGAGGATTTGGATTTGTAACGCGCTTTCCAGTAATGCTCTTGTTTGGAATTAGTAAATCAATACTGGGGACCCCATAATACCATGCCAAATACAAAGCGAGGACTGCCATGTCTGTTGCTAGGAAGTTTATTTCTGTGCAGTGATTTTGTTCATGCCACTCTGCTACTGATACATTAGATCTAATTTTAGACTAAGTGGAAACTCTGATAACACTCTTGAAAATCTATAAAGGCATTTTTCATCCACACTATTCCTTCATGTTCAAAATAAAAATTCCAGTTCTCGCAATGATAGTTATTCCTTCTTAGATATTTATCCATCTCCAACGTCATTAGTTCTTCATTGTACTCTGTCTTTTGAAGTTGGGATGATTGTACTAGGCAAGAATCTTAATGTTGACATATTTCTACTGACAAAAATGGCTGATTTTCAACATAATATTGTCATGCTCATACAGACTGTTGAAATGTTTTTCTGAACTTCTGTGTTCTTACCCATTTCTAATCATTTTATGCTTTTCAGATATCAATTCTGTTTTATATTTTTAAAAACTCTGCTCAAAACTGAACATCTCATGGAAAAAATATTTTTTTGCCTCAAAATTGTTTTCCCATTTTGTTGAAAAGAACTTCCAACTTTCTGGCAGTAGGAGATCCTGAGAGGGTAGTAGGCAGTAGGTATAGTTTGTATGGACTTGTAGTTCAAAGTCTAGTCAGCTGAACCAAGCCGAGCAATGAAATGAAACAAAATACCAAAAAACAAAAAGCAGGACCTTGAGTGGATGGAGCAAGGACACAAGTTTCTCCTTTCTGAGGTTCTAACAATGCTAAATAAAAATTTGGTGGAGATGGGATATGAACAGATAGATTGATATCAGATTGTGGGAGCTAAGCGTTCAGATTTTGGCTTAGAAGTAGTAATGTGCCCCCTTTTGGATGAATTTTATTCAGAATATCTAGAGTTAGATTTTGAAAGGAATTTAATGGAATTGCAGACTAAAGGGTAAAATGGGGGGAAAGATGGAAGATAAGTACAACGCTTAAATCAAGATAGAAAAGGCCAGGCTTTATACATAATACAGCATTCCCTGGTTGTGATGTGGAACCAAAAAAGCAAGCACAAATGGGTAATATTCAATGATTTGATTTCTATGAAATTTCAGAGCAGGAAGTCTAATTTGTGGTGTTGGCAACTAGTGATGTTACGTTGAGAGAGAGTTTATGTAAGAGAGTTCTGGGGTTCTGGTCACCGCTGTGTCTTAATCCATGAGGGAAACTTCACCTATTCCACTGGATTAAATATATTTGTGGTATGTTTATCCTCATAACTCAAAATTTGTCTTCCCCAAAGGAAGTGGTGTAGAAAGACAATGTGATTGGAATGTGAGAAAAACGATTTCTGTATTTCATCTTTAGAAAATTCTAGTGGGATATGTAAGGAGAGTATTGCCTTTTCTGTGACTAGCATACCTTGTGTCTACAAGGCTCATTATGGTAAATAATCTCCAAAGATAAGAGCCAACATTGCACCTCTTCTGCAAGTGGCTTGATTTTGTTTGCCATCTCTTTGAATCCTAGCTGCCCTTGAACTTGCTTCCAAATACATAATAGAATATGGTGGATATGACACCAATGATTCCAGATCTAATCATTAAGACACCTAGAATCTTTTATTTTCATTTTTCCCCATTTTGTTGATATGTATAAGTGCAATATTTAAGGTTTACAATGAAGTTTAGCATTTTGTGCACATACATATCTTCTTCCTTTCTACAATGCATCGAAGAGTACCCAGCTTAGAATGTTAACAGCACTGTGGTTGATAGCTGGGCATGGTGGCACATACCTATGAGCTCAGCACTCTGAGAGGCTGACAGAAGATCACAAGTTTGAGCCTACCCTGAACAACACAACAAATCCTGCCTCAAAAAAAAAAAAAAAAAAAAAAAAAAGTAAAAGGGGCTGAGAATGTAGCTAAGATCATCTCACACCTTCTGAGGAAGAATATTCAGAAAGGGATCTTAAGAACTATGATTTGTACTTCCATGGATGTTTGAAAAACATGGCTCTTGCCAAAGGTTTCTCTTATTTTTATGTTGCTCAGAAATAATCCGGACATCTTGTTAAAGTGTAAAATCTGATTCGCTTGGGGTAGAGTGGAGCCCAAGGTTCTGATTTCTAACAAGCTCCCCAGAGATGCTGAATCTTCACACCCTGGACCACGCTTTGCATCTCAAGGCTCTAGAGCAGTGGATCTGCCTTGAACTTGCATCAGAATCTCATAAAGACCCAGGCATGTTGCCTCCCCTGCAGAGAGGGTTTGATTCTGCAGGGACGGGGGAGCAGACTTAGAATTTATGCTCACAGCTAGTTCCCAAGTGATCCTTATGCTAAATTCCTGGGAATCCTACTTTGAGGTCCAAGGCTATAGATTATTATTTCTAAGTGTTCATAAAAATTCATGTCCGATGATTCCGGTAATTGCAGGTTCTCAGAGCTTTCTTCATATTCAGACTCCACCATATTTCTTCTATCTTTCTGGGTGAGAAACTTAGCAATATACATTTTAATAAGTTGCCTCTCCTAGGCCTATTCATATATTAGTGGTCCAGGATCCCCTTTGTTCTAGGGGAGCATGTTAGAACAGGTACAGTGGAAGAAGAGGATGTATAGTTTGGGAAAACACACACTTAATCTTAAACTTAATTTATTTGCTTCTTATTGTCCTCTGAAATTTAGATCACGCGTGAATTAATATGTGAGGAAGAATGGAGAAGATTTTCAGGTATATCAGAAATCATGGACTATATTCTAGAATCAAAAATACTCTTAAAAGTAGTCAGTTTTTCCTCTCCTGGCATAGTTTCACCAATTCTTTCTGAGAGTATATAATTATACTTTCTGTAGGAAATACAAGTTGAATGCTGCTTCCAATTTGCAGACCAAACATTAATATTAATGAGAACAGCTAAACTTTCTTGAATTTTTTCTATAGACTGGGCATTATGTAAATACGTCTCCAGCGCTATCTCACGTCCTATGTCAGGCAGTCCTTTCAGTCATGGATACTGTTCCCATTGCCTGTATGAGATAATTAAATATACTAAATTTAAGATACCTGTCCAAGGTTATATAGTTACTAATATCACGTCTAGAATATTCACCCTGTCTGATCTAATGTCCAACTGACTTTTCAGAGGCGGAGTGTAAGAGTAATTACATTTCAATTTACCTTTCAAACTTCCTAGTTAAAGCAGTGATTCAAATGCAATGTTCCCTCCGGATAAAGCATATGGGAATGAAATTTAATTCTTCATCTAGGAAGGATGTGGCCATGGCCAGCAGTTCTTCCCCTTGGTCCACTGGGTAATTTTTTATCCTTCTATCCCTCTACTACATTTTTCTTTTCCTTCCTTTAGAATCTGGGGCTCTTGGTGCTGTTTGTTCAATCGCGATGATTTTTGGGCAGCTGAGAGAATCTGTAGTCATCTGGTCTCAAAAGTAATTTCCAGGGTCACTTTGCTCTTATGATATGCATAAGAGAAAAATGTTTGTTCTGTCATCTGTCCTCTTCTCTTACTAAATGCTACTTTATGTAAAATTTCAAGGACCATTTTGTTATTACCATTTTTTTAGTTTCCTATTCCTAAGAAGTACAAAATATTTTTCAAACAACAGCATACAGTTTCTTTTGCTGCTTTAAAAAATAACTTTTTATTCTCAGCTTTATCAAAGATAGACTCATCTGTCATAAATACATCCAGATATCGTGAGTGAAAATCTCTAGGGAAGGGTTTTAGAAAGTTCTATTTTTAGTTACATGGAAATTTGAGCTGTACCTTTTTTTTTTTCATTTCACAGTCTGAACTTTAAATTCTCATTGTTTAAAAACCTGCTGGCATTTTTTAAAATCCATATTGATGTATTCTTATAAATTATACTTATTTTTTCAGTTTAGACTCTACAAAATTAAGAAAGATTATTTTGAATATCGTGTGCTATAGAAGTTTTTTAACTCAGAATCACAGGAAGTAAGTATTCTTGTACATTTAGAGTCTTATCCCTGTAAATTTAAATAGTTGATATTAGATTGATTCCAGATGAAGCATGAAAGGCCTGCTGGGTAAGGTGAAATTATAGTCTTAAGAGCACAGGAATATACAATTATGAAGGGACAGGCTTTTTACGTCTAGAGGAAGATGGGATATATTTGTAATTGGAAAAAATCTCTCAAGGTGTTGTGAGTTATAAATAAATAGAAAGAAAATTCAAACTCATTTAAGCAATATAGTGTATGCATTACTTCAGTTTTGAAGAAAGATTCGACCTGGACAAGGTCAAGTCTGATTATCAGGACACCAGTGCTATGTTGCTGTATCTCTCCTCTACGATGTGGCAAGCTGATCCTCAGAAAGGAGCATGGTGGTGGTGGCAGGTTTAGACATCTGCATCCAAATTTCATAAGGGGAGAGATTATCTCTCCTAATGTTTCTTTTTTTCAAGAACAGAAGACTCTGTTTTTCATTGCCGGAACAAAGGTTTAATGATTTTATAAGCAAATACTTGACCAATGCCTATAGTCAAGAAAAATGTCCTGGTTGATGCTGTATAAAGTCCTGTGTTCACATGGCCACCCTTGGCAAGGGGGACTAGAATACAATACAAGGTTCAGAGAGGAAGCTGGATTTCTACCTCACGAGAGACCATAAACACAGACTCAGAGTGGGTGCTGGGCAAGTAAATAACCATAGCACAAGAAGAAAAACTTGGTATAGTGTTAGAAATATCCTCTGCTGTCCTGACTGCCACATGCTGGATTTCCCATCAACACTGCCAGATAGACTGTCACTTTTTTGTTTAAAAGAAATGGAAAAAATAACAGACCCAGTACTACATTAATTAAATGTAGAGCAGGGCTTTTTTTAAACCCATGCATTCATGATTACTCAAATTAAAAATAACTTTGCAACAGGAAAGAGATGTGAAATTTATAGTTTAGGTCAATCTGTTTGGGATTTCTGAGCTGTTTTTCATTTGTGAATAAGTAATTCAGTGAAAACTCAAAAAGCCTTGCTCCAGATAAGTGAATATTTAATAAATGTCCTGTTTTGTGGGTGATTTATTTAAGTATTACCTCTGAAAATAAACACAAGAAGGGATAGCCACTTGGAAGGGTAGCTATTTGGAACATCAGTGTAGACTGAAGGAGCGCTTGAAAACAGAGATGTTAGACACCTGCTGATATTAGCTTTTCTTTCTTCTTTTACACTATGAGGTAATAGCTTCCAAACATTGAATTATCTTGAGAAGTTAATATCATTTTCTACCTGAACTGACTGAATTAATTGATCTTTGGTTTCAGAAACTTTTAATAATAATAATTCCAAAGGACAACTACCTGGAGGACTTGGGTTATGAATAGTGGGATGAATTTAATGTCACATTTTCTTATGCAATTTTTAACTTTGAACTATTAAACATAGTTTAGAACATACAGTCTCTTACTTGAATAGTATGGCACAGTCAACCAAGTAATGTGTACTTATGGGGACAGAAGAGACAAGGACATCTGCCTCAAGAGCTGTCCTCGTTTTAGAGGCCACGTAATTCGTCCAGAACATTATCCAAAGTTTGATTATCAAACTGTGCCATTTTTATTTAATACTCTTACATCATGCTTCCTTGTAGATTGCTTTCCAATATGAACACTCAATGACTTCACTATTTTTCCAAGTTGGCAATCTTTGAGGCTGCCTTTTCCACATTTAAAGGTATAACAAAGTCACTCAATAGAGTTCCTGGTTAATTATGTGATTCAGGTGATATTTGTGATTAAAACAAAGAAGGTAGAATAAAGGTAAGAGTGCAGATTAATAAAAATAGTTTTCATGTCTGGCTGACCAAGTAAACATAATGTCAAAAAAGGAAATGTACATTAATAATCTATAGATTTTAAGCAGATGAAGGAAGGCACAATTGAAGGACTTTGTATGCTCATAAAAGAGTGTGGCTGAAATAGTAATTAATACAAATGTACTATGTATCTCTTAAGACACTCTTAAATCCCCCGTGGTACTGCAGTGGATTAGGCTGGATTTTTTACTTTGCTCATGACATTGTATCAACTCACAAACGCTCTAAAATCTTTCAAAAAGGAGGCCGCCGGTGTAGGCAGTGACGTTGCATGGGGAAGGGGAGTAGGAATGAACTTGGCTCTGTGTTCCTTCGTCCTTTTGCTCTCTCTTTCTTTTCTTCGCCTCCTCCTGGCTACCTCCTTGCATATTAGATATTTTATTAGAAGGTGGATAGGGAAATCAAAAGGTAATGAAACTTCAATCTGCTAATTTTGTAACCTGTTAGCAGCTCCTTTTAAATGTTCCATGGGAAATGAAGCCATCATTTTTAGTTAAAAGGAAACCAAGTGATCATCTGCACGATTTATCAGTTACCGATTTACTAATAACTGGTAATTACATTAGGAATATCAATTTATTGCCTAAGCATATATGTCCCTGAGCCCTTTCTTTGCTAAGGGTTAAAAACATTTTCTGAAATGAACTTACATTTATGTATTTTATAAACCTCGAGTTCAACAAGAAAAGGTCCACGAGCATCCCAAAGCTAACTCCTATTGTGCTCCAGAACTTGGGCCAGTGCTAACAGTGATGACACTGAAATTGTTGACTGGCAAAAAATAATAATAATAACCGTGTTGTTTATGAGGTGCAAGACAGGAGAGTCTATCTTTATATCTGCTAAACCACTGCAACAGGAGGAAAAGGAGAGATGGCATCTGAGAAAAGGTGTTGGTAGCTTTCATGTCCCACCTTGGGGTAGTGTGACTGTAATTGGTTTAAAGAACAAAGTGATAACAATTTTTCCTTCCTCTTACATTTGATATGCTTTAATGGATGCTTGGTTCTCGGAGGCTGGCTTCGTGTTGGGCATACCCAAGTGGAAGAAGGGACAGAGAAGGCTTTTGGTTGACAATGAGGAGAAGATATACTTAGGCCGAATGAAGTGGACATTTTGGCTGAAGATAATTGTTTAGTAACTTTTTGAATGGAAATAATAAATTAAATGAAACCTGAAAGAGAAATAAAAGAAAATATGAGGGCAAAGATGTTGGTTAGGGATAAAGGAGACACCCTAACAGGCCCAATGAGCTGCTCTGACCCTACTTTCTAACAGCCCTTGGTTTTGGAGATGAAAGGACTTTATGCTGGAAACATTGGTTTGTGAGCATACGGGTGCCCAGCACCTGACTTCTCACAATTCTGAGTTCCTAGGGCTCGGGCAGGGTGTGACTCCTGTTTTTTCCTTTTCTTTTTTTTTTTAATGGGCCCAAGTGATCCTTGTATAGAAACATACTGTACAGCTACAACTCATAGATATATAAAGATTTCCTTTAACACTATCTTCTCTCACAAAGGATAATTCCTTTTTTTTCTGTGTGCAGTCTCAATTTCTATAACCTATGCCTGTTCTTTTCAGACACCAAAATAAACTGATTAAGTATCCCAAGACACAGTACACAGCTTAACACGAGAAGGAGTAAATTTCTCACATCAAGTCCTTGCCTTTACCATTCAAGACATCTGCATAAAGTTGAGAATTCTTTCCCAGTGACTTCCACTATGGACAAGAAGTGTGTAAGGAATTGATATCTGTAGAAGGAAACTGAAGACTGATAGCAGAAACTTTTAATTTTTAAGACACTAAGATAATACATTTCAGAGTTTGTTGTATTTCCAAATCCTACTGGTTTTGCTGCATCTGCTCAAAAGCAAGGGAAGCAGCTTATACTGTCTCGTGGAACTTCAGTAGTTATACCAGTGAAAGCAAAACATACTTTCACAAACTTGTTTCTTCTGAAAAGAAATGTCTGAAGCACAAAAGAGAAATGTTTTTAAATAGGTCATTGAGCTATATTGGGCTTTCTATATTTAGCACGGCTGCCTTAAAATCAGATATGGCAAGGGGAACTAAGCAGGCACTTAGAAAAATGCATTAATGCTCCTGACTACAGCATATTTAGTCATTACGATTCCTCAGAATGTGAAAGGGTAAACATCTCAGGCCATTTGATCCCTTTCCAAAATATTCACTCAGTCATGTATTGAGATTATTCTTTTTGACTGGAAATGACTCTGGAACAGAGCAAAGTAGAATTGGTGCTGGCCTTAGCTGGACCTAACATCTACCTTGGTGACAGGGCTGGCTGTGGGAGACACATGGAGGTGAGTTTATGGCTAGTCATGGGGAGATGTGCATAGGTAAGTTCCTGGCTGGTCATGAAGAGATACAGAGGTGAATTCTTGGCTGGTCATGAGGGAACACACACACAGGTGAGTTCATGATTTGTCATAAGGAAACAAGGTAGGTTTGTGACTGGCCCTGAGGAAACACACACACACACACACACACACACACACACACACACACACAAAAGTGAGTCTGTCGCTATGAGGAGACACACAGAAGTGAGCTGGCTGTGGTGAGCTTGAGGCCTTGAGACATGAAGCCGTGGTTCTTGGGTGGGTGCGAGTGCTTTCCTGCTCGGTACTGGGTGACCTTGGCCAAGTTCTTTGCCTTCTCTCAGCTTCAGTTTCCTCATGTGTGAGATGAGGATATATTCCCCTGTTCTATCCTG
Source organism: Ctenodactylus gundi (assembly GCA_004027205.1). Lineage (NCBI taxonomy): Eukaryota > Metazoa > Chordata > Mammalia > Rodentia > Ctenodactylidae > Ctenodactylus > Ctenodactylus gundi. Next base: position 211,081 of record PVKB01002261.1, read on the forward strand.
AGTAGTTCTTGTGCATGCACTAGGCACTGTGATATGTGACGAGGTAAAAAGGAAAGGATAGGCTGGCTCATAGGATGTCTCTTTACATAGCATCCACTCCAACAAACAATATCTGTAATCATTTTTTTATGGTGAGATTGTAGTGGGTTCCATGGGGCATTCAGAACATCATGGCTAATTACTGTTACATCCAATTATAAAATAAAATCAATTTGTTTAGTGAAATTGTTGTATTACCCCTTAGTACTCTACAATGTTTGTCCAGTGAAACTCAGGATTCTGCATGTGGTAGCAAAAGTGGTAAATCTTTAATGTGATCCGGGACGTACTTTTTCCAGGAGGGTGTGATAGACAAGAATTCGAGGGTTTGGCAAAGCATGTTTGAGTGTACATTCTCCACCCTCAGGAGTCTTATCTACACTGTGTGCAGCTGTATGTCCAGAAATGTTGAGTAGTGCCTACAAAGGACTAGAAAGTCAGGGCATATTTAAGCAAATAAATGAATCAAGTAAAATATCTAAGAAGAGAAGGGCCATAGAGTAGGACAGAACAGAGGATGAACGTCCATCGATGGTGTACGCTGAGTGGCAGAGCTCATGGCCTAAGGGCCTGGCATTTGATGGAAAGCTCTAAAACAACATAGTCCAGACAATGTCAAAAGCCAGCACAGATGGGCATTGGAATCAGAGGATAACTTCTTAATTTTTTTTCACAGAGGGCAAAAGGTCTGTGCTTTGAATTTGGCAAGGCAGATGAAAATATTACATAGCAGGAACAAGAGGAATGAGGGGAAGAAAAGAGAAAATCTAAATAGCAAATTTTTTAATCAAGACGGTCTAGCAGTATGGGCTAACCCACTGCCAGTGTGCAAAAGGGATGCTTTTGACATATTTGGAAATGTGTCCATTCAACCTGTCCAGGAGACTGATTTTTTACCACCTGTTTATAATCTGGTCACATAAGATATCTGTTTTAATTTGACTCGATTGCTACCTTCTTTAAGGTAATTGTCAATGGCTCAGGTGCTGAGTCAAGGAATCCTACCTAAGGAAGTTCACACAGAACCTTAACTGCACAGTGCTGGGAAAAATATTATCAGCTTAAACAAATGAAGGATTTACTCAGTTCCAATCTATTAACTGCTGGGGCTTCCCAGCCATTAGAAATGTACTCTAAGAAGCTTTCTCACCACTTTCTTATTAAACCCCAGTGTTCCATTCTGCATACAAATGAGGCTTCAGGTATCTTTGGAAGCTTTTTTCATCCTTAAAGTAGAGCCTGAATATTATGTTTCACAAAAGTGATAAACTCTAGGGAGTGGAAGCATACAACCAGGTGTTACCAAAGGAATGTGTTTTTAAAAATCAAGTCAAGAACACAAATGCTGGAAGCAACGCAGATGGGATGTTAATGGAAGTTGCCTTCTAATTTTGGATTCTGCTCTCTCCAAAAATAAAGGCAATGTTCAGAAAGTATTGAAGAAAAGAGAATTTCTGAACATCTCAACATCAAAGCTGAAACCGAGGACAGTGCTCACCCTGAAATCCTCTGTGACCTCTCCTGGCAGCTGTCAGGCCACGATACGACAAGTCAGAAGGATATGACAGTAAAGACCGTCACGCATGTATGCACTGATTTTTTTGAGGAATTACAGTGACCTATTTTGTGCTACAAGGCCTAAGTCTAATTTGCTTTCCATTAGTTTAAACTGAGGGCACTTTGGTGGAAGCCTGGCATGATGGATAATTCCTATCGTGGGTACCACCCAGGATTCGAAAAGAAAATCCCTTATTAAATGAGCAAGTCTGTACTGGTGGGGATGCATCAAGGAAACGAATCCCACCAGTTACCAGATTTATTCCCATGAGGAAAGACAGCTCCATAAACAAATAAATGAACCAACTAGGTATTAGCTGTTGTTTATTCCTGAGGTGTTCAGATCTTTTAACAGCATGAATAATTTAAAAAGGAGCATGAATTTTAAAACATAGACTTTTCCATCTTCACTTAGGATTAAAATATCTCGCTTTTGATTAAAAGATATGTCTGATTTAACTGAGCCTTTTAAGTGCCAAATGCAAAAAAAGATGAATTCCACATGAATTCCAGCAGAGTTTTGAACACTACAGATTCTCATATGCGCCCAGAACGCCTGAGCTGCTTGCTAAACTTGTACACATTCTGATTGGACTTTCAAATCACACTCCTTGTAGAAAAGGCCCTAAAATGTTCACTTTTAATAAGCACATTCTAGAATTCTGAAGCAGGTAGGAAGAAAACCAGACAGGGAAAGGTTGGATTTAGGGTTGACTGGTCCAATTTTCCTGAATGGAACTGGCCTTGGAATCCTAATTGGTCATGCTTTGCTTCAGTCCTTCCCAGCTACAATGAAGTGAACTCATTAGCTGGCGAATATCAGAGAGAATTGATCTTGTGGGTTAAATATTATATATATACATATAAAAAAGGATTGAAAAATTGTCAGCACTCAAAATTAGTTTTCTCTACCCTTAGCAAGAAAAAAAGTCATCCCAAGGGAGACATTTCCCTTTGTGAATGTCAACAAGGAGTGAGTATCCAAGGCAAGTGCAAGCAGAAATTCACTTCACACTCCATCCTTCACACTATATTTAACAGCTCAAATTATTAATAAGAAATATAAGGAAGCCAGAACTTCTTTCTGACTCTCCTACCTCCTTTGCTACAACTAATGGTGGCCACCTTAATTAAACGTTTCCACTCTTGACTTCCCTGACTCAGTGTTTTTCTGTCTCTGTGAACAATTTTTTGTTTGTTTTAAGATCCTCTTTTTTCCCAATTACCATTGCAATCCCCTCATGCCTCATGCTTAAAAAAAAAAGAATCAACTATTTTACACCTGTGCATTCTCTACTAAGCCACATCTCCACTCTTAACTTCATCAACATCAAAATCTTACACATTTTCTACACTCAATATCAAATGTCAAAAATGGAATTAATCCACTCCTTTCAAATGAGCTACGGTTTTCCAAACATCTTTTTAGTTTCTAATATTTATTTGGGTCTTCTAGATTTCTTTTTCATTCTTATCAAGTTGTAGATACTTTCCTACACTTTTATTTCTGCTGAATGGTGAGGAAAGTTAAGATATCTGCTTGATAAATCTCCATCTCTCTCTCTCTTTCTCTATTCTTCTTCTCTCACTCACTCTGCCCTTCCCTTTTGCTTTCTCACTCTCTCCCTTCCTCCCTCCTTACCCATCATTCCCTTCTCCCTCCAATCTTTCCTCCCTCCTTCTCCCACACTCTGCCTTTCTCTACCCTCCTACCCATTTTCTCTCCATCCATCATTGATTCATTCATTGTGTTGATCAATGTAATAAATATTTAATTTTAGCCATCTCTAAGATATTTCACTAATTTCCACCAACTATGAAAAGCCAAACAAAAACAAATAAAAGAGCCCTGCCCCAGTGGAGCTTTGAGGTCGCCACTAATAAAAAGGATAATTGCTAACTACATTGAGCACTGAGGAGGATGTGTCCAGACGCTGTGGGGTCCAGTGATGGATATTCTGAACTTGAGACAATGTAGGAAGGGATATAGAAAAGCACTTCTGAGAAAGGTGGTTTTCAGCTGAAAAAAAGAAGATCTTCAATGTCTAATGCTGAGTGGAAAAAAAATCATATAATCTATTTTTTTCATGTTTTTATTCAATTGCTTACTAAGCAACTACCAACTTTTTGAGTTATTATTTTGTGTTTGGTGCTATATCCACACAGCAGATTCAGTAGTAGGAAAACGGTAAGTAATGCTGGAGTCTGCTATCAAAGGGCTCCTTTTACTGCGGCAACCATTCCTCCAGAATGTATGCTTACTCCCGCAAAGTCCTGCTTCTTTGGAATATCTTACACAAATTCATTGTATACCTAACACAAACTCTCTCAATAAGGCTTCTCAACCTACCCAAATCATACCATAATTCACAGATAAAATCCAAGTCCTCTTTTCTTCAGTGGTGCAAATTGGTCTGTGATGCTTCATGAAACGTATTAACACAGTGCTTGAGCTGTTCGGTGTGCACTCACCTCTGTGTATTTCGTTGGCCTAGAAACTCCGCCTCCAACAGTCATTGTGTCTTAGTAAGAAGAGCAAGAGTTTTGTAGATGAAGGTTCAGCTTCAGTCTCCTTTCAGTCCCAGTGTTTGGACACTGCTACATTGCTACATTGACCGAACCCCTGTCATTTCAATTTTTGTTATCTCAAAAAATCGATGCAACCAAACACTGAATTTGTTGTTTACATTAAGTGTGACTAACAACAGTTCCAGCCACAGTAACAGGTGTTCTGTGAGAAGTGTCTGGGTGTAGGGGGTTGTTAGTAGCATTATAGGAACTGGGAACTGCTGCTGTATGTTGCTTTGATCTTGTAAAACTCAATTCAAAACTCACAACTACTTGAAGGATTTTTTTCAGATTTTTTATCATCTTGTTCCCCAATGTGCTCACTGAGTGAGCTCCAAGGAAATTACTTATTAGCTGGTCTGTCAATCCCTGCTCTTGGCAATTGAGACTGCATTAGATAGTTCAACCAGCCAGGAACAAGATTCTTAGATAATTCTCTCCTAGAAGGCAAAGAAAGAAAGTATTGTTATCACTATCATAACAGGAAAATTGGATTTTAAAGTATTATCCAAATTCTTCTTTTCAAGTTTGGTAGTAATCATGCTTTTCTTTTCTTCAGACATCTAAGAAACTTACATGTCATTTATCTCTTCATCACATTGCTGAGTAGTGTAACCATACGACTTTCGATGCACTAAGGCTCTATGAGATCACCGGTCACCCTCTTCATTCTTTTGATGTTACAGAGACAATATAAATGAAGCCCAAGGATGTTAATTGATTTAGTCCTTGTTATACGTAAACACAGGGTAGGCCTTAATGTAGGGTGCCTGAAGAGGGGTTCTTTGAGGAACAGGCTTTGAGACAGCTGGATGTACAGGAAGATTTTGTGGGAGAACTCTGGGAGATTCTAGGGAAGAAATTGAGTTTCAGGAGAGCAATTCCTTTCACTCACAGGGGGATCCCGCACTGGTTTCTCAGCTAAATTGGCCCTTCAGAGATGTCCTGTCTTGAGGCGTGTGGGCAGGTAAAAGGAGGTGAGCTGCCCGTAGGAGGACACCTGGTGTGGGGTAAGGGTGAGTCTAGGAGGATTTCTCTCTGTCAATGCTCTCAATAGCAAATGGACTGGGGAGCCTGAGGGCATTTGTGCCATAGTGATCTAGACTGCTCACTACTGTGTCCATTACCTGGATAAAGAGTTTTGTAAAAAGTATCTCCCAGTAGGAAGGAGCAATGAAGCTTTTTCTATGATTCCTATTACTAGATATTAACTTAATTCCCTCATTAAAAAAAAAGACTAGTTGAAGATACATTCTGCTGAAAAGCCTCATTCAACGTTACCCTTAGATGCTCAAGGGCTCGTTAGAATTAATCAGAAGAAAAGAAAACACTGCAAAGATTCTAGGGTGTAGAACCTCCTAATTAAAGTGTCCTTTGCTGTGGCTTTGCAAGGTCACACACGAGGCAATAAAATGAAATGGAGGTCACAAATACTCATCTTCATGAAACTGAGGAAATTATCATTCAGGCAATGAATAGATCATGTGTTTGAAAAACCCTGTTAAAATTTGTAATTCCATAATAGCTTGTTGAGTCCTTCAGTTAGGTCTCAGTAATATTTTAAGTATTAGAGATTTTGTGGTTAATTTTTGTTTTACTCATATTTTCTCCTATATTGTGGATTTCTGGAGGATGGAGCTATGTTATATTTTTTTCTGAATATTTCTAGTGCTTCACTGCTTTCCTCACATTTAAATACTTGTTGGATGAAAAAGGTAACAAACTCTTCTGTACATGCAGACAAATGCTTGAGTTTCAACCACATACCTCTAAATATTTAATGGTTGAAAAATGATCTATCTCCAGTGGATTTCAGAAATCTCGTAAATCTTTGTAAGGCGGATCATAATGAAAACAAAATGCTACAAGCTTTGAAAAAATAGATCCAAAAGGAAGAATATGATTTTACTGGTTACTGGAAGAAATTACACTGGCTTTGATTATCTTTTCCTTTTTTGTTCTAATTTTCTTGGCATATTCCAATACTTGCAGATTGTACCTAAGAAGGTTGCAGAGTTTTTGAGTTTGGATTCTTTTTTACACTCCGGGATTTTTTTGAGTTAAATATTCAGAAAAACGTAAGAATCTCTTATGCAAATGCCATGTCCCTATTTAAACCTCTTACAAAGTGAGAAAAAGTATTTTCTTTCTATGTTTCATGAACTTACATATTCATTTTTATTTTTTGAAAATGATATTCAAAGAAAAATGAGCGAATGGCTTAACAAGGTGATAGGGAAATAACCACACCCTCCTGTCACATAGGGAACATGCCTTGTCATGTTACATTACAGTATGGTATAGTTCCCTAACAAAGTCCCCTAGAGCTGTGACTGAGAAAATCTACAACAACACCCCATAATATATCATTCTTTTTGTCATTCATAACCGCTTTATACATTAGAAAGAGTGGAAATTTTGGAATCAGAAGTTAAATTTCTACCCTGATTCTGGCATTTACTTTGTTACTTATGGCAAATCCTGTACCTTTTCTACGCCTCTTTTTGCACATGTGTGAGGTGATATTAAAACAAATACTCTCCCTTGCCTGAGTGGTTGCTAATGTATATTTAATAAGCAGGTATGCATAAAAGTGTCTTATATGTTGTAGGGTCAACCCAAAAGTTCTTGTGAGTAAAATTTGAAGAATTAAACAGACCCTCCATGCAGTTACTATCTTCCACGAGCCTTTTAAAAAGCTAGACCCAACTTTTCCATCAAGTGAAGGTTGAGTATCACTTGAGGGATTTCCGGCCAATTGTCTGTCTTTTGAAAAATCTTCCTGGAAAAGATATTCTGTGCCAGATGACAGGAATAAGAATGTCAAATATTCATCATGAAAGTGACATGATATCCTATCTCTATGTAAAAAAATTAAATTTTCATATCATTGAAAAATAATGAAGTGAATTTATTTCCCAGCTGATTCGATTTTCATTTCCAACTTGTTTAGAAAGTGCCTTGGAAAGTCAACTCCTTCTCCTCTTTTTGTAACCTAATAGAGCATGAATGTTTCAACAGGTGGCTTTCGGCCTCTACTTTCAGAAATCAATAATGAGAGGGGGAAAAAAAAGATGTGAATTTTTCAAAGAAAACAAATTGCTACACCATCAGATGATCCTAGTACAGTCCTAGAAGCTATGCACACACCCTTCTCCGAGTTAAGAGAAGACAAGTGCCTGCCAGTGTATTTGTGTATGTGAGTCTGTAATTAGCTTTGAGTAAAGTTATTTTAACATATTTTTACAATCAGCAAGATAGTACCATGTCAGCATTGAAGATGGCATATTGAATTGTATTTCACTATCAAGTAAAGAGTCTGTCCTCTGATAATTTAAAAGTGGTTTTGAGGTTCATTCAAACAAGGTCCAGATTGACGGTGATGGGGCTAACAGTTCGCCACTGAGTCTGGGGTTGCTACTCAGGCATATTGAAATTTTGCTTTAAGTGGTGCACTGACTAAAGTGCATGCAGCCTGACCTAATTCCCACTCCAATGGCAAAGGACACAATTGCTGTCACTGCCCCATGGCTTCCTGGCTGTCCTCTTCAGTTCTGTCACCTACAATTGATTTTTCTACCCTGGTTCTGATTTTTGCTACTGACTATTGAAATGGAAATGATTTTCCAAACCTATATTCTGACAAAAAAGTCGCCAAGATTATTACACTTTTTATTTTACTAAAAACATATTTCAACAGTAACAAACAAAATTGTCAGAAAAAGTAACTTTTCCACAGTCCTTAGTTCTCGTTCTGATGTTTTCTTGTCTACATATTCACACATGCTCATTGCAAAAGGGATATGTAGGTATTATAAAATCTTTTGATAAAATGTAATTTCTATAAGCATCCGTACAAGCTCTATTTTATAACAAAATACTCTTTAACTTATATAAAATATTTTAAAACACTTTATAATATGAAAACTAAGATAAACTTTTTATGTTTACATAGGTTTATAGAGGTAAAGGTAGACGTATTTTAGATATATGTGTATGTGTGTGTGTGCTAATTTATATTCTTTAAAAATAGAATCCTATATTTTATAATTTTGTTATTTCCTTTATCACAACAGTACCATGTCATGGCTTTCCCATATCTGCAAGTTTAAAGGTTTTGTTTTCACTGTATTATGGTGTTATCTTTGTTGCATAATTTTTTCAAATCATATTTAGTTAATCCTTGTTGAGTAACAGTTTTATTATATCTTGAGCCTCTAGTGACTTGCGCATGATTAATGCTCCCTATGTTCCAGATTATTTTTTTATCTTAAATTGCTAGAAGTTCAAATTTTGATTGAAAATCATATATATTTTTAAATATTAGGTTTATAGCATTAAAATCTTAAAGAAAATTTTACTGCCTTACTTCCTAAATTGTTTAGACCACACCTGTGAACTGGGTGTTATCAGTATTTTTCAGCACCAGAAATTTCTTAGATCATAAAGGATATTTTCTTAGTTTACATTACTTTTAATTTAGAAAATGCTTATATATTCAATTTGCATATTTTTGAATTCATCTATATTCATTCAAATTGCTTGTATATATTTAAGTTGCTTGTCTTATTATGTAAATAATGTGTGTGCCTGCTGAAGTCAAATGATGAATATTTTTTAGAAGTTGTAATATTACTCCACTATTTTATCAATAAGTTTAACTATATTGATATTTCATCTTATATTCATTCAGTGATATAAGTTCATATCTATTTGTTAGCATATTTAACTGGTTAAATACTCAGAAATAAGGCAGTTATTTCTCAGTAGTAATTAATTTTATTAATATTTCAGTTTCTATTCATTCATTGTTATAAAGTGATATCCTGTTTTTCATATACTTTGTAGATTAACCGGGAAAGTTTAGTTATTTCTCAGATCTTACCCATTTGAATTTGCTATTCTGCCCATTGCATACTCATGTTATCTACTTACATTTCTGTTGGGTCATATAATATTAACTTACCAGGTTTAATTTAACATGATGGATGTTTGTCAAATGTCTTAGATGCTTTCCTTTTATTCAAGCAATCCTATCTATACTATATTTGTTATTTTTGCCACTAAAAAATTGATGGCGTTTATGCTACTGATAATATGGTGTTTTGCCAAGAGAATCGTGATTGATGTTTTTAATCATTAAATATTTGGATAAGATTGTAGAGATTTTTACTGCATTTAAAGTCTTCAAACTTTCCAAAGGTAACTACTGCATACTGGGTGGGGATCAACTATTTTTTTTTTCTGGCTGTTGCATTTCCTATCTTAGTTAAAAGGTTTGGTCTAAGTTATCCGTATGACCATCTATGACTTTTTCCTTTGATTTATGCTTTTCAACTTCAACTTATGCATTTATTTATCATTTAGTTACTTATTGAGCACTGTATCTTGGAGATCTGTCTTATTCAGGATATATAAAACTAATACATCAATAGTGCTGGCTTACTGAATAAACTTCCTTAGTCAGTCACCGAATAGTTGTTTTTGTTTCGAGACGTTATAAGCACCATCACTAAAATTTATTCGTGCAAGTGTTATTTTGTATGTGATGATGGCCCGTATAAATGTGGGATCTATATTTTTTCTTCAAAAAATATCCCTGTTGTTGCTGGGATAGGATTTTGCAGACAAAATATAGAAGAAGCCTATATGATCTTTGCGGTGAAGAGTCAGAGATATTAGTATGAGCTCATGTTTCATTTATTGTAGCTATAGATGGTTACATATACTTTTAGATATTTGCATGTGTGTTGTTCAGGTGAGTGCACGTGTACTCTCCTGTTCTTATTCTATCTTCTGGAACGTCAGTAAGTAACTATATCTCAATAGCTGTCCTCCATGTCTTAAGTTGTCTGATACCATTAACCAATAAGTGGAACTAGAGCTTCTGGGAGAAATGGCAAGTTTTATGATTGGGACCAGGAGTATACAGTATAGATAGTGCAGAATTATCTTGTATATTCCTTTCCCCAGTTATAAAATCTGTAATTTAATATGGACAAATTCCAGTGAAGGAATTGTACAGTGAGTTCTGACTAGTACTCTTCAAAAAGAGCCAACGTCATCAAGAGCAAGGAAAGTTTTAGAAACATCCATCAACAAGAGGACCTGAAAGAGAAATGACCATCCACTCACTATAAAATTCTTATCTTGATAGATCCTGGATCAGGGAAAAAAAATTAGAAAGGCCATTGGGGAAAAAATGAAATAATAATTTACAGACTTAATTAATTAATACTTAGTTATCAGTATCTGTTTGTTAATGATGACAAATCAATCATAGCATTGTTAGATGTTAACTGGGTGTGAAGTTTCTGCAACTGTTTTTGTAGCAATTTTTATAACCTCAAAATTGGCCTAAAATAAAAATATAGATCATCTCCATTGAGGATACATATATTTCCTGCAATCAATAGCATAAGAAACATATTTCTTTATGAGCTATTTATTAAACATCTTGGTTAATGCTACTTTGATAGGCTAAAGATAGACTCTCAGTGTAATTTTTCTTCTTATGAGTAAATTTGAGCAGCTGTTCAGATATTTTTAAAATATTTGAATGTGTTTTCTGACAACTCTCAATCAGTATTCTTTGCTTATTTTTCAATCGAGTAGTTTTCTTTATTTTCTGGAGCTGTGTAGTGCAGAGCTCCTTATTTTATGTGTTTATAATTTTCCTGTTTCCTGGTACGTAGAAAATTTTCATTTTATTTGGTTTACCTAATGAATCTCTTAGATAGATTCTGTATTTGATATCTTGAAGACTTGCCACTAGTTAATTAAAAGATCACACACATTTTCATCTAGCACTGTTAGAGTTATTGCAAATTCTTTTGATTTATTTTCATACTGATAATACCTTTTATATATCATCTCTATATTTATTTGTTTGTTTTTGCATTCTCCTGTTTACCTTTGTTCTAGGATTTTGCTTTAGAGGTTTGTTTCTTTTCCATCTTCAGTGACTTGGAGGAGAAAAATTCTCTCTTTAAGCTTCTTAATAATTCGTTTTTTTTTTTTTTCTTTTGGAGATAGGATCTCACTCTGTAGTCCAGGCTGATCCTGAATTCTTTATGTAACCCAGGCTGTCCTCAAACTCAGTCAATCCTCTTGACTTGGCTTCCCAAGTGCTGGTATTATAGGCATAGCCCCCAAGGGTGGTTTATGTGGTACTCAGAAATCAAAGTCCAGGCCTTCAGCTTGCTAGGCAAATGCTTTACCACTGAGCTATTCCTCCGGGCCCAAGTTTCTTAATAATTACTAGAAACTATTTCCTAAAGGTATATTTATGATCATCTTTACCAAGTGCTAAAGTGCAAGTCTCCTTTGACAAGCATGATAGGCAGAATTCTCAAGCTGTCTCCCCAAGTATCCATTCACTGACCATGCAAGCAAACATTAATCCAGGCAGTACTGTGCAGAAAATTTGAAGATATCCTATGATATTAAAGTGACTCTTGCCTGGTCATGATGGCACATGCCTAGAGCCCTAGTTACTGGGAAAGCTCCTGTGAGAGGATCACTTGGGGCAATTGCTCAAGGCCAGTCTAGGGGGGCAGCAGAACAGAATAAAGAATGAAGAGGAGATAATGGGAGCCAATTCATCTCCAGAGCCTCCAGGGGAGCAAACCAAAACAAAACAAAACAGTGCCTTGGTTTGATTTGGGTCTTGTGACATTCTCTAGTGCAGAACCTGGCTAGACTCACTAGCCTTCTCACCTACAGAACTGTGGGGTCATTAATGTGCATTGATTTACCTGACTAAATTCATGACCATTTGTTGGAGTAGCAAATTCCAAAATGAATCAAGACAATTAGAATCAAGACAATTAACTTTCAACCAGCAAAAAGTGCTGGCAATACTGTGGCGGGAAAAGAAACCTTCTTGCACTTCTGGTGGAAGGGTACAACCACTATGAAAAGCAATACGGAAATTTCTCAAAACATTGGAAATAACTAACCCCTTCCATCCAGCAGTACCTCTCCTGGAAACTTCTCCAAAGAATTTAAAACATCGTATATCAAAGATAAATGTACACCCATGTTCATAGCAGCACAACTAACAGTAGCTAAAATATAGAAGACACCAAAATATCTATCAGTAGACCAATGGATAAATCACTTGGGGTATTTGTACACAACGGAATACTGCTCATCTACTAAGACAGATAGGTTTGCGGCTTTTGTAGGTAAGTGCAACTTGAGGCCATCATGCTCAGTGAATTAAGTCTGAAGCAGGAGGTTAAATATTGAATGGTTTCTCTAATATGACAAACACAGATCACAATTATTTCATAGAACTAATTAAGGACAATAAGTGGAACTGGAGGAGAGGGGACGGCAGGGAGGGTCAAAAAGGAAGAAGGGAAGGATTTGTAACTTTGCCCCAATATGTATATGCACAAAATACTTCAGACCAATATAAACATTGTGTATTGCTTTGAGACATATCAATAAAATGGGGACAATAAAAAATAAAGTTCTGCGCTGGAGAAATGGCTTAGTGTTTAAAGTGCTGGACTACCAAGTGCTAAGTACCCTAGTTCAATTCCCCAGCACCACATAAGCTGGCCTTGGTGGTGCATGTCTGTTAATCCCAGCGCTTGGGAGGCTGAGACAGGAGGATTGCCATGATCCCAAGGCCAGCCTGGGCTCTGAAGTGAGTTCAGGACCAGCCTGGACCACAGAGTGAGACCCTGTCTCAAAATAAATAAATAAATAAATAAATAAATAAATAAATAAAATAAATAAATAATAAAGTTCTATACGAGGCATAAAAAAAGACAATTAGCTTAGGCTCAGTTTCCCTTCTACACCACCCTGCACTTGTTAGTAGGATATGAAGATTAGCATTCTGTGTCAGGTGTTAATTTGGAACAATTTTGTCTTTAAATTACTTATTTATTCAACACCAGTCTTTTCAGTAATTTCATCTAGTAATTTGTGCCCTTAGCATTTGAATATGGAATATTTATATCTTGCCGTCAACATAAATGACAGTGTATCTACATAATGAGTTTTGAAATCACACATTCTTGTTCTTATAATTCGATTTGCATTACTGAGCTAGTGTTGAAGAAGAAACTATTCTTGTCCCTTTTGATAATCCTATTTCCCTATTTAGATACTTGCTTTTGAAGTTTATATGATGATTACATTAAGTGTAGGTGTTTTTCCTGTTAATCTGCTGGTTAATTGGTAAGAACTGTGCATTATTTTCATTTTTAAGACAGAGTTTTTCCACGTTGCTCAGGTGGGACTTGCGTTCCTCCTGCCTCAGCTTCTAGAGCACTGGGATCGTAGGTGTGTTCCACCCCACCTGGCTATCGCATGCTTTATTAATCATTTAAAAATATAGAAAGGGGGGATACAGAGGGGATAATTAAGGGAATGAATTGTATTTCTTCACATTAATTCTACAAACAAGCACTTATAGCATATATCTCTAACTTGGGCACACGTTTTCGCTTCAAATAATTGTGGAGGGTGAGGTTTGTAAAACTTTTAAAGAATGGTACTTGTGTGTTTGAGGAGAAATATGTAATGGTGTGGAGGGGGAAAGTCACACAAGAAATTGGACACGTCCCTAAGTTATCTTCCATTCTCAAAATAAGGAAAGTCTTATTAAATTACAGGATGTGCTATTTGTTCTCTTTATGTCTTTGTGTATTTTATATGATATAGTTAGAACTGTTAGTTTTTTTCTTGAATTTTAATAATTATAACTTTATAACTACTTACTGTGATAATTCAATTAGTTCCCCAAACCAACTCAACTATATGTGCCCCGCGCAATCATCTCGCCAGCAAGAACGCACGCGGGCACCAGGATCCTTCTGCAGCAATCGTTTATTATAACCTTGATGAGAGGAAGACGCCCAGCCCCCAAATGGCACAGTTTATATATCCTTCAAGTTGCATCTGGGTGGCGTGTTGGTTCCTGATTTGCAGAGGCCAATCAGACCATATGACGTGTCCGAATGACGTGACTCCGGGGCTGGTCTTTAGCCTAGGCGCATGTGCAGTGGCAATTGTTTACTTATCAGCAGGCCAGATGCCGGCGCCATCTTGTAATGGCGTTTGCAGGCTCTCTACAACTATATGTCCTTAATGACTCATATTTTGACTGTTTACTCTCTTGGCTGTGCCAGAAAATCTGGGACTGGTTGTTTTAATCTTAATGTTGTCTTGGCTTTTTATTCATACTAATTCCTAGGTAGAGAACAGTAGTACCTTACAGGGCACAGTCTTATTCTTCATAAATTTCCTTCATATTTCTCCAGTTGCTTTTCTAAAGATTCATAGCAGTTTATATTTTCCCTCAAATGAAACGTTGAGACTATGTCATTTTTCTCTCAAATTTAGCAGCATTGATTGTAATTTTTTTGTACTTTAAATCAATTAATTGACTAGACATGAGCATCACCAAGTTGTCCTAGTCCTCATTTTCATAAGGTATGATGATATTGCTCATATATTATATAGAGGTAGACAGACTAACGCCTGCCTTGCTTCACTCATTTACCAGTTGGCGCTGTCTCAAAAACTAACGGAACACTATGCATCTATAAAGTCCGACAGCGTGGAGGCTTTTGCAGGAAAATGGAAGAAACTTGAGAACATCATCCTTAGTGAAGTGAGTTAGAAGCAGAAGGTGAAACATCGAATGGTCTCTCTGATATGAGAGACCCAGACCACAACTCTTACAGAGCTTAATACAAAAAACAAAGTGAAACAGAGGGGTAGGGCGGGGGAGAGAGGGAGGGTAGGGTAGAGGGAGGGACAAAAGGAGAGTGGGAAAGTCTTTGTCATCTTGACAAGATGCATATGTGCACAAAAATGCTTTCAACTTCATTGTAAATCTTAAATCTTGCACTAATACATATCAATAAAAATGGGGAAAAAACTATTCTAGGGGAGAGTCTGGGTCTCTGAAACTCAAACCCCCATCTGCAAATGGCACCAGGAATATCAATCCCATCAGTTATTCCACTTTAAATAACTTTTTATCTGGCTCTATGCGAATAAACAAATCAGTTTTGAGCAATTCGAAAAGAGGAGATCCTGCCCTTCCTTCCCGTTAGTCTCTCCATAGCTGAAGTAATAGTCTCAATTCTGGTTTTAATAATGGACTTTTGGGGCTGGAGGAATGGCTCAGTGGTTAGAGGGCTTGCCTAACAAGTGCTGAATCAAGGGCTTCGTACCTGAGTTACATTCCCCAGCAGTGGGTGTGGTGTAAGCCGGGTGTAGTGGCACAAGCCTGTAATCCCAGCATTTGGGAGGCTGAGGCAGGAGGATTGATTGCCATCAGTCCAAGGCTAGCCTGGGTTCCAAAATGAGTTCAGGACCAGCCTAGACCACAGAGTGAGACCCTGTCTCAAAAAAAATTGACTTTTGCTTACTTAGTTAATAAATATTTACTATGCACTTATTATGTGGCAGATCTTGTGAGTTGCCACATATAGAGAAGATCGTAACTTCAAGGCAGAAGGTGAGAACATTTTCTGTTGCTGTGTAACAAGTCCCCATCAGGTTAGCAACTGAAAATGATGTGCACACGTGTTTTCTGTGGTCATGGGTCACAAGTCCAGGCAAAGTTTTATATACGCAGTTACAATGTAAATCCCCGTCTCAGCTTTGACTGCAGGAGATCCAAGTATCACACTCATTCTGGATGATCCCAGAATGTCTTTCCTTGTGGTGCCAAGGTTGGCTTCTTGCTGGCTCTTGGATAGAGGTACCTTATGCCCTGTATTTCCCGCAGCTCATGCCACGTTATCTTCTCTATGACTTGCTTCTTAAGGCCAGCAGAGGGGTCTCCTCTCTTCTAGTGTGTTCTGATGGAATCCTGTATAAAACTGTCTAGTCCTGTAGATGCCATTCCATGAGCTTTGGCACCTGCTGGTGGTTAAAAGTAACTCAGAAGAGCTTCTGACAGAGGCCGGAGGCACTGTAGGGTGAGACAACCAGGTCACCTTCGATGTGTCCACAACAGGAGGTAATCAGAAACTTGAATGTCCTATTTGAAGTTGCGTAAAGCAAACTTCCTTGTGTGTGCTTGATTATGTTCAAGTGCTTCCCTCATTTATCTACTTTGTTAGCGTGAGAGTTTTCACGCTGGGTTACGCTCTACCTTCTACTCTTAGAGAATTTGCATGATAATCAAACTCTATTTTAGGGATTTGTGCTTTTTCATCACAAGCATTTGTTTCAGGATCAAACTGTACTAAGTCTAAGTGTGGCATTGCTCTCATTTGGTCCCATAAATAAACTTCACTTACCACTAAACATATTCAAGGGCATTTTCAAGGGTGTTTCAACTTAGCTAAGATTGATTGGAGGTTGAAGAGTTACCTACAGGCTAGCATAAAATAGATTTCAACTAAAATCTCTGGTTATAACTTTTATTCATATTATTTTAAAAGTAATTATCTTCTTTGCAATGTTCATCCTGTTGGACTATAGAAGTCTTACTCTAATGTCATATTAATTATATTTTTATACTTGGTATGACTTATTTTATTTAGCAATATGTAATTTTATTATTTTTATGAATCCATGGGAGGTTGGAAAGGGTCTATGGTTCAGATGCTAATATTTTATCAAAATAAAAGAGCAAATATAAAATGTTTATCAATATTTAAAAACATCTTAAGAAGTTAGAAAATGGGAGTGCTTTTTTAATTGAAGTCATCCTTAAAGATCGTAAGAGATAGTGTTCTCGCCAAGTCTTAGCTGGCACTGGAAGAAAATTGGTAGAGGGGTTTTTATTGCCTGTTATATTAGATAAGACTCTTTTAGTCGCAAGTGACAGAATTATACCTCAGGAAAAAAAAAGAAAGAAAGAAAGGCTGCACAATGGTTTAGATGATTCAAAAGTCTAAGGATGGTTCCTAGCTTTAGGGATAGTTAAATTCTTACATTTAAACACTGTTGGAATTAGATCTGTTCTACTGCCTTGTGACTACTTTAATATAATAGTCTTCATTCAGGTAATATTTCAAAAAGACTATTTTGAGCTATGTCTTCTCCATTTGTTCCAATAAATTACCTTTCATTAACTCAAATGCGACCAACTATGTTATTCACATATTACTGAACATATATTCTTGTGGAAAGGGGAGTTCAGTGCTAGAATTGGCAAACTCTAGGAACTGTAAACAAAGCCAGGCACAGGGACAGAGAATGAATGTGAGAAAGATCCTATTATCCCCTTAGTGGGCAGTACTAGGTATTACATCATGAGATGTAACAGCAGGTGTTCAGATGCTAAAAGTAAGCATGCTCACCCATCTATTGATTATGATCAATTTTTAAATAGAAGCAGCCATACATTACAGTAGCAAAAACTAAGTCTATCAGAAAAAAATCTGAGAAAATGGGTAAAAACATAGGATTCAAGAATGTTAAGGAAAAATGACGTGAAAAATCCCAAAACAGAAATTTTTGTGTCATCACTCAGAAAAGTTTCTGAGAACTTGCTCTGAATCTTGTGTTGTTCAAATGAAGAAATTTACTCTGGAAAGAAGATCGGGTGATCGGCAGAGTTTGGGCGGGTCGCGTATTCCCCTTTGAGGCAGCACGGAGGAGGATACAATTCCCCTAATCACGTGTCCAGTGGGAGGAGAGAAGGGTTGCAGATCGAAATCTGAAAAGTTATTACCA
The DNA here is from genome assembly GCA_004027205.1 of Ctenodactylus gundi. NCBI lineage: Eukaryota > Metazoa > Chordata > Mammalia > Rodentia > Ctenodactylidae > Ctenodactylus > Ctenodactylus gundi. Next base: position 228,910 of record PVKB01002261.1, read on the forward strand.
AAGAAGCAGAAATGTTTATTCAAAAGGAAGGATATCTGTAATCATGTTCTTGGTTGCATGGCAGAGTCTATTTTTCAAGAGGTTTTTGAAATTTGAACTAGATACGCTGGGCATCTGTCCTGACTTGCGACCAGGTGTGTGGTATGTTACATTACTTAGTTCTTTCACCTGTTATCTTCTTCCTTGTGGAGTCGCTTTGATAATGTTGTGAGATGTGATCCGCTCATCAGTTAACTGGGTGAAATATTAATGACTGCATGAAATAATTTGAAACAGTGCTATTATACAAAATATGTATTTTTACACCAATGAAAAATAATTCAGACTTTTTTCCAAGACTTTATAGCATAGTATCCTAGAAAGGTTCCTAGACTGAAAAAAGTAGACCTTAATGGGTTTTTTTCCCATTTTTATTGATATGTATAAATGCAAATTTTAAGTTTTACAATAAAGTTGAGCATTTTGTGCACATACATATCCTGTCAAGGTGACGAGGACTTCCCCCTCTCCTTTTGTTGTTCCCCTCCCAGCCCCCCTCCAACCCTCCCAGCCCGACCCCCCTCACCCCCCCACCCCCGTTCACTTTGTTGGTCGCTTTAAGTTCCGTAAGAGTTGTGATCTGGGTCTCTCATATCAGAGAGACCATGCTTAGTGATTTTCTGGACACTGCTTGTGATTGTCGTTATGGCCACGTAGAAGAGACCACTCATTATTCTTCAGTGAAGAAGTTGAGAGTTGAGTAAAGATGTGTAATGGTTTAACCTTGTAGGTTTAATTCATGACACAAAAACAGAGACTGAACACTTATTCTACAGAAATGTTTTTTTCAATCATTAGATGACTTTTTTTGAAACTTTTCCGTATGAAAGCCACACATTTAAGCTCTTCCATATACTACTTAATCCTCATAGGTGATTATGTGAAATTCGCTCTTTTGTTATTTTCCTTTTATAGTTGAAGAAACTGAGGCACAGAGTTAAGTGGTGAACAAGTTACGTGGAATTGAGAGTCTTGGGACTCAACCCCAGGATGATATTAAATTGCCTCCTACTATTTACTAATAGTACTCATTTACCTGAACCTTGTTTGTTAATTTCAATTGGAATTTTGTACTTGTTGAGATGAGAAAAACATTCGACACAAATAACTGAAGAGTGGATTGATTGCAATGGGAAATACTCTTGAGAGGGGAAAAAAAAATGAGTAGTGGGAGAGAAAAGAAATGGATTTCCTTCCTTCCCTGCCTTGGCTAACCCTATAGACATTTCTTTTCCTGGGAGACAGATGTTTAATGTGTTCTTCTGTTTGTAGACTTAGTGGATAAGTGATCTCCAATCTTCGCCCTGAACTCTCATGTAGGAAAGAAATTGCCTACTTAAGTTCATTAAATTAATCATGAAATAAATAAATACATGTTCACAGTCATTCTGGAATAGAAACAAAATTGTGTGCACGGCCCTGAGGAAGAGATAAAAGCTAAAGCAGAATAGGCGTCATGAAGATGCTTGGCGTGCTGTGAGGCTGTGTAGCCCATGAACAGGCAAAGTGATATTGTACTGGGTTTCCGTATCATCTGTCCTAGGTCAACAGATTGCTAGTAAGTGAAAAGCTATTTCCATTATAACCATCTAATTAAGATGTCAAAGCAACCATTCCTTAGTATTTGTCTCGAGGTGAGAAACTTTTATTCTTCTCTTGCAAATGTCAGAGGTCTTCTGAAGACAGTGGGAGTTGTCTGGATGTGTGGATGGTGAGGACAAGCTTAAGACAGATTAGAATGTGGATGTCGGCCAGTGGCCTGAAGAAGCTTTCAAAGAGATTTTATTTATATAAAAATGGATTTTTTTCTCAGTTGCATTTGTGAATAGACAATGATCTGGAAAGATTTAAAATCTGATGTGGTGAGACTTTTTTTTTCCCAAACAGCATTAAGCATATGCCTTAGGGGAGAAATAATGGATGAACCAGGATTGTAAATGTGGGAGTAATTCTGGGAAGCAGCTATTGCATAAAGCACTTTTGTATATGTATAAGTCTGGTGGTGGTGATGGTGGAATAGTGATACAGGCCATTAGTTCCTTAAGTAGATCCCAAGACATACTATTCTCATCCACCCATTCATCTAGCTCTTCACAGGGACAGTGAAAAAAACACTTCTCTAAGGTGCTTAAACTCATGTGTATAAATGTTTTGTGTGTGTGTGTGTGTGTGTGTGTGTGTGTGTGTGCATTTATTGAGGAAATTTGGGGAATGAGAAGGCAGCTATACAAGGGAAGCAAACTCTGTTTTGCAACAGTGTTTAAAAAGTAGTTTAAGGATCCTCTAGGGGAAAGTTCTGGAGCCTTTTTTCCCCCATTTTATTGATATGTATAAGTGCAAAATATAAGGTTTACAATGAAGTTGAGCATTTTGTGCACATAGGTATCTTGTCAAGGTGAAAAGGACTTTGCCACTCTCCTTTTGTCCCTCCTCTCCCTACCCCCTTGTTTCACTTTGTTTTTCATTTTAAGTTCCATAAGAGTTGTGATCTGGGTTTCTCATATCAGAGAGACCATTCGATGTTTCACCTTCTGCTTCTGACTCACTTCACTAAGCATAATGTTCTCAAGTTTCTTCCATTTGCCTGCAGTATATATGCATATTATTCCATTGTGTCCAAATGCCACAGTTTGTGTATTCATTGGTCTGTTGAAGGGTATTTTGGTGACTTTCATATTCTAACTGTTGTTAGTTGTGCTGCTATGAACATGGGTATACATAAATCTCTTTTATGTGTTGTTTTGACCTCTTTTGGAAATATTCCCAGGAGGGGTGTAGCTCGATCGAAGAGGATATTTATTTCTAATCTTTTGAGAGATCGCCATACTGCTTTCCAAAGTGGTTGTACACATTTACATTCCCACCAGCACTGGATCCTAAAACAGGCATTTGGCATGTGACATGGTGATTCCTGGATTCTACCCATTTTATTGTTGCCCATATAATCTGTGTGTTGAAAATGCAACCCACAAACATTGAGTAAACCCATCACTCAAACAATGTCTTTGATAGTGAAATGTGAACATTTGTCTTAGTAAATTTTCTATTAGTGTAACGTAGTATCAAAGATTCAGTAATTCATAAACAAATGCTTATTTAGGCTTGTAGTGCCTAAAGCTGGAAAGTCCAAGCTGGGACAGGTGAATAGTTAGTGCCTCGTGCTAGACATCTGAAGTGGACTGCAAGAAAGGGGTAACACATAAGGAATAGTTTTATTTTGTATCAACACACTTTTCTGAAAACTAATCTAGTCTTTTGAGAGATGTAACTAACTTACTACTGTGAAAATTAACCAGTTTCAAAAGAAATTAGGTTAATAAAGAGTCTGATCACCTCTTATAGGCCCTGATTACCATCACCATCACAATAACAATTTTCAACATGTGCTTCAGGGGAGAAAAATATATTTGAACTGTAGCAGCACTTAAATGTTTCTTTATAATTTATTCAAATAGATCGTCTCTAACATATGAATAGATGGGATTCTCATATATTGCTATCTGAAATCATCTTAATGTATGTATCATTTAATGTATGTAATATATGTTGTCCAGAAAGACTGTCTAATATTGGTCAGATGGACTGAAGGTATAGCTCACTGGCAGAGCATAGAGCATTTGCCTACCATATAAGAGGCCCTAGATTTGATCTCCGGTTCTGCAAAAATCAAACAAAACAAAACAAAAAGAAAACATGGTGGACTGTGTCTGTGATTGTTTAGCTACTTTCTTCTTGCTGGAACATTTACAACATAGGAAGAAATGGTTTACTTTGCTCACAGTCCAGCGGCCTTAACCCATGCATGATCACCCGGGCATGGTGAATGTGCCTAATGTGGAGGAAGGTAGCTCATAGCATAGTGGGAAAGGAAGCAGAGGCTGGGGTTGGGGAGAAGCTGAGGCAAGAATATACCCACCCAGCTACACCGTCCGTGATTTACCCTTCAGACCAAGGCTGTCTGTTAATGACACATGAGGTCTGTAGATTAATCCATATGATACAAATAGCCACCACAATCCAGTTACTTCCCAATTGCACGGAGCTTGGGGGGACATTCCAGTTTCGAACTGTAACAACCGTGGGCTATGGCTCAACAGTTGTGCAGCGGTAAGTCGCTGCAGCAAGGAGAATGACAAATCGTTGCTATATCTAGCAAAGACTGACTTCTCATCTAAGAACTTAACGTGTACTGATTTCTTTAATCTTAAAGATGTCCCTGTAAAACAGACAAATCTATCCATTAATTGACAGAGGGAGAAACTAAGGCATTCAGTATGTAATGGTGAAGGTCCTGAAATTGAGAAACGGAGTGAGATTTGATCTAGTTAGGTCCACTCTACCCCTCTCAGCTGCTATCCTCTAGCTGGTCGTTATTTCAGCTCAACATCTACCAAGACCCAGTGAATGCCAGGCTCTGTTCTTGCTGTCCCGGTGCAGTGGAATCTCATTCCAGCCCTGGGGAGCTGCTGAGGCAGAGAGATTTCAGCAGGCAGTTATATTGGAACACTGAGCAGAAGTACCTGGATAATATTTGATTAGGGCATTTAAATATGTAGTTAACTCTTGGTGAGAAAATGAAAGATTTTATGGTGCCATAATATCGGAGGTGTCTTTTAATGAATGAGTAGGAGTTTTCATAAGAGATCGGAAGGTACCTAACAGGTGAAAGAACTGGCACATACATGACTAGGAGTATGAAACTGCTCTCTCCTGTGTTTGTGGGTGTTCTGGTGTGTGAGCGGCCTCTCTTCCAACATTTGTTTCATGCTCAGATCTTCCACAAAGTTGAATTCACAGTGTTGGCTCTGGATTGATTCAAAAGATCAAATTTTCAGAGTTGGACAAAATTTTTATTGTGGGAATCGGGATATAACAAAAAGCAGGAGATGGAACTCTGAGCATTTGTCTTTCCTTTGGTCCACAAAAGACTGCTATCTGAACCAGACCAGATGAGAAAAACTTATATGAAAATTAATTGACATATTACATGGTTACAAAGGAAACATAAATAAAAGGACACCATATCTGAAGGTCAGTTTGGATGAAAAGGAAGTCAGTCAGAAGGTTTTCAACTTATTCCTGAGAGAAAGAACAGTGCATGATGAAAGTGTGTGTGGGATTTTTTGAGATATTGAACATTAAACTCATAAATTGCCGGTGTTATAATATTAAGCCCCATCCTAAACCTTTGTTTATTTTAAGAAGGGGTCTCACTAAGTTGTCCAGTGGACCCTTGAGCTTGCAATCTTCCCTTCTTATCCTCGTGACTTTTTTTGAACTGATGGGTTTATGCTTCTGTGTCTGACTTTAGAGATTGTTTGATACCATGTAGAAAACATTGTTTTTGATTCTCTGAAAGGTATAATTGGACTTAACCACTCAATCACTTAACTGCATTAGGCACTTTAATTAGCAATACTTTTTACAGTATGGTTACACAACTAGTAGGTAGTAGACCTAAGATTATAACTCAGACTCAGCTGAGATAGATTAAATTCAGTGTTTTTTAAAGATGAACCAGGAGGCTACCTGTGATAGCCTTTACACCCTCTTTTCCACTGATGACTCCTCTGAATCATCAGATAACAGTGAGGTTTCAATATGTATAGATAATCCCTGGCAATGCTTTATTGATAGAGAGCCAGCCTGAAGACAGACACCCTTTTTATTAGTATGACAATATAAAATTTTATGTTAAAATAATTCTTTTGTTGATTAAATTTAAAGCAATGAAAAGATTTGGTTAGGGCTATTATTTTTTTGTAATTTCAAAACAGATTATATGTTCTTGAAACAGAAATAGAATATTTTCCTAGATCAGCATTCTGGGAAACTTACAATTGAAGTTACAGAATTAAATTTTGAATAGAGAAAGCCTAATTTATTTAATCTGCTTATTGCAATTTTTTCTGAGACAATAGTGTTTAGAAGGCTAAAAAATCTTCTTGATCAATAGCAAGTTCCTCTGCATGGGCCTTTGGATTAATTATGATCCTTTCTCTGATTAAATATTAGGGACTAATCCTCTGATAAAGTGGGAAGAAACCACAGAGGTAATTGCTGAAAAATGCAGGGATAAGGATGCAGAGAGTCATTTTAGTAATATAAAGTTATGATTATGATAGAAGATTGTACCTGCTATTGTAGCCTTGAGAATTCTTAAATCCTTATAGCTTATTTAACCTGAGAAAGGAGAACAAAAATCTATAACAGCTATTGTGAAAGGCTATATACTCTTTTTGTAATTGTGTAATTGTACCAACTCTGAATAATATTACACTTGGAAGTCGCTGAATACCCACTCTAAGGAAAATACTGTAAGATGCTGCAAGGACAGTAGTGCCTGACGATCAAAGCTGTTCCGTTAAGTTTGCTTACTAAGTCTAGCTTTTGAATACATAAGAACCTTTTGCAAAATGGTTCCAAATTACAATGAGGAAAGTCCATTATTGAGTGTTATGGAATCTCTAGGTTGAAAGAAAACGCATTTAATTTCTCGTTGCTAATATTGTAAATTTCATGTCTTGTAACCTACATATTTCTTCTTTGGAATTGCCTACTATTTTCTGCAGTATCTCTAATAATGACTAATCTACTGTGTCCTAAATTCACACAGCATTTTCCTATAGCATGAAACGTACAAGTTAGATTCCTACAACTCCTACCCATCGGTCAGAAATTTATTGCCCCTCACTTTAATGGTTTTACTGTGATTCTCTATGAATTATGTCCTCGTGGCAGCCAAAAACCAAAAATGTTTAGGAAATTTTAAGACAAAATTATGCTCTGTCTTTACCAAGCAATAGCATTTCAATAAAATATGAAAAAATATAACTTTCAGAAGTAAAAGCCAAACTTGAGCTTTTAATCTAGACTCAAAAAGCCACTAGAAAATCTATATAAGGCCAATATAGAATTAATTATTAACTTCATTAAGGCAAAGGAGGAAATCCCAAACATTCCACATACTGCTTATGCTCTTTTATTTCTACAACTTACTAATGCCATTCTAGTCTCCATTTCCTGGCCAATAATAGTAGCACCAGTACATAATATGTTGCAGAGTTGGATTAAGATAACTGTTTATGAAGTACTAAGCAACCTGTCCAATCTATAAACAATTCCCAATCAAATCCTTAGCAAATATATTTTGATGACACGTATTGTTCTAGTTACTTATTTGTTAATGTGACTCAATACTACTCAGCATCCGCAAATTTAGGGGAGGAAAGTTTTATTTTCGCTCACGGTTTCAGAAGGCCACTGTCCATTCCAGGGTGATCAGCAACAGTGGAAGCACATGGCAGGGGCAGAGGTGAATGAATGCATCTCTTCGACATTACAAATAGCCAAGTCAAGGCAAGTTGAGTCTAGTCTTCCAAGGAAGGCAGGAAGCAGCTTAAATACCCTTCCAGGTCTTAACCCAAAGATCAACCCCTCCTGGATACAGGTGTGGAAAATGTGGTGAGCCCACGCTATATGCCTGTAATCCAGTTTACATGTCTGCAATCTCAGTCTCCCAACAGCACATGGTTCCATAAACAATCTATAACATTCAATACCTGAGACTTTTGGGGGACATTTCAGATCCAAACCTCAGTACACTTGTTAGGTACCTTACATCCGTAGATGTCGTTATGGGAATAAATTGTCTCTGAAAAATGGTTGTGTTTTTCTAGATTTGTTTTTCTGGCAAGACTCAAAGAAAATTGTATTTTCTCAAGTTTTGGGAGAGTGAGTGGTTGTGAGTTTACAAAATCTATTTAGTTGCAAAACTCTTTCATACAGAAATCGTTAATATAACAGTCAAGATAAAAAAAGATTCAGGATTATTTTTTTCTGTCGTTTCTTCATTAGAGATATTTTCCTTTACTACTTAGAATTCTTGAAAGGCATCACATCGAAGCATCTTTTATTGAACTCATTAAAGTTTTTTGCTCTGACCCAGTTTTAGACAAATCTCTGTAAAATAATGTTCACTTATGTTTTGTGGTCTGCAATGAGTCCTAACTCTTCCTCATACGTATATATGTCACTCCTCTGTAGATCCACTTCGATCCTTTACCATTACGTTAGCACCTCTCATCAGAATAAAAAACAATCTAGTCTTAAAACTAGACTTTCCAGGTTCTAAAGCTTTTTACATTAAACCTGTGTTACCCTGCCGATTGTTACCATTCCATCAGATGTTAACGTGAAAGATTAGGCAGGGCTCCCCTTTACCTGTGTTTATGTTATGTGCCTTGACTGTTCTCTGCCCTTTCATCTACTTTGCCTCTGAAATATTCTGCTGTGTAAATAGCAATTTTCAGCTCTTTGTACTAAATGAACATAAATCACTCAATGTATTGGGTAAAGTATTTTTTATACATTGCTTCATCCGCTCTTCTGTTTCTTAAGCATCTTGGAAGAGCTCAGTTTATCCTCTATATTTGGCCACTACCGTAACTAATCTGTAGTAACAGTAAGTGCTCCTATGCTCCTTGCATCCTATTTTGAGCTGCCTACACAGATAATATTCATTATTTCTGAGCTAGATGCAAAGAATTGAACATGTATGTAATTTGTTCTTTACTCAGGATTAAGTCTATCTGGAGTCCTTTTTTTTTTTCTTTGAAAGAAAATGTTAGCTTAAATGATTGTACATAAATTAGATCAACACAGGCACCGTCTACTTGTTCCTGGTGCTGTGAACAAAACACTTTCTTCTGGGTAATTTATAAACAACAGGTTTTATTGCTGACTATTTTCAAGGCGAGGAAGTGCATCATCAAGCAGCTGGCAGGTGTGGAGTCTGATGAAGGTGGCTATCTGCTTCTGACGTGACGCTTTCTTTCCTGGTCCTCTCAAAAGGAAAGGGTAGAACAAGAATGGGCTAACAGCCTCCCTGTAACTGCTTCTGTAAGAGCACTAAGCACCTTCCAAAGGGCCCAACTTTAACTACTGTTGTTATTACTATTGCATGAGAGATTAAGTTTCAACATAGATCTTGGGTTGTATACATATGTTCAAATCAAGGAAGACACTAGCGTTTACTGCATGCCAAACACTACTTTAGGTCTTTATATCCATGGGCTAATTTATTTTTACCACAGATCTGAAAAAAAAGTTACTCTTTTCTCAATTAATGTATTTGTTTGTTCACTTATTTTTGCAGTACTCATGATTAAACTTAAGAATGCTTTACCAATGAATTACATCCCCAGCTACTTTTTAGTTATTTGTAGACAAGTTCTAGCTAACTTCTCCAGGATGGATTTGATGTTGTGACCTCTCAGTCTCTGAGTAGCTGGGATTGCATTACAGAAATGTAACATGTCTCTCTCTCTCTCTCTCTCTCTCTCTCTCTCTCCCTCCCCCCATTAGAAGGCAGTGCATTGGTTGTAGCCATCATTTTCATATCTTTGTATATACATACCTCATGAGTTGGCAACTTCTCACATCAAAAGATGGAATTTTTCCATTCTGCTTGTACGTGGGGTGGTCACGTGGCATACTAGGAAATGCGATGTAGTGGGAGTAGGTAATATGCCAGCTTCCAACAAAGATCTCAAGAGCGTTTGCATCTTTTACTACCTGCCATTGACCTCTGCATTCATAACAACAGACTTAGGCAACATGGTAGATAATAAGAGATCTGGGCTGCAGTTAGTTCTCTCCAGAAAACCAAGAGCAGCCACATGCAAGATAACTGATGTATTTCCCGGCCTCCAGCTCTGTGGCAAGTTACCACAGACATGTAATTTAACTCTAAAAATTCAGCCAGGCATGTTAAAATAAACAGAACCTCCTTCAGACGCATTGATTGACTGACTGAAAAGTCTTGCTGAGTTGCTTAGGCTAGCCTCCCTCTGTGTGTTGCACTAGGTCTAGCTACCACCCATGGAATACTTAGTGGATAATCTCTCCTTTTATATCCCTTGCACTGGAAGCCCTGGTGGTGGTAGGGAGAATGCCACATTGCACGTGTTCCCTTCAAAATCAAAATCCACAGCACTGAAAGATAAATTTCATGCACGGTAAGATATAGATGCTTACAGATCTGGCTGGTAAACGTTTTCTTGAAGGACCATGCAATGTCTGTCATAGCTACTCAGTTCTCCCATTGTGAATCAACAAAATCTGTACCTAAAAGAATGGCTGTAGCTGTTTTAATAAATCCTTATTCATATAAAATAGTCAAATAAGCTACAAATCATAGTGTACTGCTTTCCTGGTCTAGAGTATGACATTTTTGTTTTCTTTTCAGTTTGCTTGTATTCCTGCTCCTTTCTGCTTTGGCTTGATTCTCCAGTAGAATTAGTTCCAGTAGAATCTGTCCTTCCTCAGATTTAACCTTATTACAGCTATAGTAATTCTCTTCTTATCGTTTCTGCAGAGTCACTTCTAGCTGTCCCTAAACACCATTACCACTCAAGAACTTGTTTTAGGGGCTAGATTCATGGGTAGAGGAAGAAGTTTTTGGTCTGGGAAAATTTCTAAGGACTCACCTTGTATAACAGTTATAACTGTTTTGTTTGTTTGTTTGTTTGTTTGTTTTGTTGTTGTTGTTTTGAGAGCCACGGTCTGGAAGCAAGAAGCGCAGGGGTTAAGGTTTTGTCTTGCCTCTCTTAGCATCAGTGTTTGTCTCTTGAGGATTTAATTCACATGTTAGTTCTGCCCTTGTCTGAAATCAGAGCATCACACGCTGTTCCAAGCGCCCTGGCTGTAACTTTTGATCATACTTTCAGTTTCTTCTGGCTGCAAACATTCCCTTGTATTTTAACAAGCATTTCAGAAATGAAAGCAGTGCATTGTTTTATCATCTAATTCTCCATTTCCTGCTAGACGTGATGTCCTTCAATGGTGTTTTGGTTTGGCACTTTGTTGGAGAAGGGTGAGGCAAGTCTAGGTGAGGTAAGATTAAAATATGTAGTCAGATGGTGGTATCTTTTTAAGAAGAGATAATAAATGTACATAATTGGTAACAGGACTTTTCAACGAGTTGTTTTAGTGTGGGACCCTGAGTTCAGGCTTTATCGTCATTCCAGTGCCTCATACTCATGCAGAAATATATTAGACATCTGTGGGTTGGTTGCAGAAGTTACATACTTCAGTGTCTGCGGGCGGGTTTGCACATCTGAGGAGGACGAGAATCCAAAACTGCAGCCTGTCCATGCAAGACTGGAGGTTCCAGTGGCGGCTTAGATGTAAGATGGGGTGAACCAGATTGAGACTGCAGGACAGACAGACGGTCATTGTTTGAAAAGCACTGGTGAGAACGGAGACTGGAGTGCAGCTGTGAGGGGTCGAACCTTTCCTGAAGGCAGCATTTGCTTTTCCTTCCCACATTGTGCCACATAGGTGGGCGAGCCAAGCATCGCCCATCCTGCACAGGATGTTAGACTATTTAGACATACTCCTTTATTGTTGCCTAAAAACTACTAATATTTAAATGTTCCAAATAAACATGTCCCTAGATAATAAATTCAGCCCACTAGATTAATAACTTTTGGACTCTAAAATAATTTTTAATATATTTCTAACATGCTCAGAATAGTTTAAAATATGACTAAAGGGATCTTACAACCATTAAGATATGGTTAACTGTTTGCGTAATTTGACTATCTTGCTTTTCAAACCTGAAATATCTACCAGCAATCTGTATGTTTCAGATGTCAGGTTCACCATTGGTTTTCAGAAAATTTTCAGTTTCTCTGGTTATTTCTTTATTCATTCGTTCATTCCGTAGCAGTGTTCCTAGCACAGGGCCTGCTACACACATAAATAGCTGCCATGTGGCATTGAATTAGAAATTAGAGCTAATTGCATAAAATCTAACTTACCCAACATTTGAAGTAAACCTCTGTTTGCTATAAGCTGAATTTGAGAGCACCTTAGCCAATTAACGGTATAGCACGTGGCTTCATTTGATTAAGTGTTCCATTTCAATTTGAATAGAAGTGTCTATGTAGATTGCAAACATCTGAATAGTAATAGTTGTCATCACTTGCACCATTATAGTCATAATAATTAATGCTTATATATGTACCATGCACTGCTTTCGAGTGTTTTGTGAATATTAATTAAGAACTTATCACTTGCATTACTAGTTATGAATAGAAGAACTTACTCTTAAAGTTTGAATTGGAATTTTTTGTATTTTGAGATCATTGAATAAGACTGTCTCATAAACATGAAGCCAAGCTAGATAAATTTCAACTTAAATAAAAGAATTTTTGAGGAATGATTGAAAGAGGTGGTGAATGCTTAAATTAAAAGAAAAACATAGTACAGAAATATGTTACCACTAGTCCCCCCACAAAATAGTCCCCATAAACTTCAAACATACTTAATTGTCCTTACCATATTTGTTGTTGTTCTTGTTGTTGACACTAGGGATTAAACTCAAGATTTTCACCTTTTCACTACCCTATAGCCAGCTCCTTTTTACTTAATTAATTCATTAGTTTTATTTTAAGACAAGATCTCACTAACTTCCTCAGGCTGAGCTCAGACTTGTCATTCTCTCTCTCAGCCTTCCAGTATGCTGTGATTAGAGGCATCCACCATCACACCTGGCTTATTCCTGTCACTTTCTGAAGCAGTTCTGGAAGTAGTCTTTATTCAGTGTCTTAACGTGGTTCTGACAAAAATGATGTGTTCTGTCTCCCATCTTCCTGCATGGTCCCCATGAGGCCGTCAGCTCTTCATGAAAATAAAACTATCCATGAGAGGAAAGTGTTTTTTAGTTGATTTAGGATGACTTGGAAGCTACACCAGCACAACGAAGGACACTCACGAAAGAGAATCGCCTTAGAAAGTGGTGAGAACGTACAAGTGTGTTTGAAGCAAGAGGGATTATTTTGAGGAAGATTAATGACAGTGTGTGTCTTATTGTAATAGAATTTTAAAACCTAAATATTCATCATATTATTCAATCACTCCTCGCACTTGGTATTAAATACATTCTATCTGATATATTGGTTACCCAGTATGTGTGGCACACTCTGCCGAATATCAGATTCCACCCATGGGTTTGCAAGTGAAGAAAAGGGCAAACTTTCCAAAACTACCCTAAGCTTCTAGCTGTGTGAAAAATGGAGGAGTTGGGAAGCTGATGGGTAGTTCACGTTTGCCAACAATTCACTTAGGTTTTACACTGAGCTTTCCAAAAAAAAAAAAAAAAAAAAAAAAAAAGGGCTCCAGGCTTTTATTTATGCATAGGTCTCTGTATTGGTTCACAGAACATTTCAGAGCCTTGCCAGCTTTCTCAGGACGCAGCTGTATCAACACACCCCAGAAGCAAGTATCTCAGCAGAGATGCCATATGGGGATCATGAGAATAACTGTATTTCTATCTGTTTGATTTTACCTGTGGTACTTTTTTAATAGCTTCAATAAAATGGAATGGAAAACATTATCTCTCCTTCTGAGGAAAGTAAACAGCCAGTTACTGGTACCACCTACTGAGTCATTAACTTATAACACTTTTCTAATCTTTTTATCCAATTCCTTGTGAGATATATCTTAGCAACAGGGCATGATTTTAAAAAGATGTCAACATAAATAATGATTCTCTGACTGGCTAGAACAAAATGGTCCAAAGAAATAGACAGGCCATTTACTTCCCAGGGAACCAGTGGGTTCATAGCTTGGAATCTGTTACAGGGTGTGTGCCTTAAATTAGATAGTCATGGTTAATGAGAATGCAGCAAACAAACCTATTTAGTTAATCAGAAATTGTTCGTATTTAGAATGGACTTTCTTATTTTAAAATGGCAAAAATTGGACCAGAGGTTGTATAAGGTCATTTGTGGTTAGTAGACTAAATTTTGCTCTGTGAAAGCAAGATTTAACTTGTACCATATTTTAAGAAATAGAATACAATTTTTAAGTTAACTTTAGACAATTGTGTTCCATTTGTGAATCAAAATTGAAAGCTATTGGTCAAGTGCTAGAGACTTCCATATTAATAAATTCTTTTATTGCATATATGTGGTATATTTGGAATTTAAGACAGAAAGGTTTTCTTAACATTGTGTGCTAGTACAATTCATCTATGTTTCCAAAGAAAAAATCTGGTCCATTTTAGGATTGTTTATGTGCAAACTCTTCCTGTGCCCCTGTTGTTTTCCAGCATTGTGCCTTATGTCTCTCTCCACTGTTAATTATGCCTTTCCAATTTTTTCTTTCAGTGTTGACATAACCTTTTCCCCTTCATAGTGGTACAATATATTTATGGACTTTATTAATGGAATTCCACTGACAAAACTGACCTTGGAATAGAAGGAAAAGCCCTTAAAGATGACCTACTATAGCTTTTTGAAGTTGTAAAAATAAAGGTTCAGAATACTAAATGGTTTGCTTAAGGCAGTGATTTTCAAACAATTTTATATCATGGCATAGATGGAAGATGATGATATTTGGATGTCAATTTGGACTAAAACTGATGAACCATTGGTGGCCAGAGCTGGCCAGCCCAAGGGCTACTGTGAAGATAAACTTTGTCTGGCCTTTATAAAGGCTGAAAAAAATGAAGATTTAAACCCATTTCATCTCATTAATGATGCCTCTATAAAGGACTACTTGCAAAGCTTTACTCAAAATGCAGCCGATAACAGAACAACTACTAGTCCAGACATTTTTGGCTTAATATAAAAGATAATTTGTCTCATAAATTGTAGATTATGTTGAGACTTGATCCAGTGACTCAATTCATTAGTTCTCAGTGGAAGATGCACACATCCCTAAACCAGACACTGTTCTCTGGGGAGAAAGTAATTCAGTGGTTGCCTTTGACAAAGTCATGTGTATTACCTTTGTATCAATGTAATCCTACATTACACTCTATTATATTTGTTGCACTGTTGCACTTTTTTCTTTTTGTACGTGCCTGTGTCAAAACATTATTTTGGAGGATTATGGCTGAATTAATTATAGCAATCAGTCTTCTTCATTATAATGACTAAACCACTGACATTTGCTGAGTTCTTAGTGTGTTTGCCACTTGGTATGTTATCCTTACGATGCTTTGATGTATCCAAAACAGGGAGGATTGCAACCACAGTAGTACCAATTTTAGAAATGTATTAGCTTAGGTGGATTATGACTGTTTTCAAACTTCAGTGATTTTAGAATTTCCTAAAGGTTAAAGTATTTGCCTTATTTATGACATCATTTTTAAATTATAAATCCTACATCATCATCTCATAAGTATTAGGATACCATACAAAGCATCAACCTTAATTCATTTTAGGTTCATACAACAGATTACAGACTGGGTAATTTAATAAATGCTTATCAAAACATTCCTAAGATATCACCTCTCTTCCATGAGAATGGCATATATCAAGGATTTGAACAAAAATTGATGCTGAAGAGGTTGTAGGGAAAAGGAATCTATTTATATTTTTTGTGGGACTGTAAACTGGTCCAACCACCGTGGAAAATGGTATGGAGATTCCTCAAAAGGCTTAAAATAGATATTCCATTTGATCCAGCAATACCCCATCCTAAGTGTCTTTCCAAAAGAGTTAAAAGCAATGTATAACAGAGATATATGTATACCCATATTTTCGCAGCGTATACCCATATTTTCGCAGCACATACCCATATTTCTAAGAATAATTAAAATATGTAAGATACCAAATTATCCATTAACAGACAAATGGACACAAAAATATACACAGTGAAGTACAGCTCTTCTATAAAGACAGATAGATTTGAGACTTTTGTAGGTAAATGGATTGAAATTGAGACCAGCACGCTTAGTGCAATGAGTCAAACTCAGAAGATTAAATATCGTGTGGTTTCTCTGATGTAAGAATCACAGACTGCAGGTATTTCATAGAACCAAATGGTTGTAAAGTGAGTGGTAGGAGAATGGGGGGGGGGGGTGTAGGAGGACCAAAAGGGAGGGAGGAGGGGGAGGGGAAGAGATTGTAATGTTGACACTGCTGAGGCATCTCTTTCTCCTACCTTGGCAGAGGACATTGCATGGGGAGAAATCATGTGAGAAAGGGTAGGGCTCAAAGAGGGCCTAGGGGTTTGGGGTTACTCAGTGGTAGAACACTTTGCTAGTATACACAAGGCAGTGGGCTTGATTTCTAGGACTACAAAAAATTAAATAAATAAGCATAATATGCACCGCTAATCAGCACTCTGAAAACCAAAGGCAAGCGGATTACGAGTTTAGACCTGGGCAATTCAACAAGACCTTGTCTTAAAATTTAAAAATAAAATAAAATGTGTTGGGGATATAGCTCAGTGTGAAAGTCCTGGGTTCCATCCCCAGGACTACAAAAATAAATAAGTCATTTTATTATTATTATTATTAGAATATCATTTTTTGTTACTGGAAATTAAACTTGGATCCTCTTTTCAAGGGAATATATATATATATATATATATATATATATATATATATATATATATATAATTGTGAAATAGGTTCTTGCAGTATTGCTGAGGTTGAACTTGTGACCCTCCTGCCTCAGCTGCCCAGATTGTTGGGATCACAGGCATATACCATAGTACCCAGCTAGACTCTTACAAAACAGCAGAAAGCCTACAAAGTTGAACTTGCTCTCCATAGTAACTTGCTGTGTAAACATAAAACCATTCCCACAATGGCAGTATTGACTCATTCGTGAGGGTGTACATCCCATGGCCTAATCACTTCTTGAAGATACCTCCTTCGAAAATCACATGGGAGGAGTTACAAAGAAGACACAGGAAAAACAAACCAACAAACAAACAAAAGCAAGACCCTCCAAATAATTTTTTGCCCTCTAAAATGTACATATGGTGGCAAGAATCTAAGGAATTCAGTTTAAAGATCACAAGATCTGAGCAGCCATCTTCTGTAATGCTTCATTTTGGGGTGGGGGAGGGACACCCTGTTTAAAGCTCAAATTCAATGAAGTTAAAAGGAGTTGGAAAACGCTATGTCTTAGTACTAAAACTTCAAAAGGAATAATAATATGTCTTACAACTCATGTACTAAGGACTCAAGGGCGAAGTGTACCATTTCTAGCACCCGCTGTCACAGCACGATCTGCTTGTCATATCGCAGCTCCCAAAAAAGAACAATATCCTTCACCAAAAAAATGCTTGATTTGATAGCTTCTGTAGCACATCATTCTTTTCAGAAGATTACCGAAACTGTGAATGATGTCAAGTGGTGAAAGTGAACTTAAAACAAAGGAAACAGTTAATAGAAGTGCCCCAAGGTACGACTCGTATGTTAGAATTAGTGTTAAAAACTTAAAAATAACTATGAAAAATCTATTCAACTACCTACAGGAAAAGATGTGTGTAACAAATGAACAGATTAAAAAAATTAGAAGAGGCGGGAATAAAATCACAGTGGCTGAAGTGCTTGCCTTGCAAGCACAAGGCCCTGTGTTAAATTTCCCAGCACCACATGAAGCCAGGTTTGGTGGCACATGCCTGGAATTCCAGCATTTGGGAGGGTGAGGCAAGAGGATTGGTGTCAGTCCAAGGCTAACCTGGGCTACATAGAAATTTAGAAGGTGTATAGCAGCTTTGAGAGTATGGTCATTTTGACAATATTAGTTCATCCTTATCTAGGACATGATGTCTTTCCATTTTCTAAAGTCTTCTTCAGTGTATTTCCTTAGGGTTTTGTAGTTTTCTTTGTATAGGTCTTGTGTCTCTTTGGTGAGGTTTATTCCTAAGTATTTTATTTATTTTTTGTTGTTGGTGCTATCATGGAGGGGGTTGTTTTCTTGATTTCTTTGTCTTGGGATTTGTTATTGGTGTACATAAATGCTATTAATTTATGGGTACTGATCTTATAACCTGCGACTGAATTGATTTATTAGTTCTAAGAATTTTTAGGTGAGATTTTTTGAGTCTTATAAAATACCAACTATGTTAGTCACAGAACTAGAAAAAAGCAACTTTAAAATTTATATGGAACCATAAAAGACCCAGAATCTCTAAATGGAGAATCTGGAGGAATCACAATTCCACATTTCAAAAAACACTATAGAACAACAGTGATTAAATCTACATGGTACTGGTTCAAGAACAGATAAGAGGATACTGAATTGAGGATACTGAAAAAGACATTCACCAGTAACACTTAAGACAAAGCATTGGTATCTAGAATACATAAGGAACTGAAAAACATAAAACTCCTAAAATAAATACTCCCATCAAGAAGTAGAAATAAAAAGAAACTTCTCAGAATGAAAAGTACAAATGGCTAACAAGCATATGAAAAAATGTCCTTCATCATTGGCCATCAGAGAAATGGAAATAAGAGTGATGTGGTGCTGGGGAATTGAGTTTGGGTACCTAGCGCTTGACTTAGTGCTTGGTACGCTAGTGCTTTAACCACTGAGGTATTCCTCCAGCCCTTGTTTTTAATTGAAAAGCCTTAATAGTACTAATCTGTGTGACAAGGATCTTTTAACAAAATTTTTTGTCCTGCATGTGAAGCTATAGATGCCCATTTAGAAGTGCTAACTGTGGCTTCCTGTTAGTAAGATGAACTCAATGATGTGACATTTTTGTTGCCAGGAAACAATTCAGAGTTTCTGGTTCCTGAATAGATTGTGTGTCTAAGATCTCCATGTCTGGAATGGGGTCTCTTCTTCTTTGACTTGAGATATTACTTCATAGACCAAAGATTTCCTGGATGGCTATTTGATATATAAACACTACTTTGAGCCAAAACACCTGAGTCTTCCCTGCTTAGAAATGTTTACCTGATATAAATCCTTCTGAGTAGGCTGGAACTGGGTATTGCCTATATGGGCCTTTTACTTCTGGGCAACACACACTGGACATTCAGACCCAAGAAGGCTCTCTTTTTAGCTATCACTTGGCTAATTCTCACCATATTGATTTTTAGGGTTAATGCAATCTCCAAACTCCAACAGGAATTCGTGTGTGTGTGTGTGTGTGTGTGTGTGTGTGTGTGTGTGTGTGTAGAATATAAAGTTGATTCAGTAATTCACACAGAAATGTACATGACCTAGAGCAGCCACTAACCAAATAATATTGAAAAGGAAATTTTTTGTAGGATTTATAATTCCAGATTTCAAGAATTATTGTGAAGCTGGAGTAGCCAAGAGAATATCATATTGACATAAGGACAGAAAAAAAAAAAATCAAGACAGCAGACAACATCCAGACAAAGTCAAGGAATTGACTTACACGGAGGAATTTTTTTTTTTTTTTTTTTTTAACAAAGACATCAGGACAATCGGTAGGGTTAGGAAAGTCTTTTCACCTCAAGCAAAGATATCTCAGGACACAAATAGCCCTGTAGTCAAATGCAAGAAAAAGATACTTCAATGACAGACCATAAATGCAAAGGTGTCTATATCATCTTCCCAAGAGGGGCAGTGTGTAACACCATGTAGGTTTTATAAGCAAACTCTGTTATTCATACGATATGTAGATTGTTCAACAATGAGATTCTAAGAATTTGTCCCACTTCTCAAGTAGCATGTGTCTTTATGTCTGAATCTTATAAACATACTGGATAAAAGAAACCACATACAAAAACAGAACAGTGAACAATTTTAATTCCGTGATATTCATGAACAATCAAAGTTGATATGATGATGAGAATCTGAGCAATGCTTGAGAGAGTTGGGTTAACTGAAACAAGTTTTTGCATGAGCAAAATGTGGTCCCTAGTCTTTTGTTGATGGTCGCATATTTGTCAAAGCTTATTAAACATTTTTCTGTCATATTTATAACATGTAAAATTTTCTGCAGTTGAAAGAAAAGGTTGCTGTGAAAGAAATTAACATCTATAGGTTAATTTTATCCACCATAATCAAGCAGTTTGGACTTCTGGTCCCATTTAAAAATATAAACCTCAAATCTGGTGTTTTATGAGGATAAGTTACACTCGTTTTAGTTCAGATTTGCCATCTGTAAGTCACCTAAATAAGAGACTTTTTGAAGATTAAATGAAACGGAATGTGCTGGGTACCTGAGACACAGTACATGATTAATGTAAGTAGGTGATTTTTTTATTTTTAATATCTCTTATTGTCATTGGTAAGAGGAGACAAGGTAGAAAAGCCTAATAATTGATTAAGTACTAAACCTTTAAAATTAAGAATATAGATATCAATATATTCTCAAAGTTACAGATATAAATATTTGTATCACTGTCAAGTCTACTTTTTTCTTTATTATATAACTTAGACCACTTTAGTCAGCAACTACTACTGCTGAGTATGTTGTAATCTCAGGCTGCTGTCAATTCTCAATCTATTTCAACTTCTTCTGCGTCTTTTTCTCCTCTATGGCTATCCTCTTCTACCTGAGGTTTAGTGCTTAATTCAGTCAATCCCTCTTAGAAACAAGGCATCGTAGTGTCCAAATTAGATGGAGCAAGGGCTCTGTACTGTTAACAATGTCTTGTGCCTGACTATCCCACTGGAAGAGCAATATCTAATCTAGACTTTTTTTTACTATGGAATTCACTCATGGTATGTTAAAAATATTTATACTTTAAATACATATTTAACTTTATATAGCTTGAGATCAACATCTCTAGATTTTATTGAGATTATCAAATAGGTTTTGTGATCTTCCTCAAAGGATTAATTACATCTTTTTTCTGGAATTATTTCTCAGTATCTGTTTTTGTTCCAAAGAGTTACCCAGCTTTTAAAAATAAAACCTAAAGGATTTAAAGCATGGGTATAAATGTGAATGTACCATCTGTAGATCTTTTATATTTTTCCTTGTGCTTTGTTTAGCCTTCATAATTCTTCCATCATTTCTTGGAGTCAAGATAAGTGAGAAGGAAAAAAAAAAAAAAGATTTTCCAGTATTATTTCAAGGAGGATAATCTCTTCTGTCATTGACCCCACACCTAGAGACAATTAGGAAATATGGAAGGAAAAATCTTGAGTCCTCATCTTCCAAGTCAATCTGTCACATATTTAAAAATATAAATAATCATGCGTTAATAACAAAAAAACTGGCTTTTGTCAGGGAATGAAATTGGAGGACAAAAGAACACAAACAAATCACTTAATCACTAAAATGAAAATTGTTGACATAGACAAATCACCACATTAGAATGGAGTTACTTCTAAAAATTGCCACATGAAAAAAATCTACGGAAATTAAGAAGGAATTAGCCATCTGTCTGTGCTACAATGTATAGTTGTATGTGATCAAAAGATAAAAATAGCACAATAATCTCAAGAGAGGGGGTTTTCTCTGTCTCCCTTGTGTCTGGGAGACAGTCTTAAGTCATGCAAGCCCACCCTAGAGTTGTTGGCCTCCCCAATGGGAATAGAGAAGAAAGCAATTGGAAGGAAAGAGTGTACTCTCCTTTCAAAGGCATACCAGAGATTAAAAAAGTATTCATTGCTCATATCACTCATTCACAAAGGATTCACGTGGATTCTCACATGAATTTGAAAAATGTGGCCATTATTCTTCTTGTTGACTGAATACTTTTCTGAATGCTCTGCAGAAAAAGGATAGAGAAGATGTTGATGGAACAACATATTTGGAACCAGGGATCTCTAAAAAATGAAGGCTTTAAAGAGAGGAAAAACAGGAATACAAACAAATGAGCCAGAAAAAAACTCAAAAGATTCTTTGTTGTTTTTGCAATTTCTTTCAAAGGGTTGATATTCCTCAGTGCTTCTAATGACCATTATTGGGAGATAGACATTCTGATTTTTCTATTCCACTTTGACAAGGTATACTTTGAAGTGGTCAGAAAGAATGTAAGATGTTTTATTATATTATTTAACTGTAGAAATGCTTTGTACTAATAAGTAATTATTCGTGCAAAAACTAAATACATGAACATATACAGTGTGTAGCAAATGGTAAGAGTTTTTAGATCCCCTCTATGGTAGCCTCTTGTGGAGCTTAGGGTAATTTTAGTTTTTTTATAAGGGCATCATGCAGTACTCTTGGTTATAAGGGAAAGAAAGGGAAGAATGAATAGATGATCAGTCTAAGTAGACAGAGTGAAAGAGGAGAGATTGTAACAGTGACAGGACTTCCTTGAGTTAGACTGTGAAGCACCTTCTAAAGCTTGGTAAAGATCTTGGTTATTTTTCTCTAGGCAACTGGGAGACATAAGGTGAGTATTGCTTTATTAGATCTTCACTAATGATGCACCAAGAGGGACGTAGCCAGGGTTGGCGTAGTTCACTAAGAAGCTATTGAAAGAGAACAGCCAGGAAGAATTTTAATGCTTTCAGTGCAAAAAAAAAAAAAAAAAAAAAAAAGGGGGGGGGGTAGGGGGAGTGGTTTGTTTACTGGGATAAGTGCCCTGGGTTTGGAATCAAAATAATGGTGCTATTTTCTTAGACATTGGACCTTAAGTAACTTAGTTCTCAAATTGCAGTGTTACTTTGATGATTCTCCCTTTTTAAGAAAAGTAGAGCCTAGGAATATAATGACAACATATAGAAAATACATAGAAAGACATTAAATGACATTCAAATTTCATATATTAATACATGAATCATTTGAATCACTGATCTAATTACAGTAAAGTAGACAGTAAATCATTACATTTAAGTTTTATGCTGGGCTATGACGATTCTTGCACTTTTATTGGAATACTTGTTTTACACAGAACCGTTATACAGTGCCAAGTATTTGAGTCAGTTGGTGGCAGTGAAGACATACGCAGCACCTCGACCAACATTCATTGCAATAGGTATTCAATCTACTCAGTAAAGGCTTACGTTGAATTTCTGTGAGCTATTTTAGGACTGGCATTTCATCTGTAGGAATTGTCACAGACTTATGCACACAAATCAAATTTCCTTCTTGTTGCTGCAGAAGTCATAGAAAAATAATGACGGTGGTGGTATTCATGCTTGAATGGAATATATAGATTTGGCAGGTACTTTCCTTTACACAGTTAAACTCAATTCCTAGTGGGATTTTTGCAAAGCGAGCACTGTTCCTGTTCCCACTTCACAGCTGGGGAAACTGAGGCACTGTGTAAATAGCTAGCCCTAGGTCGTAGTATTTGTGTATAAAGTAGGAAGAATTCTGGTGTGGGCAGGGCTGCAGAAGAGAGGCTTTAACCGTGTCTCCCAAATGATAGCTCATATATAAATTCTTGACTTGCCTCTATTTCCCAGAACAGCCACAAACCAACCCCCTGTCCCAGGATCTTGCATAGATTTCTCAGACCCTGAGTTAAAGACCTCTCAAGAAATGCTTTCTGAATGTGCTTTTCAAGTCCTTTCTAAAATAGATAGTCATGGAAACTGCAGGGGTGTTTTTTTGTTGTTATCCTTTTGTACTATGATTGATTAAATCAGAACGTGCAAAACCAAAATTGCTCAGAATTTATATAATCCAATAAGTGATGACTTAAAAGTGTTGCTTAAAAATGGTGATAAGTAACTTAGTGCTACCAGGTGTGAGGAGCCCAGCTCTGCGTGGGATGAAGCCCTGCCAGATATAGCCCACAAGTGGTCGCCCTGCTGCTCCTATCTGTCTCGGGAGGTCACTGAGGACAGAAGTGGGAAGAGAGATGGAGTGCTGCTCTTCTGTGCAATAAAATCACCACACCAGGTCTCTTAGGCACAGTTCCTTCACAGCTTGTGCCAGCAAGTCTAAATCCGGAGCAGAGTCAGATTCATGGTGTGTGACCTGTGGAGTCCTGTGGGCCCCACTACTCTGAAAGGCTCTGTGCTTGGTTTAATCCCTGCTGTTGCTACCATGAAAATATTATTTACTTTATACAAAAACTGTTTTTTATTTTGCACTGGGCCTCACAATTTTTGTAACCCTGTCAGGTTAAGAGTTGATATCTTATAGGATATTGTTCCAGAAAGGCCAGAAGCTTTACCTGCTCTTTATCAGAATAGCATCTCTTGTTGAATGGACTCCCTAGATGGTTCTTAAAGATGATTTAGAGTACAGGCTGGGGATTAACACACTTAGGGGGCGGTGGGTAAAGTAACATCTCAGTTTGGTTTTTATGACTATTACAAAATACTTGAAACTGCATAATTTATCAAGAATAGAAGTTTGCATGACTCACATTTCTGGAGGCTGAGAAGTCCCACAGCGTGGCACTGGCCTGAGTTTAGTGCCTGGTGAGGGCCTTCTTGCTCATCGGAACATGACGGAGGGCATCACAGAGCAAGACAGAGCAAGCCTGCCCACTCAGGTCTCTCCCCTTCTAATAAAGCCACTTGCTAAAGTCATCGAGGTGTACCACCTGATCCGGTACTAATCTTCTGGCAATGACACGGCTTCCAAATTTGCACATGAATGGGAATATCAAGTTTCCAACACATGAATTTAGGAAAACACACTTAACCCATCACAGATCGTGTGCTAATATCTGTACTTGCCTTATGAGCTTTGTCACGATTACTCGATTGTCCTACTGCAGTTCAAAAGCAGCTATGACCTTAGAGAAAAGAGTCAGTCTATCCGTCTTTTAGTAGAACTTTATCTGGGTAGGTGGGCAAGAGGGTGGAGTTGGCTGATATGTTGTAGCTTACAATTCTCTGATTCATAGTCAGAATTCTCAGATTCATCTGTGACTCCATTGTTCCCACCGACTTTGAGCAGTTTGCTTAACCTATCCATACATGTTCATTTTTCTGGAAAGATGAGAAGGTAGAAGCACTTTCCTCATAGAGTGGTTCTGAAGGTATAGTGCATGAAGATACTGCTATGGTTTGGATCCAGAATATCCCCCCAAAACCTCATGTATTTAGATGTACTGGGATAACTGTGGAACCATGTGTTAGGATGTGGAGAGACTGTGCCAGCTTGTTGACACTGGGATGCATCCAGGACTCAGTTTTCTGGTTATCCACCTGTGGGCCAGGAAGTGAAAGAGGGGCAGACATAGGGGAGCCCAAGTGGCAGCTTGAAATAATTAAAGGAGGGAAGAAGAAACAGTGTTACAACTTCTTTCTGGGAAAGTTCCAGCCTTGTCTGAGCCTGTAGGCACAGACTTGCCTCTGCTTTCCTTGGCTTCTGTCTACAATGCAGTGAGCAGCTCTCCAGCCTCTGCCATGTTCTTCCACTGCCCATGAATGACTAGAAACTGTGATCTAAATAGATCCTCCCTCCCTTAAATTATGGTTGTTGGTTATTTTGTTCCAGCAATGGTAAGTAACCGAGACAGAATCCTACTGCAGCTCAGTACATGACCTTGAAAAACTGCAGCTATTTTTTCCGTAAGCATTGCTATGAAATGCCTGACTTTCAGAGCTCTGTGCGTTCTGCAGACCATAAACCGTGCAAGATGATTTGCCAAATGCTTTGCTAGAACAGTAGAACAGTCTTGAGCAAAAAGAGACACGTCTTATAAATATTCCAAGAAAATGACCTTTATCCGCTTTTCCCTGGAAATATTTTATGGGAGTACCGGAATGGTTTTGATATTTGTAGAGGACCCACATTCAGTGGAAACAGTCAATACGAAGGCCAAAGATCTAGGTTGTTCTCCTTAAGAGATCTGCTGTCTTGGAACCTCATTTTCTCATCTGAAAAGGGATAGGAGCTTCTAGGGAATAATCTGCAAGATTCTTTTAGAGTTAGATGGGCTTCACTGTGCATATGTGGAGAGCTCAGACGCTTGGGCTCCATTTGCTTTTAAACCTCATCTCCGCAATTTGCAAGCTTTGAGATTCTCAGTTGGTCTCTGAGGGGCTAATGCTTCTTCAGCTCCAAGAGCAAATGGTCCAGTCATTTCCACGATCAGCTTCGGGATCCTTCAGGCATAAAATAAAGAAACAACATGTTGCCTTGACAATCTGAATATGGTTTAGAGTTAACATGTTGTAAGACAATTTTCTAAAGCATTACCATTTTAATGACGTGTTTTAGTAACATTGTTTGTTTCAATTTTTCAGATGAAAACAAAATAACAAAATGACTTCAAACTGCTCATACTGCTCATTCAGGGTATTTAAAGCATTTTAGAGAAGAGGTGATTGGGATAAGTTATTTGGGTGAAATTTCTAGCAATATAGTGTGCTTGCTTCCTTGAAGGTCGTATTGATGAGAACTGGGTAACTTCCTTGTAATTATTAAGTGTATCCTTTGAACTCCACAAAGCACACCAACCAGCAATAAAAGATTCCCCCAACTAACTTATTATAATAGTCTCTAAGGATTTGTGGCTATCTCTGCTTACGTATTCTTGACCATTTATTTCTGCACAAAGTTGAACAAGGCATGGTATGACCTTACAGTATCTCTTCTACTCATCAGTTTATAGTTTTCCCTGCTGGAGGAAAATCGGTACAAAGTAAGAGATTGACTTGTTCAGCTTAGCTGATCCCGGGGATAAGCCTCTCCTAGATCCAGGTGTGGTAAGCCCCACTACATTCTTATAATCCAATTCACATGCCTGTAATCTACCCTTAAGCGTAGGCCCCAATCTCCTGACTGCTCACGGTCCTATAGACAATCCATAACAACCAAATGCATGAGTCTTGTGGGGGAAATTCCATATCTAAAAGAAGATACTCTTTGAACTTAGTTGAAAGAAACATTTTTAAATGAGCAACATAGCTTGCATGTTCACCATTTTGTCATGCACAAGTAACAGAGAAAAAGCTATATATTACCCAGAGTGTCTATGTGGCTTTCATTTGATATGCTATAGTAACAAGCTAAATGATGTTTTTATGGCAAGGGAACCACTTTGAGGTAATATGATAGTTGTTTCATCTGTTAAACTATAGACTTCTTAGATACACACACAGCAATGTGAAATTAGTTTCTCAAAGATAGGTGCCCGAGATGCTATCTACTAAGCACCTACTACTATGTCCTGAGGAATTTTCTAAAACTTGAATAGATGAATATACATGGTGCTTTTATTGAAGGAATTTATCACCTAGGGGAAACATGTAGATCATTTTTAAATAAGCTTCAATTTGCTACCTTTTCTGATTAAGAATTGTTGTGAGAACGTAAAGTAATTCAGTTAGTCAGGGATAGTTGAGAAATCTTGGCTAAGTAGCTAGAACTAAATGGAAGGTAGGATTTGACAGGCAGAAAAGATGGAAGAGCCAGTTGAAGTCAAGGGATCTACCTGTGTAGAAGCTCAGATGCATCAGCGTGTACAATTCTCATGGGATTCACTTTCTTGTATTCTGTCTCTAAGTGGAGGAAGAACAACCCTTAATTCATCTCCAGATTCCCCCATTTTGGGGGAGCTCTAAACCCGGAAACCTTTTCAGGTGAGGTCAGATTAAGTGGGGAGCCTTCTAAAAAAATCATGATTTTTCTGGAGCACCTCCTAGCTCACAGGCATGTTTCACAGAAGTCGACATCCCTTTTGTTATGTCATTAACTGTGTGTTGGCAGTTACACTCCCCAACAATATTCACAAAAGAAATTCTTGGGGACTTTGTGACTGCTTAATATCAAAGTCATCTTTTTGATAAAAAAGCAGTTTAATATTTTAAGAAGAGCTAATCTAAGTACCCGTTAAGGCCTGCTTATTTCAATCCCAGTCACTGAGCGAGCTCATCCTCCCAAGGATGGCTGTCTTGGGAGGTTGATTTTCTCTCATTTGGCTTCTGCTCAGCTCTCTTTCTCCAGCAGGCACGACAGATTGAGCCATGAGTATAAATTGCTCACATCTATCATATGAGGCAGTGTATTCATATTCAGCTGACCTTGGATGGAACCTAGCAATAGCAAGAATTTTTGTTTTTCATATTTTTCCTAATTCACACTGAAAAAAAATAATATTGCCTTTCCTAAGCCATTTCTCTAAGTGTAGCCCAAGCCTTTGGCATCTCACTTATCCACCTACAACTTTTTCCACAATGCCCAGCACAATCTTATGAGCCTTCATTTAAATTTTATAGATATTTGTGAAAGATCCCTTTATGAATGGTTATGTTTGTAAATTGTCTATCTTCTTTTCTTGGTGAGGTGATTGCCCTTAAATTGTATGGATACACAAACTGTGGTATTTATACACAATAGAATACTATGCATCTATAAAGTCCAACAGCATGGAGGCTTTTGCAGGAAAATGGAAGAAACTTGAGAACATCATGCTTAGTGAAGTGAGTTAGAAGCAGAAGGGGAAACATCGAATGGTCTCTCTGATATGAGAGACCCAGATCACAACTATCTCATGGAACTTAAAACAAAACACAAAGTGAACCAGAGGGGAGTAGGGTGGGGAGGAAGGGAGGGGTGGGTGAGGGAAGAGACCAAGGGAGAGAGGGAAAGTCCTTGTCACCTTGACAAAATGCACAAAATGCTCAACTTCTTTGTAAAGCTTAAATTTTGCACTTATGCATATCAGTAAAATGGGGAAAAATTAAAAGATATTGTATGGAAGTCCAGCAAGGTGGTACACATCTGTCACCTGAGGTAGGAATACAAAGCTTATGTGAGCAACATACAGAGACCTCATATTCAAAGTGAAAGAAAGAAACACAGAAAGAAAATTCCAAGAGGTGTTTTCTAGTTACTTTCATCACTCCTCCATTTTCACACTGAGGACCTCTGAGTGATTGAGCCATCCATGCATTGAGCACTTTGCCGGGCACTTGGTTTAATGCTTACACCTAAGGCTAAAAGTATAATAGTATGCTTCAGATGTTTCTCAGTGAGGATCCTAGTAATAATGAAATATTTTAGAGAAATGTATTTATAAATCACACATTAAAATGGCATAGCCTAATTCCAAAGCCCATAATTTAACATCTGAATTATGGCATTTCCTTCCCAGATTTCTCCTCTAAATATAATCAGAGCTTCTGTAACCATTGGAGAGATTGTGTCAACTTGTTGCAACCAGGACATACCCAGGACAGAGCTTGTGGTGTGTGCAAATGACCTGTCAGAAAGTGAGGGAAGAACACCCATTCTGGTTATGGGAGACCCAAGTGATGGACTGGAAGCTTGAGCTGAGTATAAAAAAAGAAAGAAGGAGGATGCTTGCAGATTTTTTCACTTCAGAGAGCTCTGGCCTTTGCCACTTACTCTAGACATTGATTCACTCCTGTCTTCACATTGCCAATAACCATTGCAGATTAACTGCAGTTTTCTGGCCTTTTTCATCATCTTGGCACAATGGTCCATGACACAGATTTGCACCAACTGTCCTACAGTCTTGACCAGTGCTCTATTTCATGTCTAAGCAGCCACTAGACCCTTCATCTCTCACATTTGCTGTGGCCACTATGGACTCTGTTTGTACTTGTAAACAGCACTAATAAATAGTTATGTCTTTATATACCATTTATGTTAATTCTGCTTTTCGAACAACCTTAACCAGTACATTTTCTCTCTCTATTTACCTCTGACCTGCCGCTACCCCATTTCCTGGCTAGTTCTCTACCTACTTTGCCATTTGTGTTGTGTTTTGGAGCATGCTGAAGCCTGCAGGGTAGGAGACCATGGAATGGGTGATCAGGTTGGGAAAACAGGACTTTGGTCAAGGCTCCCCAAAATCCTGGGAGTGAGTAACATTATTTAAGAAAGCCTACAGAGGATTACAGCTGTATGGAGTGAAAGGATCATAGGCAACTAGAGTGCACACATGCTCCAAAAAAGGTGCTGTTACTCAGCCCAACACATGGGCCCACTGCAGCCCACTTTCTAGCGCTCATGGAAAGACTGAAATGTTAATTCATATAAAAACCCTCTGATTTTTAAATGGCAGTTGCTAATGTAAATCTTGTACGCATAGTATGAACAAGCGGACCCCGAGTTGGACCCACAAGATAGTTGATTTAGCTTGGTTTGACAAAAAGCCTAGAGATGTCTTCAGAATCCACCGTCTCCTGATTCATTTTGAGGAAATCTGGGTACATCGTTGTGACCCTAAAAATAAATAATTATAAGGAAGGATGGTGGCACCCAGGTGGTTATGGGAATGTCAGGGCTGTGAGCATGAAGGTGTGCTAGAGTGGAAAGGGAAGGCTGTGTCAGTGTGGCAACCCAAGGTGAGGATGGGAAATTCCAACTGTTTGCTAAAACTATTTTATGGGACTCACTTAGGGTGTATGTGAAAGAGAATGTGTGTGCCAGGCAGCTTGTTCCAAATGAGTGCACTGACGAGAGGCACCTGCTAGGTAGGACCCAGACCAGACTATTAAAGCAAGCAAGCCCATGGTGCAAATGACCTGTTTGTGCTCACAGCCTTTCATACACGCATTTGGAATCGCTCCTTCACCTCTCTCTCTCTCTCTCTCTCTCTCTCTCTCTCTCTCTCTCTCTCTCTCTCTCTCTCCCCCTCTTCCAGAGCATTTAGCCAGCAGAGGAAACAGTGGTTTATGGCCTTTCTAAACTTCACATTAACTGCTTGATAAATTTTTCAATTTTAAAAAAGAATTGTGTTTAGTTTGTACAACAGAGGCCTCAGAGACCCCCAAGGCATATGGAGGAGTTTTCGGCCCCGTTTAAGGGCATAGCACAAGTGGACATGAGTTGGAGGTGCTCAGGAGCCTGCTGGAGTACTACTTCTCTTGGGAGAGCTCTGGTCGACCAGAGCTAAAGTCACAGAACATTAGCCTCACATACCCAGAAGCCTCTGAGGGTTCTCCTGCTTCATTTGAAGAGCTGAGACTGAAATTGGCCAGTGGCTTGCTGTGTAAAGTGAGTGAAAACACAGGCTTTGAACTGAATTTGTGTGTGTGTGTGTGTGTGTTCTCAGGTTTGTGAACAAATATATGCAGGGGTAAAAATATTACAAGCATCAAAGCTGGAGAGACTAAAAGTTGGGCTCTTCCAGGTAATAATTAAGTGAGCTCTCAGAGTTTGACCCAAGCATTACCAAGAAGACTGTGTAAAAATAATAATAATAGCACTTAATATCAAGGATAATCTCTATTTTTTGTTTGTTCATTTGTCTATGTATATATTTAGAGACAAGATCTCACTCTAGGTCATGCTTATCCTGAGCTCACTAGTAGCCCAGGCTGGCCTCAAACTCACTACAATCCTCCTGCCTATTTGAGTGCTGGGATTACTGGCATACTCGAACAGGCATAGCTATTATGTGATGCTGGAGGATCAAACCCCGGGACTTGTACTTCCTTAGGCAAGCAGTCTAATCACTGAGCTGTGCTCCCAGCCTCAAATATAAACTTTTGCACTGTTCTCAGTTTCCCCATCTGAACAATGAGAAAGTCAAACATGTAAATATATTCAAAAGAGCTTGTAATATGGCATTATTTGTTTTTAGTAAGTTTAATTGTCATATTTCCACTGAACCCATAAAATTTTCCTTAATGAGGGTTGTATTTAGAGATTGACAGACAAATGCTCAATTTAAATTTAAAATCACTAGTACACCTCTTCGTAGGCACATTTTCCAGGTGATTGCTTTATTGGGTATGTATGAATTTCTCCCGAAGAATCAGGGTCACATTTATACTCATCTTCTGTTAGCAAGATATCACAAAGAATATAGCCAGAAACCTTCCCCTTTGATTCTAACATCCTGTTACTCTCTGAACATATTTTAAATAGAACCCTTGTCCAGACACGACATCTCTCTTCACAGATAGACATCTGATGAAAGTGCACCTTTATGGAAATTAGGTTTATTTTTAAACACATAACATTTACCTATACTAAACTCCTCTTTAAAAACTTTATGAATTCTAAGTCTATGACTCCATGAGTTGATATTCTTATTCACATCTTACCTGTGAGCAGCAGCAATAAATAAATATGAAATTTATTTATTTTTCTGTTGTAGAGGAAAGCAAATCAATTCATGACATTGGAGGAGGAGTGTAAGTCAAGTTATGATGATCCTATCTAGACATCTTCTTTCCCAAGGGAATAGGCCAACGCTTAGAAATAAACGCACAAGAACACAAATATAAGCACTGGAGCAAGTGAATGTTATAGGCTACAAATTCCACCAAGGCAATTCCTTGCAAAATGCCCTCTGCCTGTGGAGAGAGTGGGCCCAGCTTACGGAGGGCAAGGAGGGCATGTTTGGATAGTTTCTGTCTTGTTAGAGCTGCCCTTTGGGACAAGGCAGAGAAAACTGCCCTCTCTCTCTCTCTCTCTCTCTCTCTCTCTCTCTCTCTCTCTCTCTCTCCTTTCTGAGAAGTCTCAGAACTTTCATTTTCCAAAGACGGCTCTGCTGAGAAGGTGCATCTTTTGATGGCATTATTCCCCTAATCCTCCTAAATGCTCTATCAGGCTACTCATGGTTGCAAAGAAGTGTATCTGACCATGAAATGTTTTTTGGGGGAGTATTCAGCAAGATCTTAGTCAGTGCTAGGCCTGTGATGGCATAGTAATCCTGAACCCAGGTGAGTTTTTGAGCCTGTTAGTGTCAGGCATGATGCATCTGACCCAGATAGAAGAAGAAAAGTGGTTGTAAACAAGGGAGATAAAAGTTGATAACCCTTACTATGATGAAATGACCAAAAGAAAGTATAACAGGTAAATAGGAGTCTGTTGTTCAGAGAAGAAAATCCAAAATAGAGGTTCAAGCTGGTGTTATTAAAATTCACGTTTCCTGGCTTGAACTTGAAGGATTCAGCACAGCAAAATGTTCCTTTAAAAAAAAATTTAAAAAGCTATTCCTTTGAGTACATTGTGCTTGACAATCATCGGCATTACCACATGAAATTGCAAGAACTGGTCCTAAAATATAATATTGTGTCATAGAACATGGAGTTTCTCAGTGTAGGTAAGGGTTGCTGAAAATTACATTTTTGCAAGGCAGACCAAGTGGCATCATAAAGGATTGCTCATGTGTGACCAGGGTTGTGCCCAGAAATTATACGCAACAGACAAATCTCTGTGAATTAGCAATGCTCGAATGTTGTTATTATTCACCCTTGCAGGCTTTACGTAGGGAAAACAAAGTGCTTGTTCTTTTTCTAACTGAACCATATTTTGCTACTTTATTTTTCAACTCAGCAAATACATTCAGCTCGGGAGTGTTGGTATAATTTTAATAAAACCCAGGAAAACATTTTTAGCTTAATGACAATCCAAACAGAAACCGGGCGTTGTATCACATTTCAAGTTGCTGAAAGTACTTGAACTTAAACCCATGAAATCGTATTTGCTTTCTAAATGTGGATAATTTATATTTTCAACAGGCTCCTGGCTTTCTTCCAAGCATTCTAAAATAAGTTTTGTTTTGAATTTAAGTGTAACTTCAACTTACTTTACATTCACTTCCTTGGCCAGTTCACAGTAGAGTTGAGAGGAGACCCCCTTCCGTGTTCTAATGGGCCATTTATTTTAATTTGTAACAGCAGTTGGGAATTTTCCACACAGCCTGGAGATGTTTGTTGGCGTTGCTCTCTCCTGCTTTTGTGTGTTGTTTCCAAGAACCTCACCTTAACTATTCCTGTGCATTTGGAACTTGGAGTTAACAGTCTTTCAATTCTTTTTCCTTTCATGAGTAAAAGAAAAACAAAAGTAGTTGGCAGTTGCTTTTTTTGTGGAAAACTGAGAAGCACTGATTGATACTGATTACAGGAACTCAAAAGCTTTAAGTTTAAAGTTTCATTGCTTGACTATAGTTTGCCCCCTCTGAAAATTCATGCTGGAATTACTTCCCATTGTAAGGAATCAAAGGGTAGAAACACCTGATATTAGTCTTGAAGGGGCCTTGGCCTTGAAGGGGCCTTGACAGGTGATAAGAATATCCTCATTTAGGTGGAGCCTCCATGATTACTATATAAGAAAAAAGACAGGCGCATGCGCGCCTGGCGTGCGGGAGGGTCAGGGGTCGATTCTTACTGCAGAGGAGAGTGGAAGAGCCAACACAGACGCTGGTATTCCTGCCACTTCGGATGGTCTGTTACGTGCCACCTAGGAAGTTTGCCGGCAAGAAAGCTGTGGACAGATGGAGACCCTGAACGACGGATTTTCACAACTGTGAGTCAGACTAACCTTTTCTTTGTAACTTAACCCGTCTGTGGTCTGCCCCCAACAGAAAATGGACCAGTTTCCTATGTCTGCAACTAGTGATTAAGCCCAACTCACTATGTTTGGCTGGTAAGAGGAACACACTGGGGAGATATGTAGCCTGTCTCTGAAGACAGCAAGGGGAAAGTATTTTCACTCCAATAATGAAACCAATGCGCTGTTACCACGGGACCTTTGTGAAACTGGTTGTGGCTTTAGTGAAAACGTTGCACAAATCAGTATTTCAAAAGGGGGTGGGGAGGCAGGGGCTTTGGATTTTACATTGTGGTGGCTTCGTTTTATGAACTCTGGAAAAAAATAGATAATGGATTAGAGGGCCCTGGGTCCTTTTTGTTAACCACAATGGAGAGATATTGTCAGTGCCTCATCTCTCAAGACTTTCAGTGCTAAAATAGAGTTAAGGTTGTATTAGTGTGTATTTCAAGGAAGCAAAGTCATGACTCCAGTGTGTATTTGAAATGAACACGTTGATGTTTTGGTTTAGTTATGAATGAGAAAACTGGAGGTTACAACTGATTCAGGAAAGAGCATGAGTATTTAATATGGAATATTGCAGCAAGCTTGATGATAAATTTATTCTGGGAGGAAATGGTGGTGAATTAACCTTACTCCAGATAGAACTGATTTTCTCCCTTAAAACAATTTTTCTTTTGCTGTTGGTTATCTACAAAGTAGTTACAACAACATCTCAAAGGTGATGAAAAGACAGATCTTTGTGTAATGAGCATCAGACAGCCTGGAAGGTTATATTCTAAACAAGGCAGAATTTTTCTCCAAAACCCTTCTATTTATTTTCATTAGCAGATATTTTACAAATTAATGAGCTGCTCTGGAAGCACTTAAGTATGGTTGCCTATTGACTCCGTAATTCATTTTGTTCATGAAGGTGAACATAAAATTGGACAGAAAAATCTCACCGGTGTGAACATACTTAACAAGACAGCCAAAATGGACACTGTTAGTTTATTATTATTCCTCCTTAAATATCTTCAGAAATTAAACCAGAGTTGGGTCTGTGCTATTACTTTTCAAATTGAGCTGTGTTCCTGTAACACTCACAGCTTGTTAGAATCACCTGAGGAGGGGACCGAGGCCAGATCTCTGTGGTTAGAGCATGGGCAAGGGCCTGTGGTTCAATTCCCTAGCACCACGTTAAAAATTAGCCAGGTGTGATGGGATGCACCTGTCATTCCAGAACTCATGCCGCTGAGGCAAGATGATTGCCGTGAATTTGAGGTTAGCCTGGGCTCCATGGTGAGATCAAAAGCAGGCTGGGTTATAGACAGAAACCCTGTTTCAAAAAATAAGTAAAAATAAAAAACATACAAGGACCGGGTGTGCGCCTCAATGTGCAGGTTCTGGGCTCAATCCCCAGTCAACTCCTGGAGAAGTCCCTCCAGAAATAGTTTGTTCCGGGGTTGCCTCTTATGCGTGGCTTACAGGTCCCAGGTGATTCTAATTTGTATCCATAGCTGAGATCTGCTCCAAATCTGCCTCTGGGTGATATGGCCAACACCTGTAATCCCAGCACTGAGGCAGAAGTTGATTGCATATTTGAGCCAAGCCGGGGCAATTTAGCATCTAGTGAGACCCTGTCTCAAAACAAATATATAATAAAAGCAAGGGCCAAAGATTTAATTCAGTGTGAACACCCTGGGTTCCCTCCACAGTCCTAGGGTGTGGATTAGGGAAGGAGGCTGTGTGCTACTTTCCAACTGCTTCTCTGGTTTAGCAAATGTTGCGCAACTGAAATGCTTTAGGGGACAGGCTGGTGATGTCAGTAAGGTAAGATCCTGTTCTTTCTCGTCATTCAAATTAGAATTGAATTTTCTGCTGGCTCAGGAGGATATGTCTGTGAGCAAATACAGTCTCTGGGCTGCCATTTGGCTACTCTTAATTTTGAAAGCTATGAAGGTTTAATTTCTACTTCCATATCTGTCTCTGCCTCTCAGGTCTTCTGCATTGCTGTCTTTCCATGCTGAGGTTTTTGCTCTGGCTGTTTGGTTAACCAGAAGCATCTTTTCACCCCTCTCATTCAAACCCTCCATCTTACCCAATATTTCATATATTAACTCCTACAGTGTCATTAGATTAGTGTTTCTTAAACTTTAACACTCACCAGAGTCATACAGACTTGTGTCAGTACTTACTGTTGGGTCCCACCTCTGGAGTTTTGATTCAGTGGCTGGAGTTGGGGGAGGCTGGAGAACTCAGATTCCAACAAGGTCCTCCAATGTCATGTTGCTGGTTTGTGGAGCCACTGCAGAAACACTGCATCCATGGCCTCCTTAAAGGTCTTTATGTATCTCTGATGTGAGTGCTTGTGATTGTCAGACATACTTAAGTATCTGTTGATTTTGATAATGAATTGGCCCTAAAATCTAGCCAGACTTACTGTAACCTCAGTGAGGATGGAGATTTTCTTCTGCATGCCAAAACATCTTTAGCGTGTGGTATTGATGATAGGTAAATAAGTACTGAATGGTGGATAATCTTTTTCTTAAGCACTCATCCTAAAATGTAAGAGATTTTTTCAGCGTTTTTTCATTTTCTGGCCCCAATCACCCCCCATTGTGTTCCCTGACAGCCATACTGGATCTACTTTAGGATCCCTTCACTTGGACTAAGGATGGCATTCGCTCCAGGTTCTTTGGTTTTTATCTTAAAAGCGTGGGTTTAGAAACAGCATCCTTAGTGAAAAGTGGAGCTAGTTAGAAATGAAGAATCTCACTTTCTACTCCAGACTTACTGTATCAGAATGCGTATTTTAATACATCTTCACTGATTTCTGAAGCTCAAGAAACATTCTCTCTGTGTTAGTCTAAATATATTCTCAGTCTATCCTACCTTTGCATAAAAAGAAAAGCGAGAAAGCAAAAGTCCGAGCTGCTCGCTGTTTTCTGCAAGTCTTCTCAGCTGAGTGGCTCTGGAATCTTGTCAACACATCTGTGTGGCACTCCTGACAGCTGATAACTGCTGAGTGTGCCCTTTCTTGGAGATCAGTATTTGTGCTGTAACAAGGTCTTTCTTAGTCCCATCTCAAAGAATTAAGGAAACAGTGATCTTACATATTATGACACGCTTAGAGGAAACGACCTACCAGGGAGCTTTAAGTAACAGCTCCGTGTTATGGAGAAAAATCCACTTCTGTCCAGCCAAGATAGAACCATCTGTTCTTCTGTCTTCATCTTCATTTCCAATGTTGGTCGTTTTTGTTCCTTTCCCTCCATTCCCCATCCCCTCTTTTCTCATTTTCCTTGACATTTTTTCAGCGTTCCTTCACAGTATATGCTATTGTGTGCGGACTCTCACCTCTATGTAACAGGCCAAACAGTGCACACGCTTATTTTCTGTATGAGTAGCTACAGGCGGAGTAACCCAGATGCCCAGACTCATGCTAGTGGTCTTTTGTCTAGAAAGAGTTCGAGCTAAACTTCTGTGGGTCAGTGCACAGGAAATGTCAAATGTTGAGACTGTCCGGCGGAACATTTACATGCATTTGTTTACAGACTACACCATGGCGCTAAGGGAGATGTACTTCTCATTTTATGTCCCGCATTTTTAATAACAGACTTTGTTTCTTAGAGAAGTTCTGGAGTCCCAGCAACACTGGGTAGAGTTTGCTTGTGTTGTCTGCCTTTCCAAACCCACAGCCTCCTTCATTCTGAGTATATATAATGGTATGTATCCAGTATTACATTACCATAGAACGTGCTATAACTGCCTAGCATCTTCTTTATATTCTGCTTTTCCTTTCCTGTCTCCAACCCTTAGCAAACATTGAGTTTTGCTGTCTCCATTGCTTTATCTTTTCCAGAAATCCACATAGTTGGGATCATACAGCATGTAAATTCCTCCGATTGGCTTCTTCCACATGTGTTTTAATTCCTTCCCTTTCTCTTCATGGCTTGATAGTTTATTCCTTTTTAATATTAAAATTTTATATTTAAAACTGTGCATCACATATATTTAATATTTAATACTCTTATGCAACACTGTATACATTATAAGTATTTCACATGAGTTATTCATATATATACTTATAAAAGCTACATGTTTTGTAAATGTGTATAATTAAATATGTTTTGTATGATTAGATATTAAAATCGTATAAGATTTTATATGTCAAAAAATGAAAAGCTCTTTATATTTCATCTCCTGCATCTACCACAGTTTATTTTTCTGTCTATGAAGGGCACCTTAGGTATTCAAAGTTTTTGGCAATTACGGATAAAGCTGCTATAAATATCAATAATACAGATAATTGTGTGGATATAAGTTTTCATTTAGTTTAAGTACTAAAGAGTGCAGTTACTGTGTCTTATGGTAATAGACTGTTAGTTTTTTAAGAAGCCACCACACTATGTCCCCAAAAGATTTCCTAGTCCTACCAGCGCCAAATGAGAGTTTTCCATACTCCCGTTTCTTGGCAAGATTTGATATTGTCAGTGTTCTGAGTTTGGATCATTTTCATAGCTGTGTAAAGGTAACTCATTTCACTTTCCATTTATTTGAAACAGGATGCAGAGAATTTCTTTTTATGTTCACTTGGTATCTATGATTCTTCGATAAAGTATCTGTTAAATTATTTTTACATGATATAGTTTTCTTACAGTTGAGCTGCAAAGATTCCTTGCATCGTTTGGCTAAATGGTCTTTAGCAAATATTTCCTTCTAGTCTGTGTTTTTTAGTATTTTTTGAAAGCATGATTTGTCCCTTACCAAGTAAAATTGAATAACATTTTGTTAATAATGTCCAGCTGATCACCTTTTTCATGGATAATAACATTTGCATTGTGTCTAAAAACTTACCAGACTCAAGTATATTAAGATGGTTATGCTATTTTCTTTGCCTTGTACAGTTTTGCACTTGCCATTTAAGTTCATGATCCATGTCTAATTCATGTTACAAGGGTAAGGTAGATGTTCAGATGATCTTTGTCAAAAATCTGCTGGTGATTTGTTTGGATCTGTTTCCAGGTTCCCTGTTTTGTCACTGTTGAGATTTATTTTTTAATTTTCTTTTTTTTTTTTTTTCTTAAATACTACACAGTCTGGATTACTGTGGATGTGCAGTAAAACTTAAATTCGGGTCGGAAGAGCTCTCCAACTTAGTCTTCTCCTTTAATATATTTGCTTTTCTGGATCTTTTAAAAAAATCAGATTTTCAGCACAAAGACAAGAATTTTGGGTCGGATTACATCACGATCAATTGAAAAATGACCATCATCTTGACAACAGCAGACGGGCCAAAGTAACGATTTCCCCAAAGTCAAGTTTAATGAACCAGTGAGTTTATTAAGGTTACTTACAAGAGTATGGTTGAGGAGTTACTTACAAGAACATGGATGGAGGGGTCTGTATAGGAGCATGGGTGGGGGGTCCACATATATGTCTGTGGATGACTCAGAGGTAATCATGTCTCGAAAAGTCCACCACAGGGTATGTGGTGACTTACAGAAACTACATACTGCATTTTGGGACTCAACTTCATGGTCCTCTGCTGCCTTTCTCTCAAGACTAGCCTCACTGAATAGCTTAATGTTGTGATTGACTCATTCTAGCCCTGTGACCTCAGAATCCTTACAGTTTCTGGTGCAGTCTCCACATATGTCCAAGGACATGTGCCACAAGCCACACTTTGGATAAAGACCAGGCAGCTGGAGGCCTAGCTGTGATTGGGGCTCCAAGCCTTGACAGTTACATCTAGCTACTCCCACTGTGTGCACCTACCCATTGTCCTTCATCCCTCCTGGAGGATAGGAGGTCTTACTATACAACACACTTCAATAAAATAAGGTATCATTCAATTTATTGAAGATTTTTAAAATTTTTTCAGCAGAGATTTGTAGCTTTTCATATATATATATATATATCTTGTTTATGCTTTGTTAGGTTTACACCTAAATACTTTGTTTAGGAATGACCAATATAAATGACATTGTACTTTTAATTTCAAATTTCACTTGTTCATTGATAATATATATAACTGTGATTAATCTTTCTCTATTGATCTTGTGTCCTGTAATTTTTTCATAATCACTTAGATCCAGAGGACTTTTGTCAATTCTTATGAATTTTTTCTATGGAGAATAGTGGTATCTATAGTTTTTTTTCTTTCCCAATTTATAAACTTTTTTTTAGATTTTAGTTACTTTCTCATTGCTGTGACAAAATAGCTAACATCCACAAGTTAAGGGAGGAAAGATTGATTTAGCTCTGTTTCAGATTTCACACAGTCCATGTTACAGGCACAATGGCATCACATACCAGAGCCTGGAGAGCTGCTAAACCCATTGCAAATGAGAAGCAGTGAAGTAGGGCCAGAGTACAGGTCCCCAGATAGGAAGTTACTAAATTATTGTTTTAATTTTTGTTATATATACTTATTCCCTTTGTCTAGTTCCTCTGGGAGTTTTAGCAGATTGTATCTTTTGAAGAGTTGGTTCATTTCTTCCACGTTATCAACTGATTTATTCATAATATTCCTTTATTGTCATGATAATGTCCTTGTGATCTGTAGAGAAGGGACCTCTGTTATTTCTCATATTGGCTTAACCTGTTTGGAGGTTGTCTTCCTAGCCGCCTTATATATTAAGGACCATATTCATTGTCATGTGTAGAAAAATTTTTTGTTGGCACAGTGATATATTAGTTTGTTGTAAAAATTGACTTATTTTTGAATTTTAAGTAACAATTGCTACGATTGGTTGCTTTGAACTTGACATGGTGGATTACATTAAATTAAAGGTAATGATAGGACTACTAACTAGTCCAGTGAAAGAAAGCATGTTATCACATCAACAAGTTATTGCATGTACCTACTGTTCACATTTTTTCTACTTGAAAGAATTTGAAGTTATTTGGAAACTCCTCATTGATGCGTAATCGTCCACGTTACCCTGGAGTTCAGGTTGATTCTCAGATTGTCTCTATCTTAAAGAGTTCATCCTTAATTTGATGATTTTTAAAGTATTGGGCTTTGTGGACTGACAAGTGCGATAAGAAAACAGATGTATGAGCTATCCACTAATATGATTAGCAGTATTTTATTTTGCACCTTCAGTTATTTTTGAAAATTTATTTTTCACATCCTCATTATCTCATAAGGAACAATATATGAAAATTAAATTTCGTCAGGGTGGCTTGTTTTGAACCCGTCCGCAGTAGTCTGGATTACTGATTGAGGCGGCATAAATCCAGTTGTCTGAAGACCCATGTCTGCATTAGAAGTGGTTGTTCCTCTGTGTTTTGATGAATTTTAATTGCATTGCCCTTGTTTGTGTGGGGTGTGTGTGTTTAATGCATCGAATAGGAAAAGACAGAGCATGACTTGAAGACAAAGAGAATGAACAGGAAGGTGCAGTATGGGTCACAATTGCCATAGACAGTAGCAAGAAAGATGACTGTGTCACCCGGCAGTTGTATATTGAATCATTTTTTCCTCAAAACACGAGGAGAAGAATACTTATTTTCTAAGATGTTAGGAACATTTGTGCCATATATTGGTGAAAACAAGTACTTTCTATTTTGTGCTTTTTTTCAACATGAGCTTTTGAATTACTATTAAATTTTACCATTTTAAAATTTATCCTAGTATTTCTTATAGGAAGTTTGATTTTGTTTAAAAAATACTTTAAATGGTGATAAAATGCATCAAAGTTATCCTTAAGATATACTCAAAATGATATGAACATAATAGAGTATAGTTTAAGGCATTTTAAAAACACCAGTTCTTGCTCAGTAGTCTAGAAAAGTCTTAAATTTGCTCTGTAGCTCAGGCTGGACTTGGGTGCACAACCCCGCCCAGCTTATGTGGTGCTGGGGATTCAAACCCAGGGCCTTGTACCTGCTAAGCAAGTGTTTTTAATGGTGTAGCTTCATTCCCAGTCCTTACAGCAATTTCTAAATTGAAAAATCTTTTATTGCACATTAGTATTGGACCTGTGCTATCATTTTGTCCTTAAATTTAGTTTTATCGTAGTTAAAATCACATGTGAAGTTTAATTAGATAAAGCCTAAATTCTGTGAGTGTCCAATTTGAGCAAGTAAAAAATGTATTTTAATTAATGAAGCCCATATTTTATGGTGTGGTGTCATTGTTCAGCTCATCTATCTTCATAAGTATCTTCAAAGTTTGCCATTCTTCTACCTTGTTTATTTTAGTGATTGATTTTTCTGTTGTGTGCAGCGTGGCTTTTGTGAATACATGTGTTGCTGCAACATTTGTTGAATGCTTATTTGCACTAGGAATTTATTTGGTAACAGAGACATAGGATGGAAATCTAGACGCTCACGTGATACTTACTATACTTTAAGATAAGCTCACAAGGAAATTCAGACTTTGTGGGGAGAGCCAGGATGAAATATATTGTAGGTCTGCAACAGAATTCCAAGAAAAGGCCAGAGGGCCAACATTATATTTAGAAGTCAGGGAGCACTCAGGTCTGCACCAGATTTTTTCAATGCAAACTGCGTAATTTGAAACTCAGAAGAATGCTAGGACATGGTCATTATTTAACTTTTTGGCAGGTCAAAGGTTATAAATTTCAATATTGAAATCTGGTTGTCTTTTCCTCAGGAGAGACAATGTCAGATCCCTATGTAGATGACTTCTATAGCTCCTTTTCAACCATGAGAATTTATGACTCTAATATTCACTTCACTGTGGACATGAGATA
The DNA here is from genome assembly GCA_004027205.1 of Ctenodactylus gundi. NCBI lineage: Eukaryota > Metazoa > Chordata > Mammalia > Rodentia > Ctenodactylidae > Ctenodactylus > Ctenodactylus gundi. Next base: position 271,521 of record PVKB01002261.1, read on the forward strand.
AAGCACAGATGAACACTTTAGTTTTTCAATGCAGATTTTAAAATGCTATTGCAGATTTATTCACAACTGACTCGATATAAGAGTTGTATTGAAGTTCAACAAATATTGGAGTAATCTGTCACATAAAAGTAAAATCTATTTTCTGAAAGCATAAAAATTAATGCAAATCTCCACTCATTTTAAATCATGAAGGTGTAGACATACCTGGACTCCTTTCAACAGAGTGGGAATAGAATAATTTTTTAGCATGAGAACACAGCACACGTATCTGGCTTTGTCCCTGGTTCCACCCAGGGGAAGTCTGAAAAATGAAGTACAAAGAAGAAATGGAAAAATCCCCTTTTTCTTCTCTACATGACTGATTACACGAGGGGTTAGTTCTCTGACTAGTCTACCTGGTGCAGGTCTTAACGACTGGCTTACAGAACTGTGATGGTGAGTCAGATTGAGTGCCACAACTAACCGCAAGTAGCAATGAGCTTCAGGGATAAGGGAGCAGAAACACGGAGCAAGCAAGGTGCATCCTCTGACGAGAGATCGACCCAGCAGGTGTGAGGAGGTAGCTGGACATAGAGAACAACAAGCAGCCCTACCTGCATGGGAAGAGTGACGCGGAACTGCCTGAGACCTTCATATCCTCTTAGCCACGCTTCCTGAAGTTTCAGCCGAACTGTCCATGCTGCGCGGGTTTTACGACAGAAACTTCATAGCAGTTTGGCACATGCCCGCAAGCACACGTGTGTGTGTGTGTGTGTGTGTGTGTGTGTGTGTGTGTGTGTGTAAGAGGGAGAGAGAGAAAGCACTTGAATCTTAAAAATGTTATTTTGAAATGCTAGTCCAGTTGTGGTAATGAGATTTCCTGCTGGCAGCTAGGCTTACCACGCACATTTCTTGTTTTGATATCCCAGTTTTTGAAAAAAACATGACTTTAATATTTTAGTGAAAGGCATTTAGTTAACGCCCTTCCTTATAAAACCTGATAAAGTGGACTGAGTGTGAGGAAGAGAAACCCGTGAGCATGGGAACCCTGCCCAGTACGAGTTATTTCCAAGGCACAGTTCAACTGGCAAGTTGTCCTGCCATGTGAGAAGGCAGTTACTGTTTAACTGGAAAGTCGTGGATATTTGCCCCATATTATCATGATCAATTTGAAAAAAAAAGACCTAAACCTGTCTTTATTCTCATAGGCTATGTTGAATCCATCTAAGCTAGAAACATTCAGGTAGAGATAACATGTGGAGCCAGTATACCATGGCCGGGGGGGGTGTCTGTGAGTGTCTGTCTCTGTCTGTATAGACATTTGGTAGTTTGTGCTCCCTGGCTGTCCATTTTCTTATTTGGCAAATGCAGTTTTCCTTGGAACTGTGATAAGAATTGGTCAGAAGATTGTGAGAATGACCTCTAAAGCCAATGTCATAGGTTCTAATCCTGGCCCCTCCAAGTAGTAAATACATGACCACAAGAATAATATATTGTGTGTCATCACTTGGCTTCGGTATGAGCATTTGTGTAACTGAAGTAATAGTACCTGCTTGATAGACAGCAATGAGATGTGTTATGGCTTAAATCTAAGATGTCCTCCAAGATTCTCATGTGTTTGGCAAATGATTTCATCATGGGGTGAAGGAGTCATCAGTTGTTCAATACATTGTTGATTTCAGTGCTGTTATATGAGGCCTGATTGAAGACATAGGTCACCTCTCTCTCTCTCTCTCTCTCTCTCTCTCTCTCTCTCTCTCTCTCTCTCTCTCCCTCCCTCTCTCTCTCCCTCTCTCTCTCCCTCTCTCTCTCCCTCTCCCTCTCTCTCTCCCTCTCTCCCCCACCCTTCCTCCCTCTGTCTCTCTCTCTCTCTCTCTCTCACCTTCCTAGCTGCCATGCTTGAGCAGCTTTCCTCCATGCCAGCCCAGCCCCTTCCCACAGGGGGACCTGTCAAAAAGGGTCCTTACGGTATTCTGTAAGACGTGAGGCCAAATGAACCTTTTGAAGTTCTAAATGTCAGGTATTGTGTCTAGTGATGGAATAGCAATGAAGAGAAGCTGTGAATACCATTATGTATATAAAGCGCTTGATTCATGGCCTGGTAGTATATGATATGTAGCATAAGTGCAGAAAAGTAGGTCATAAATGTTGTTATAAGTTATGTTTTAAATTCTCTAATGCTGCACACACATAATCATGTTTTTTTTGATAATTTCTTGAGACACCAAATGATATCTTCTAGTAAATCCCAAAAGTGCCAGCACACAATGAGTTAATAATGGTTTAGTTGGTGATTGCTCTTGCCTTGTAAGAAGACCAGGTAGGTAGAGGTGGTTGAAAACCGTTTTCTCCCACAGGACTGAGAAGGCATACGAAAAAGCTCTTATCACCATTGCCAGACTTACAGGTTGGGAGGATGTGTACATTTCTGGAGATTTTTAACTTGGCACCTTTAGTGGACACTAAATTTACTTTGAAAGGAAAAGAAAAATAAGAATCTATTCTTTTTGTGCTGGCAGAGGTAGTAGAGATTGGTTCGCCTTGACACTCTAGAATTTATTTAAGCTCTTTCCCTTTTTTGGAAGGGACAAGGTAAGATAATTGATGAGGCTTTCTGGTTGCCTGAACTCCAGTATTTCTAAAGCAAGTATGAAACATAGATAATAAAATTGGTTTTTAAGTATCATTTCAAGGAGAAAAAAAGTTTCCAAATTTAACTACATGCCATTGTATTCTATGTAAATCTAACTCTTTTGACAGGTCTAAAGCTGAGATTTTAGAATTTTGTGGTTATTCTGGTTTGGATCTGGGGTGTCTCCCAAATGCCTCATGTGTCTGTAGATACTGTATGTTGGGGGTGAGACCTGGGTGGAAGAGATGGACTCTGGGTGCTTGACCTGGAGGGCTGTATGCTCTTTCCACCTCTTTAGCACTTGTCTCTGCCCTGCCTGCCATGCTGTGAGGATCTTTAACTCCAGCTGTGGCCCACCTGTGATTCCCCCATTCCCCAGCCATCTACCTTGGACAGAGCAAGGCCTTCTGAAACTGAGCTAAATAAATCTTTACTCCCTTAAGTTGTGGATGTCAGGTATTATGTCACAGCAATGAATAACCAAGACGGTGATCAGATTAAGACTATTTTATAACACTTCTTTTGTATATTTATGCCTCCTGTCTAATACATTGTACTTAAATTGTTAGAGATGGGACTCCCAGATTACAACTTTTCCATCTATGCCTTATTTATTTGTTTATTTACTTACCAAGAATGGAACCCAGGACCTTGATACTGACCTGGATCCCTAGCCCATTTTTATTTTTGCTTCTGAGGTAGTTCTCACTAAATGGCTAAATTGCTCAGCAGAGGCTGAAACTTACAATTTCTCTGTCTCAGCCTTCCAGAGAGCTGGGCTTACAGCCCTATATCCTTTGTTCTGAATTAACTCTTTTTCTTAAAAATTCTCTATGTCATCGAAATTGATGCAGAGACAATACTTACTAGTCTTTTCCCATTGTCATTTATCTGAAGCAAAGCCATTTTCTTTTAGAAAGTTTTCCTAGGAAGGCAGAGGAATTTTAAAGGTATTCTTTGTTAAAAGTTAACCTTTGTTAAAAGTGAGCATCAGGTCAGTAGACTTAATAGCATCTGACATCCTGTCAGAAATGGAAAGCTTCAGGCCGTATCCAGAGCTGCTCAGCGACTCCATACTTCTACACCACCACCTAAATGTTCTTGAGCATGTTATGCTCATAGAAGCGCTACGTTAAAGCAATAGTTTCATTTTCTTTAAGCTTTTAATATGTAACTCTAAGTCAGAATAAGGAACTAGATAAGAATTTCTAAAATCAAATTAGAAAAACGTTGCAAGAAAAGTGGTATATTCATTTTCTACTGGCAGTAAGAACACCTTTCCTTAAATTTGGTAACTTAGAAGAGTGCACAGGTACTATCATACAACACTAGAGGTCAGAAGTCTAAAATATGTCTTGGTGGTCTGAAATCAAAGCACTACTTTGGCAGAGCTAACCTTTTTCCCATGTTCCAGAAGCTGCCATGGTGCCTGCTTGCTGGCCCCTTTAATCTTCAAAGCCAACATATCAGCATATGACGTTTTCAATCTTCTCTCCCTACTCCCTCTCTCCCACTCCTGCATGACCCCTCTCCCTCTCCAGCTTCCTCTTTGATTTAAAATGACCTTGCTATTACTGAAAACTTATTAGATTATCAAGAACAGGCATTTCATATCAATGACAATTTGATCAGCAGTGATGATTTTACCAGTAACTATAATTCCTCTTTGTGGTGAAAGGTAGCATACTTACAGGTTTGAGAAGTAAGGCTTAGATAACATTGGCATGCTATTAATATGCCTACCACAAGTAGTACCTAATGTTTAGGAAAAGTAAAATTAAATTTAATATAAAATATCTTTTTATATGAGCTTTTCCATATCTTTAATAACTTGAAATCATGCTATAAAACACCAAGTGTGAAAAAAAACTGTGGATTTTTGTTCCTAAATGTATTTGATTCTGGAACCTTTTATTAATAACTGTTGAAAGAAGGAAACTCACTTGAGAAATACAGGCTAGAGGAATTTTATTCTTCCTGCTATCTTTGTCTGAAATTTCAACTCATGTTGGAAACCAGGGCCCCCATACTTATTGGGCTCATTTGTGTCATTGGTCCTAATCTGAGCAGGCATTGACTGTGGGCAGATGACTTCACTCCTGTAATCCAGTTCTATGTGGCTTGTTAAAAAACCTGGCTTCACTTTGAACTAACACTTCCTGGATACGTGATGTTGAATTCATTCATTCTAGCCATTAGTTTCCAAGTTCTGAGTCTTAGTTATTTTCCCATTGCCGTTTTCTTATCGGTGCGGCAAAATACCTGACATCCGCAACTTACAAGAGAAAAGATTTGTTTTTTAGTCCGCAGCTTCCGATTATCTCGCACAGTCCAGCTTTTGGCGGCAGGCAATAGTAGAAAAGCATAGCAGAGGATGAAGAGTCGCTCGCCTTATTGTAGACAGAAAGTCAAGTGAAAGAGAAGCCAGGGAAGAGCCTAGCGAATGGATGTTTGGAGACTCAGGCAAGCTGGAGCCTTCTCAGGAAGAAGTTGCGGTAATGTTTCTTCCTTCCTTTACTTAGCTGAAGCTGCCGGTTGGGCCAACGCAGACCCAGGTTGGCCCATCTGGCAGCTTGAACTAAGCTCACTCTCACCTTCTGGTCCACCAATCGTTAACACAAAAATGAAAGCTTGGAGGCCCCTGGAGGTTCCCTCCAGGTCAAGCCCCATGCACACGCCCCTTCCGGTCAGGCTCCACCTCCCAACACCCTTTGGTTCCGCAGAGTTCTTGGTGTTGATTTTAGCCATTCTAACCATTACTTTCCAAGTTCTGAGTTTTGGAAATTGTCCGACGCTGACGTTAGGAGAGAAGTGGCTACTTCATAGTCACGTGAGCCAGAAAGTAAAACATTAACCTCTTTGAGCTAAGGATTTCCATCAGTAAACTGAAGGCAGAGTAGTTTAAACATACTAAAAATTGGGTAAGCTGAAATTAGATAACGCATTAAAGAAACTGATGCAAAGCTTGCTGTACACTGAGCAGTGAATGGAAGTTTTGATGAGGCACTTGTCACTGCTGGTGTTTAAAAGTTACCATCAGCAGCAAAGTCCTTTGAAAACAAATGACAGGCAGATGGGCCAATTCTCGTGGGAAACTTGATGTAGCAAATATGAAAGACTGCTTTTGAGACACTTTCTAAAACTGGAAAGAATTGCAGGCTTAAGTTTTCAGGCAAACCAAGGATAAGCATTTGGATGGACATTTGGATGTGTGAAGAAGAATTGATCTTGAAAACCTTAGAGGTATTATGGCAGAAACACTTTTACCATAAGTATCATTTTAGATGATTAACTACACAAATACAGCCTAAGCCAACTCACTGAAAGATTCTGTAAAGCTGTATGCATTTTTAATATCAGTTAAAAAGTTCATAAAGAAGAATTACTGGCACACATAAAACACTTCATCAGTTTTATTTTTAAGAAAATAAATGAGATTCCTGACCCCGTACTTTATTTTGAAATTCTAATAAATCCAATTTTATATGAAAGCTAATTTAAACAATACATTAATCAAACCAACTCTGTAGATTAAGTCTTTTAATTAAAAGTGTGTCTATACTTCTCTGAAGTAACATTTCAAATATAACTGGTACAGCAGTGTCAATATCCTTTCTAAGAGCGGAAAACATAGTTGAAAATTATAATTTGCCTCTATTGCAGCCTAATAATGCAATTACATTGTGATAGAAAAACTGAGCTTGGAAGGAAATTGGGAGAAACACACTAATTTTCCCAGGTTTAATTAGCTAAGTAGAAATCACAATATGCATAATCACGGTTACATATACTTAGAAATTGCTGATTACTGAAGTACTAGCATGCTCAGTTTTAGAAGTGAAGAATGTAGGATGTGGGAGCTAGATGGGTGTGTATGTATATGTGTGTGTGTTCATATGTCTTGTGTGAACCCTCTTGAACCTGCATGCTGATGCTAGTAGGAAGAACGATCAGTTGGTGTGAAAATTAGCACAACGTCATGCTTAGTGAAGTGAGTCAGATGCCAAAGGTTAAATATCTCATGGTTTCTGTAATAGGAGAAACCCAGAATACAGGCACTCGATAGAATCAAAGGGGTCTGATAGTGAGAGTTAGGAGAGGTGGGGAGGGTGTGAGTGCCTAGAAGGGAGATGGAAAAGGGTTGTATTGTTGATGCCATATATACACAAAAATACATACGTACTCAGGTTGAGTGTAACTACTGTGTGTCACATAAGTGTGTAAGTCTGTGTATGGAAAAAATCAGTACAGCATCACATAATTAACATGATGAAGTATGCCATATATGTCACTTGCTTTGTATGGGGAGATCTCATTTGGGATTTGGGAAGTGTTACACCAGATGGACTTGGGCATTGTAGCCTCTTCTGTCTTCCTGTTGCAATCTAGTTACCATCAACCCTTCACAGGATTTTACCAGAAATCCTAGCGTGGGTTTCTCTGGGTGACTCAGGCTCATGGTTGCTCAATCTGGTTTATTATAAGGAGGTGAAAAGTTTTGTTATATGAGTAAAGCTAGAACTGAAGTCAAGTTTTGTGAAAATCTTTGTTACATGATTAAAACTAACTTTGAAGTTAAGGTTAATTTATTTGTAGATTGATTGTGGACTGTTTTTAACTTGATTGCGTTCAATTTTTCTGTACTGGGGATTGACTAGAACCAGGGCTTCTGCACTGAGCTATATATGCAGTATATTTGTGTAATTTTATTTTGAAACAAAGTGTTAGTAAATTGCCAAATTGCCCAAGCTGGACTTGAATTTGTAATCTTCCTGCTTCAGCTTCGCAGAGTGTTAGGACTACAGGTCTCTACCAACAAGTCTGGATTAACTTTGTACGCCCATGTTTAAAGAAAAATTAGTATTTAATTAATGTGTGTCCTTAAAACTCAATGGAAAATTTAAAAATTCCTTCCTGTGTGTTATCTAATTATTTTTGGAAAACACGAAATTAAATGAATGATTATGTGGGCAGAATACAAATGTAAAAAATGAAATTTTTATTTGATTGCCTATGTCTAGTACATGCATTCTTAAAAGTTATATATATGCAAATACAGTACAACAGTATAGGATAGAAGATCATGGAAAAACTAGTTTTAAATAACATCTTCTTGACTTAAAGAGATACAGATAAAGGTTATCCAATTGCAAAAACAATAAAACTATAGCTTCCGATTGGAAACTTTCATTTTTGCTACTTTGTTACTGTTATTTTCTCTTTAAAATTACCTATTTATGGGGCTGGAGGAATGACACAGTGATTAAAGTGCTTGCCAGTAAGCACAAGGCCCTGAGTTCAATTGCCCAGCACCACGTACAGCTGGGTGTGGTGGTACACACCTATATTCCCAGTATTTGGGAGGCTGAGACAGAGGGATTACCATGCATGAGTCCAAGGCCACCTGGGCTACAGAATGAGACCCTGTCTCAGAAAAATAATTATTTATGTATGTATTTGCGTATGTACATTCAATGATCAGCTAAGTTTGCCACTCTTATCCAAAAGGGATCAATGAACAAATTTTATGAATTTTAATCTTAAATTTTTGTACAGCAGCAAAGAACGCACAAACTTTTAAAGATAAATACAGATTCTGCCACAATTCATGTAATTCCTGTTTCACCGTGAACAACAGAAATTGCTACCCAGTGTGCTTTAGTTCTCTGGGTTGACTTTTCAAATGTGTCAATGTTTGAAAAATCACTTCTAATAATTCTTGGTCACAGAACTCATCGTCACTTTCTGTTATGTTGCAACCTAAAGTTTTCTTTATGCAAAATTAGAGAAAAGGATGACTTATCAAATGAGGACATGGTTTATTGCTTAAAATAATCACATCAAAGTATCTCGTGTTAAAAGTTTAATATTTATAAATAGCTGTGCTATCTTTTGTCATATAAAATATATTTAAATGAAAAGCATAACTTTATAGGGATTGGAGACAGAAAATGACAGTTTGATTAATTTTTTATGAATTATGAACATGTTGACTGTGTATAGCTCTTTCAGTATCAGTCAAAGGTCAAGTGCATAATTCGGAGCTCTCTGACTTTCCTTCCATATTGTATACATGTACTAAGAAATAAATACAAATATTATAGAGTTAAAGCTTATGTGTATTTCAATAAACCAAACCAAAAACTGCCATTATTATTTAGAAGGTAGACTAAGAACCAGTAAACTTTCATTCTGTCAGAAAATTTTACCCAGGTGCCTACTTTTGAGAATTCGGTTTTTGAAAACCACCATTCATTTCATTGTTTTCAAGGGCACTTGGCTCTTCTGGGGTTGCTACAGGTTGCAAAGGCATGACACAGACCTGGAGCCCAAAAATATGAAATACATTATTTGGTCTATTAGAGAAAATTTTTCTGAGTTCTAACTTTAAAAAAAGAAAGTATCTTTAAAAGAATAGTTTTTTTTTTTGACAGATTGTTTACAATTACTCTCATATGGCTAAAATAACATGTGAAGTACTTCTAGTGTTTTTAGTCCTCTATAGCAGGCTGGCTCTCAGATGCCTGATCATTGCCAGTGATTTCATCTTTGACTGTCTCTGACTTAACCTGTAGTGTTATGATTTGGCTTTATTAAATGATGATCATCTTTGAATACTAAAGAGTGCTGTGGTGGTTTGGATCTGGAACGTCTTGCAGAAGCCTCATGCGTTGCCATATTGTGGATTATTTTTGGATTTCACATGCTATTGAGAGGGGCCTGGTAGGGGTGCGATGGGTCACCGAGGGCCTGGCCTGTAAAGATGTACTTTTGACCCAGCTTCTCCCAAAGCCCCATCTTTTCTCCCCCAGACCCGTCTACCAATACCAGCCACCCATGAATGAGCTGAGACACCCTGAAAGCTTCAGGTAGAATAAATTTTTCTTTCCTTAGTGTCAGGTAGCATCCCCCAGCAATGAGAAGTGAATCAGACAAGGGCCTAGTATATAACTGTAAATTATAAGGAGACACAGTCCCAAAATATACAGGTAGGAAACAAATCCTCACTGAGGAGTAAAACTCTGTGTTACATTGTGTATGTACATACCTAAGTGGCTTGTAGACTCCTAGAGATCCGGGCCAGCCTGAGCGCGTGCTTGAACTTGCTAAAGTTTCAGATGACTCTCCATTTCACATATTATAGCTTTAACTTTAGTCTGAGAGGAAGAGAGAGTTTATTTTTTATGCCTTCCCACTCTTCTGTTTGCTGTATTTACTTAGGAAATTCTTTCCCTTTAGTTCTTAGTCATTCCTCATGCCGAGATGTATTAGTGTGGCTGTAATTTTTTGATCTTAAATCTAGTGGCCGTCTTCAGAGGTATCAAAGTTTGAACCCATGTGCTGTATAAGAAAAATAGCACATTACTTTTAGATCACCATGTGAATTCATTTCTTTACCTTACAACACTGTCCATAAGTTAAATATACAGATCCAATTATAATTTCTAAGATATTTGAGCAATGGCTAAACGTTCCATCCCAGGAAGGTAATTTTGCTGAGTTAGATCAGAATGTGTATAGAGTGATATTTTTCGTTTATCCTAAATTAAAATTGATATTTTTATAGGTTGTGAGAATTTTCTTAGGGTTTTTCATTAAACACTTAATAGTTGGTGGTATAGGCCATATTTTGTATAATCATATTTCAAGATTTATTTCAGTATGTGTTACACTGATTGACAAATCGGAGGTCCATATTACGCTCGGGGGAGATTTTGTTACGTTTATAAATAGTCATTTTTTTTCATGTTCTTTTGTGAATGTTGTTGCTCTGCTGCTAACCTGGAACTCTATCAAAAGCAATTAAGAAAAGGAAGATTGTATTGTATATTGATCAGGGTTTTCTAGAGAAATAGAATCAGTAGAATAATAATTTATATGATACCCAACGTACATGTACACATACGAGGAAGATTTGTTCCATTGGCTTACAGAAGCAGAGTGTAGAGAGCCCCACAGTCTCACAGGGCTGTCTTCATGTTAGAAAGACTGAGAATCCAATAGCTTATAAGTCTGAGGTGCTGGAAGTCTGAAAGCCCCCTGGAGAGTTGGGGCTGTGTGTGTTCATTGAAGAGCTGAAGAAGCTGGCGTTTGACGTCCATAGGTAATGGCAAGAACAAAGATGGTGCCTGCTCACACCAAATACGGCTTGCAAGCTCAGGCTAACTCCTTCCTTCCTCTGTTTTTGTCCTATTTGGTTCTCTGTCGGAAGGTGCTGCCCATTCTGAGGGCTGATCTTCTCTCAGTTGTTTGGCCCACATGCCCATTATCTATGGAAACACATCACAGGCAGACCCAGAGGCATGCTTTACGAATCTCCGAGGCTTCTCCCAAGCCAATTAAACTGACAAGGTTAGCTTTTCACAAGCTCTTCCTGAACTTTGTGAAAAATTGTGAAGGTGGCATATTTCCACAGCCATTAAGTACAGAATTTATTAGTTTCTACTTCTTCAGTTTGACATGCACTGATAAATAGAAAGATTTTTTTAATATCAAAGACAGGTGCTCAAATTCTTTTTAAATATTTTTAATGATATATGCAATCTTTGAAGTCTTAAGAGGGATAATAGTTTGCATTTATATTGCTTTGTCTTAACAGACACCAGTACTATGTGAACAGAGAAGAGAATTGGAAAATGATGCTGAACAAAGAATAGAATTCTTGCAGTGCAATTTACATTTTGGCATGTAGTGGTCAGTAATTGAGTAATAGCTAATCATATCATACTGTTCTAATTTTGATATTTAGTGGGAGAAACTGTTACTCAGATTGATAGTATTATTGCAAGTAAGTAATATTTTCTCTAATTCTATACAGTTAGATTCTGTGTATTTTAATATTTCATCAACCGCCAAAATAAAGCCTGAAGATTTAAGTGCAAATTTACTGGAGGATATGTGTGTTCAGAGGGTTAGGATTAAGATATCTCGTACTGTTTTAAGTCAAAAAACAGTGTTATATCAAAGGATTAATAAACATGCTGACCATCAGAAGGGTCTGATCTCTTAGAAGAACACACAGGAGTTATAAGCATTTCATGTGTTCTGTTCTATTGATCTCCTGGGAGAAGTGTGATGGACAAGAATGTGGAATGGGAGGGGGATCTCAACAGTGTCTGTAAGGAAATAGCTCTGGACTCAGGACTAAGGCTTCTCAATTTTTGTACTGCCTTCAGCTATGTAGCATTAGACAAATTAGCTTCGTTTCCAAGCCTTCCTTCATCTGTAAAATGGACAATTGCCTCCACTTCTCCCAATTCTTACTGTGCCTCATGGTGTTCAAGTAAAAGTGGAGGCGGGGGGAGGGTATAGCCCTGTGACACCACACTTGACTAGCCTGCACATGGGCCTAGGCTCCATCTCCATCACCTGAAACAATAACACAGAAACATTAAAAAAAGAAGAAGAAGAACTTTGGAACTGATAGAAGTAGTTACTTTGGGAGAGGGTTCATTACTTTAGGGAAGGAACAAAGAATAGCATATATATACTAATTTGTGGAAAATAGTGTGACATATTTTTTTCTGAAATACAGCTGAGGAATTGAGCCATAGATTTCAAGTAAATTCACAAAGCTAAGAATATATATTTTAGAACCACAGTTTAGAAATACAGTGAGGGTGTTTTCATTTCCATATGCACTTGCCCTTAATGCCTACTAAGTTTCAAGGCCTGAGGTTGAATTCCCTTACACACACACACACACACACACACACACACACACACACACACACACACACTATACTATTCTATAATGTTCAAGATGAAAAATGACTTCCAATGCCTGTCTCGTTTACATAGTACCCAAGTGAGAATGGACTGAAAAGAGTAGCGTAGAAATCCCACCCGTGCTTCTGTCCCTTGAATTGTCTTTCTCTCTGTTGTCCACAAATACATAGTGGGGCATGCTTACGGAGTTGTTGCCTGGAGACAAGTGACGATTGGTTCTGGCTGCCGAGGGTATTTGAGCCATAGGGAAAAACAGTGACTGTAAAAAATCAGCCAATTTCTTAGTTCTTGTTCAGGAAAATGAACAGCTTGCCTTTCCCAAGGCTTCCTGATTCGGAGCACATCCTTGATTAACCCACTCACGACCTGCCGGAATACCAGCTGTTGGGAGGAACTTGCTGTTCTGTGCTGGGATTTGGGTTGCCAGCTAAGCTCAGAGCATTTGTAAAGGTCATTACATTCATGAGATAAAATTTAAAAAAAAGGAAAATGGTCTTAGTAGGTACCTTCTGCACGTGAGCAGGACAGTTTTCTTCTGTGCTGATTTCCTTATGCCCAGCAACCACATTAGTGCCTGAGACATAGCAGTTGTTAGTATTTTTAACTGAATGAATGAGAGGACAAATTAGCAAAGAAAGTAACTGATGGCAAAATATTACTAATTGAAAGATTATCAAAGCAGTGGTGCAAAAGCTTAAGTGTAGCTCCAGCTCTGATACAGTTTTGGTTACTTTCTGTCTCTGCGCTATTTTTATGTGTGCTTTGCGAATATTGCGTTGTGTTTTTTTAGTTCTTAGAGTATGAAGCGGAGACAGCTGAAATATACACACCTTAGTTTAAGACTGCTATAAGCCTGTCTGTCCCAGAGGATAATGCAAATGCTTTACAGGATAAAAGATGCCACTGAGGTTCTGTATCACATTTAGCAGAGACTCGCTGTCCCGTGTTTCATGGCTGAATGGATGGTGGACTAACTCCTTGTAGGTGAGTGTAGGTACAGCTTTGTGCCACTCTGCAAGATACACAGTCCTCTCTGGCACCATACAGCAAGAAATTTCTTGTCCAAGTGCATAGTTTCTCATGGTCTGTGTCATGGTCTCATAACCCAGTGCCAACTTTACCAGTCCAACCTCTGGTCTTCATGGAACTTTGTTCCCACCAAACTCATCTCTTCATGTTTACCAGAATGCTTCATCCATTCTGGCTGCTGAGCAACTTTGTGTGGTATCCATGTAGGTTTCCTTTCATTAGCTCTTCCTCTCCCCTTTCAGTCCTGAAAAGAATGTGGATGTCTTGAAGGTTATGTAGAGCAAGAACCTTCAGCGACTAATTCTTAGGTCTCCAACAGGTGTCTCTACATCAACATCTTTACTCAGCTTTCACTCAACAGCAGGTCCCATCTGTGATTTGTATGACTACTTAAAGTCATCGTGTTCCTTTGCCACCCAATGCATAGTCCACAAATCTATTCAATGTCTGCCATTACCTTCTCAGTTTCTCCATCGTATATGGTGGTTCTTTGGGTCACTCTTTTATGAAGTCTCTGAACTTTTTTGTTTTTTGCATTCAAAAATTTCTGTCACCTCTACACTGATGTGGGAATTCTTAGAGTCAGTGACTACTTAGAATTACACTCTACCACAAGTAACAGAAAACGTACTGGAGGTAGCTTGTGTGGAAAAGCAGTTCATTTCTCTGCCATATAAAGAAGTGGGAGCCGCTGACACTATTACTTCTGCTCAGTGATGGACATCAGGGATGTTCCATCTGTTTTTTCTGGTTTACTAGTTTTAGTGGGTTTTTTTTCCAGTCTCTTTCTTAATGTCTGGTGGTACAAAGAATACAGCAGTAGCTCTGTATGTCATATGAGTGACCCTTTTGGCCATGATCGGTGCTAAGCTGCTTCTGGGTACTACACACCTCACCACCCTCAGCAAAACCAGCAAGCTGCTACCAAAAGTAGCAGGAGAATGAAGACGTAGGACAACTGTATCTGCAGGGATCATGGCCTTTTCAGTTTGGCCTTTCTCTTCAAGTGTCTTTCCTCCCACAGGTGTAAAAACATCGCAGATTGAATTTCCTCCACAAAGTATTTGATTCTTCTAATCTAAGATGGCAAGATGGCAGATCTATCTTTAACCACCTGGACACATTCTACTTAGGAATTTTTTGTTGATGATGAGACAAAATATCTGACACACACAAACCTAAAGGGGGAGGGGCTAATTTAAGTCCAGATTCAGAATTTGCAGTCCATAGGGGGCTGGCTGGAAGGTGCTAACGTGATGGCAGAGGGGCACAGGGAGAAGCACTTGTGACATCTCGGCTACCTGGCTGCCAGGAAACAGTGGGAACGGGAAGAGCCCGAGAAAAATTGGACCTTTCCAAGCCACGCCTCGAGTGACCTTCAGCTGCCTCCGCCCTCCGGGTGGCCCATTCGCCTGGGAGCAATGAGTGGACTGAAGATGGTAGTGCCCTCGTGACGCAGTCAGCACTCCAGGCCCTGCTCTGGGTGTGCCTGCACTGGGGTCAGACTTGGAATACATGAGTTTTGGAGGACTCTACACATTTAAAACATGTCACTGAATATCTCCCTCTTAAGCTGTGAAGTATGCAAAGGTGAGCACTATTTTTTAACTTAACATGAAATACTACCAGATAAAATCTCCAGCGTGTCTCACCAATTAAATCTGTGATTTGCAGTGCATCCAGAATGCCTCCCTTTCTTCCTGCCTTCCCCCCCACAGCGTTTCATGAGCTTTGACTGCGTTAGTAGATTTAAAGCGCTTAGGGTACTGGACAAGTAACTGAGGTCAGAGAGATTTCAGTCCTTCAAGTATGATTAATACCATTCTCCAACTGACTGGATCTCAGTTTCTTGTTATTCGAAGGCTCCTTCTGCTTACATATATTATTCATTTTTAAAATCCTACAGAATCTTTTCAATAATAGTTTTAATAACATTTGCTGAATTGAATTGGCATATCTAAATAATAGACCTAGTAATCACCAGAAATGTATTGTGTAGAAACTATTATGGGATTGAGTTACAAATGGTAAATTGCTTACTCTTACTTCTGCTTTTTAGGTGGAAAGAATCTATAATCACTTGTGTGAGAGAAGTATTTTATTGGAAACAATCTGTGCTCAGACTCCTGAGCTTCCTCTCACTGTTACATATCACTCCCTACCATTAGCAGAGAGAAAACTGACCACTTTTCAGCTCTGAATCAGGAGCAGATTGATTTCTGAGACTCAATTTATTCCCATTATCTCAGCAGCTTGTATCTCATCAAGCTACTGAAATCGGGTTTTCTCCGTCAGCATTAAATGGAGCCATCCTATGTGTGATATGACTCTGTTCACAACATTTGTAATGAGACTGTCCAGTTCTTTGAGTTTGGACTCCCAGAAGGGTGAGCTAATTGGGCAGTTGCAATACCAGCTGATATAATCAAGCTTGAAGTGGGTTTCACAGGAAAATGAAATGCCCTTCAACAGTTAGGTTATTAAGTTTTTGATGAGCAAATATTTTTTTTTCAAATATAACTTATATGATGATGGCCAAACAACATCAGACATGTCACCATGGGCAAGTGGCTGAACACGGAGTACAGAGTGAATTTGCATTGGTAGGACACCAGCTTGGGATGCAGATGCAAATGTCCTAGCATGTATTGAGTTACAGCCATGATTGGGAAGTAAGACACGGAGTACTGGAATATTAGGAGCATCTCCGTGGCCACCGTCTGCGTGCCGCACCCTTTTCTGTTGGTAGACATACAGGACTCACTGCATTATTTCTCACAAGGACCCATTTCTGTGCTTGGCCCGAACTGAATGCTTGAGTAGAAGTCATCCACATTCTATGTAAGTGAATTTTTAGGCCTTCCGTATTCTCACATAGACTTGACTCAAGGGGGGTGGTTTTCTTTCTTCCATATACAATTCTAGCCTTCCAAAAGCAGAGCAAAGCGTGTTTATCCCTTTTTTTCACCTTCTTCACATTATAGCTCGAAGAGCATGCTCATTCTCGTTACCGTGTTAATAGCCCATTTCTCTCTTCTCGTGAGGAGATTTTGCTCACCGGTGGGCAGTTTTTGATACCAACAGGGGAGTATCTCAGTTCTGCAGTCATAAAACTCCATGCATCATTCCCCCAGTGCACAGTGTGCGGGCCTTCAACCTGAAAGTGGACACCGCCCCTCCACTAATCGCCTTGCAAAATGAAGTTTTTTCTCATTTGCTTAATCACTCAGCTGTAACTGAATCCTGATGGACCCTGGGTTTCTGTCCAGAAAGCCTCCCATTTACCTGCAGATAAGGTGATGAAGTAGTCGTTTCTTCTCCGCAGTTGCCCCAGGACGGTTTGCAGATGGTTGCACACCTCCCTAGTGCATAACCCCTCCCAGGCTTGGATGGATATGGCGAGGTGATTGGAGTATCCGTGGGCCAGAACACTTTCCCCGTTCTCTTTGCTTTATTTTGTGCTTTAAAACAATGCCTAATGATCCATTTTCTTCCTTTCATCTCACAATATCATTCGAAAAGCTCCCTAAAACTTTTGGGCTAGAAGATCAATATGCAAATCCTACACCTCCTAGAGCTGGCTAAGCCAACATGAAGGCACCCAAGAGTCTTTCTCATAAGCTTTTTGTCGGCCATCTGCAGCGGTGTCATCTGGTACAGGGGTTCTTCAAATGTGGACCCCGGGCCAGCAACATCACCTGGGAACTTACTAACACTATCATTTTGGGTATTAAATTCCATCATATATAATACTGGAAGAAACACAGACATTCAAACCAGGTTACCTTAATCTCCATCTCTTGTAGAAAATCATAGCTGTACACATTCAAAATATTAGATCAACATGTATATGTAGGGTAGAAACTTTCACATACTACATTCAGTTTCTGCTTGTGCTTTACTGCAGTAGTGTCAGCATGCATCAGTGTATCTTGCCAACAACAGTTGTCACCACATCTTTCTAATGACGGCCTTGAATTCCTCGTGCTTCATTTACATTTAGTATCAGAAATGGCTCTGCAAGGAAGTTTGGCTCCTCCTTCCTCGCGTATTTCTTGTCTCATTTTGGCATTTATACTGGTGTGGATTCATGGGCATGTAGTCTCCGAGTAATAATTCAATGCCGTCATTATTTATGTTATCGTCCACGGTGGTTTAGCTTTGCTCATCGAAAATTCTTCCAGGTTGGCCCCTGTGTCCTTTTGACATGCACCTAGCATTTTTGTTCTTTCCTTTTTTGGCACCTTCTTACTTCTTGACACTGAGTAATGATCGGGAGGAAATCTTGTGTGTCTTGCCCTGCTCTTGGAATCTATCATTTTTTTGCCAGGGAGACAAGGTTTATTTTGTTGAAAGATGGTATTCCAGAAATAAGTGGGCACTAAGTGGCTTTTTATGGGGATACTGTTGTTTCTAGGCCCACTAGAGGAATAGTTCTAGGGTGTGTGGACATGCATATACACATATGTGTGTGCATCTATGTATGTATGTGTGCATATACATGTATCTATTATATATGTTCACATTTATTGAAACATTTCTCTCTAAAATGTCAGCTTACACTAAAATTTTTCACTCTACTGTGGCACTGTTAGGGTTCCTTCTACCTTACCTTTTGCCATAGATGAAAGTTTTTGTATTTTTTGAATATATATGCATGAACTACAGCTAGGATAAAACATTGAAAACTTACAGCTTGGGAAGACAGTAGTCATCTACATCACTTTGGCCACATTTTCCGCCCTCGTAGCCTTTCCCAATTGCCTTCCTTCCACCCCACTCTGTGACTCATTTATTTCCTACCAGCCCATCACACAGATTCCTGTTCTCTCTCTTATATGAAGGGCATCTTTATGCAGTTATTAATAAGAATTTCATAAGAGGGACACCAGTCAATGTTTAGTCTTTTTTGTCTGGTCTACTTCATAAGGATGTCTGACTCAAAGTGGCCCCATTTTCTTTTAAATGCTTCATATCTGTCAGTCTTTAGGGCTGTATAATATTCCATTATGTATAGATAACACACCTTTATCCTTTCCTTTGCTGATGGGGAAGTAGGTTATTTCCAGGATTTAGCTATTAAAAAATTCTGCTGCTATAAATATGGATATGCCTGTGTCTTTATGATTTATTTTGGGAATAGGCCCAGCAGAGATGTAGCTGGACCAAATGGGAGTTCTGTTCTTAATTTTCTAAAGAATCTCAAGACTGCTTTCCATAATGATTGAAGTAAACCGCAGTCCCACCAGTATTGTAGAAATAGTAGTATTTTAGCAGCCTCCTCTCAATTGTTGTCGTTTGAGTTCTTAATAGGGGCAGTTCTCCTCTCCCTGGAGGTGAAGTCTCAGCCTTCTTTTCATTTGCATTTCTCTGCTGGTGGTATTTTTGTTTGTGCCTCCCTTTCTGAGAAGTTTTCTTTTTATTCAGCTATGCATTTCTTAGTGTGGTCATTTAATTTAGGGGTTTTATTTTTTCATTTTGTTATCTATTCTAGATATTAATACTCTGAGGTACTACCAGCAAAGATTTTCTCCCACTCTGGGCTGTCCCTACCCTGGTTGTTTCCTTTCCTATGCTTTTAGCTTGATGTCGTCCTATTTGTTGTTTCCCAGTGCTATTTCTGGTGCAGTTGGCCCTCTGTTCAAGGAAATCCTTTCCTGTCTCAATGTCTTCCAGGGCTTTACCTATTTTATCTTCCAACAATGTCAGTATTTCTGTGTTGGTTTTCAGTTCTTTGGTCAATTTCGATCTGATTTTACGAGGTAGTGATGAGTGCAGATCTGATTTCTTTCCCCTGCCTACAGGAATCCAGTTTTCGCAGTCCATTTGTTGAAATTGTTATCTTTTCTCCAGTAGATTGTTTTGGCACTTTTGTTAAAAATCAGGTTGGTAAGAGTGCCTGGGTGTGTTTCAGTATCCTCCTTGATGTTCCATTAGTCCTCCGGTCCGCTTTTATGCTAGTAACATGTAGCTTTAATCACTATTGCTTTGCAGTATACTTTAAAGTCTGAAATTGTGATTCCTCCAGCTTTGCCCTTGATGTTTGGGATTGCTTTAGAAGTTCTGTGTCTTTTCTGGTTCCATATAAATTTTAGAGGGTTATTTTTCAGTTTTTTGAATGATGTTGGTATTTTGATTGATGCTACATTGAATGTATATAGTAGCTTTGGAAATATGGCCATATTGACAGTGTTATCTCTTCCTATCTAGGAACATGGGATGTCTTTCCATTTTCTAAAGTCCTCTTTTTTGTGTCTTTTGAAAGGGTTCTGTGCTTTTTGTCTGTATAAGCCTTTCTCTTTTTCAGTAAGGTTTATTTCTAAATATTTTATGTTGTTGCAATTGTGAAAGGGGTTGATTTCCTGATTTCCTTTTCATTGGATCCATTACTAGTTTATATGAATGCTGTTGATTTGTGGTTATTGGCTTTATAAAGTACCACTTCACCAAATATATTTATTAGTCATGAGAGTGTTCTGGTGGAGTTTCTGGAGTCTATATCATGTCATTTGAAAATAGGGATATTTTAACTTTGCCCCTTTTAATTTATGTTCCTTTTATTTCTTTCTCTTTTCTGATTGTTCTTGCCAAAATTTCAAGCATCATGTTGAATAGTAAGGTTGACAGTGGACATCCTTGTCCTGGTCTCAATTTTAGTGCAAAGTTTTTAGCCGTTCTCCATTTAAGATGATGGTGAGAGAGAAATTGTTGTAGGTGGTTTGGATCTGTTGCTATTTTCTTCAGTCTTGATGAATGTTGGGTTTTGTCAAATGCTTCTTTTATATCTATTGAAATAATTGTATGATTTTTTTTTACTTTTGCATCTTTCAGTATATTTCTTCATTGTGTATGTTGTGCTGTCCCAGCAACACTGTGATTAAGTCCATGTGGTCATGGTGTTTAATCTTTATGATTTGATGCGATTTGTTGACAATAATTTTATTAAGTGTTTTTGCATCTCAATTAAGGATATTGACCTATAACTTCCTTTTTTGTTAGGTCTTCGTCTTGTTATGGTATTAAAGTTGATGCTACCTTTGAGGAATGATTCTGGTAACTTTTCAGTCTCTTGAAAGAGCTTGTGGAGTACTGAGGTTAAATCTATCCTGAATTTCTGGGAGACTTCTGCTGTGGATCCATCAGGTCCTATGCTCTTGTTTGTTGCAAGTATTTTCATTACTTCCCCAATTTTGTAGTCAGATATTAATTTATTCACGTATCTTCTTCCTTTGATTTTTGAGGTTAGTATGTAATCAAACTTGTGCATTTCTTTTAGGTTCTTAAATTTATTAGAGTTTAATTTTTCAAAATAAGTACTTACAGTCCTTTCGATTTCTATGGTGTCTGTTGTAATCTCATCTTTCCATTCCAAATTGTATTAATAAAGGCTTTCTCTTCCTTTCTTTTTTTTTTAGGTTAGCCAGGGGTTTATTGATCTCTATCTTTTCAAAGAGATAACTTTTTGTTTCATTGATTTTTAAAATTTCAATTTCATTGATTTCTCTCCTGGTCTCTACAATCTTTCATTCTATTAGATTTGGAGTTGGCTTGCTATTATTCTTCTAGAGCCCTGAGTTGCATCCTTAGATTATTTGTTAAGAATTTCTCAGTTCTTTTTATGTGCATATTTATGGAAATGAATTTCCCCCTTCACATTGTTTTCATTGTTGTTATGGGCTCTCATTGTCATTTATCTCTATGAACTTTTTGATTTCTTCCCTGGTTTCTTTTATGACCAAATTTTATTCAGCGTCAATTATTTTGAGTAGTGTCCTTTGTGTTGTTGTTGATTTCTAGTTTCATTCCACTGTGATCTAACATAGTGCATGGGATTATTTCAAATTTCTTTGATTTGTCTAAGCTTGTTTTTTGGCCTAGAATATGGTCTGTTTTTGAGAATGTTTCATGAGCAGTGAGAAGAATGTGTATTCCATTGTTGTCAGATTAAAAACTTTGTGAATGTCTGTCAGATCCATTTCTTTGGTGATGTTTTTTCGGATCTTCTATGTCTTCATTGATTTTTTTTTTGGGGGGGGGGTCTAGCTGACTCATCTTCCTTGGAGATAGGAAAGTTAAAATCCACCAATGTAATTCAGTTGGGATCTCACCTCGGTTTATTATTGGTTTGTTTGTTTTGTTAAGTCTGGTGGCTTCTGTTTTATGTATTTGAGTGTGCCATTGTTTGAAGCATCAGTGTTTGATTGCTAAGTCTTCCTGTTGGATTGATCATTTTATGGGAATGAAGTGACTTTGTCTCTTTGACCAGTTTTGGTTTAAAGTCCACTGTGTCAGCAAAGGATGTCACTACCCTTGCTTGTTTTTGTCCCCCCGGTTAAACAGAAAATAGAACCCTAACTATTCACTTTCAGTCTGTTGATTTCTATGAATAAGTGCATCTCTTGCAAGCAAAGTATGGTCGGATTGTGGTTTTCAATACCGTTGTCAAATCTGTCTTTTGGTTGAAAAGTTGAGACTGTTGTCTTTAAGATTTATAATTAACACTCAAATATTGAGTCCTGCCATTTTCCTACTGTTTTGGTATTGATTTATGTTTTCCTGCTTTTAGATGTTCTTTCTGTTAAGTGTAAACCCAACCTTGATTTGTTTTTCCTTTTTTTTGCTGTGATCGTCCTCCCCATCCCAATCCAGAAGACCCTTAAGAATTTGTTGTTGTGCTTGCGTAGTTTTCATAAATTTCTTCAAGTTTTGTTGTCATGGAAAGTCTTTGTTTCACTGTCAATTTTAAATGGTAGCTTCGCTGTGATAGGAGGCTTGGTGCCATTTGCTTTCTTTTTGAAGACTTCACTCAGACTTTTTTGCCCTTTAGAGTTTTTGTTGAGAGCTTTGCTATCACTAAGATATGGTCGCCCTGGTACGCTACTTGCCACTTCACAGCTTCTAGAATGTGCTCTCTCTACCAAACGTCTATAACTTCTGTTATGTGTCTTGGGAGCCTCTGTTTTGAATGCATCCAGTTGGTATATGATACACTTTCTCACATGTGTGTTTGTTTCTTTTTCTGTATATGAGAAGTTTTGTCTGATGATGTCATTGAATAACTTTCTTAACCCTTTTGTTTGAGTTGCTATTTTTTTTTCTTATTTTCCTCTAATTATCCGATTGAGTTTCTTACAGTCAAGTATGCTCTGTACTCATTTCCTTGTTAATGTCATGTTGTTTGAACATCTTTCAGAGTTTGGTCCATGATTGTTGTTTGTTTTCGAGAGCAGATGTTCTGTCCTTAGTTTGGGTCATTTGATTCTCCAAACTTTCCAGTGAAGTTTTCATGTCCTGATGTTCTTCTCTAATGTTATTTTTGGAACTCTTTCTTGTATTTGTCCTTCATTTCTTGTCCTGGCTTCTGTATTTCTGTTAGCCTCACCTGTCTTTCCTTTTAAAGTTCTTTATTTATATCTTTTTTATACTTGTGAAGTATTTTGACCAGGTTGTTGTTTGAATCTGTTTTGTGTTCTTCCAGGTGATTGATTTTTTTCCCCCCAAAGTTTAGGAGTCGTATACCTTCCTCTAGTCCTGTTTGAGTCTTCCTTGATGGACTGTGGGCTTTCTGAGATGTGTTGAGTCCATGTTTTCTCATTTTGATGATGGGTGTTTCTCTGTTTTGTGCTCGCGGTGGTTCCTTAGAGAGTCACTGCATTCTGACGGGGAGACTGATTTATGTCATCCTTGGCTTGCGTGTCATCCTTTGGCTACTCGGTGTGCTCTCTGAGTCAACAGGGAGTTGCCTGTTGGTGCCTTTCTTCTTCACAGATTGAGGGGCGTGAGTTGCTGCCTGGTCTGCCTTGGAAAGGTTTTTCTGCTGTGGCATTGCCTGCCATTCCTGGCACCCATGACTTGTTTTTGGGAGTGAGGTGACCTGCTCCTGCAGTCTCTTTCAGCCCACGTGGGCCATGGAACATTGGCATGACAGAGAGTGCAGACAACTCTCTTTTCCCTCATCCTTCATTCCGTTGAGCACCTGTTAGCACCAATATGCCTTGCTTGTCTCTGCACCAACCTCAGGCCTTCTACAGGAGTAGGGTCTTGGTCTTATGTCTGCTCTGGCACAGCCATAGGCTGCAGTATCGGGTGCATTCGAAGTTGGTGAAGGCTACCTTTCTCCTCCTTTTTTTTTTCCTATGGTATACCTGAGTGATGTTACATAATTTTCAACACTTATTTACCATTTCTATATATTTTAAAGCATGACTTCAGACATTTTCATATTTGCTTTTTTCCCTATTAATTTGTTGCTGAGTTGAAGAACTATTGTTACATTCTGGACACATTTCATATCAGATACCTGACTTACTCAGTTTTTGCATTTCTATTTTCAGAATGCTATCATTCAAAAAGATGTAACATTTACACATAATCCAATATTTAATTTTGTTTTATAGACAGTATTTTGGTTGACAAATCCAAGGTCATAGGAATTTCTTTATTGTTGTAAGACATTTGTGGATTAGAATTAATATTTGCATGAAATATTAGGTATTTTAAAAATTTGTTTTTTGCATATTTATACCCAGTTGTTACAGTATCTTTGAGAATAGTCCTTTTGCCTTTGTGTTTGTACTCTTTCTCACAATCATTAGATGGTATTTCTGTGGATGATTTTCTGAGCCTCAGTTTTCTCTATTTATTTGAGTCTATAAATTTATCAGTAGTATGATCTTTTTAGTACTCTAGCTTGGGATTAAGCCTTGAACTTTGGCAGTGTGGCGCCCCAATTCTGTTGTTCTCAATAATTGGTTGTGTATTCTGGGTTTTTTTTTCCTTTTCATATAAATGTAAAATTGCCTACTAAAATCAATGAAAATTTCACAAGACCACTCAGATTTTGATTAATACTGCACTGCATCTATATATAAAATTAGGGGAAATTTACCTCAATTTTTAAATTTTTAGCTTTGTTTTTTAGTTTACAAATCGTATGTAAACTTCGATGTATGAGTTCTAATTTTTAGGTACTGTTAATAATAACTTCTTAAAACCTGAACTGTCATTTGCTAATCTACAGGCATATGACTGACTTTTGTGCAATGCATTTAGGTACTCCCACCTCATTATGCTAATCAGTTTTCTGCTTGTTTCTGTGACAAAATACCTGGGCAAAGTAACTTAAAGAGGGAGGAATTTATTTTGGTTCATGGTTTCAGCTGCTTCAGTTTGTGGTCCTCTCTTCCCATTTTTGCGTCCTGAGGTGAGGTGGGTCATCTTGGCAGAGGGCATGGTTGGTAAATCTGCTGATCTGTTGGCAGTTGGGAAGCGTCTCGTCTGCAAATAGAAGCTACTTTTCAAATTTTTCCATTGCAACCCATATGCTTTTTAATTCTTGCTGTTTCCTTATTCTGACAAGAAATTTTAATACGAAGTTGAAGTAGAGAAGTATGACCTTGCCTGGTGACAGTCTCTTACTGTTAATGTAATGCTGACTGCAATTTAACTGTATTCAGACCTTTACCTTTTTACACAAGCTTAACTACATCTGGGTTTGTTTCTTTCGGCTTCATGCCAGTTGTAGAGGTTATGCGAGGAATCAGCTGCTTGAGTAAAGTCCTCTTCCTTCCTAACCGTAATAAATGAAGTAAAGGAATAAAGGAAATCATATTCGGTTTTTTAATGTATTAGAGTAACCCTATCTAGCCTGTCAGTTGCTCGTAATCAGTTTGCTGTTTCTATATTTAATACTTAGATTTGCTAAGCTTAACAGTAACTGTTATTTAGAATTTAGCAAACATCTAAAGTAAAATTAAATTGAAATCGGAGTTTGATTTTTTAAAAAAATGAAAAGACAAAGCAGTAGCAGAGCTTCTGACTGCATCTGCTTACTGCTCCAGAGGCAAGTGGGGCACTGGGGGGGCGTGTCAGCCAGAACTTTTTCCAGGTTGCTGTCATTTGCAAAGCTCGAGGTGTCTTTTCAGTTGCTTCTGTTGCCTCTGCTCCATCTTGGTTTTGAGAAAGGCCGCAGTAGGGGCCTTGCTTGCTCCTCTTCTTGACGGTCTTAGGAGCCAACTTCTTCATGCTCTGGAAGCAGGCCTGACACTCGCTGATCGAAAGGGGCAAAAATCTCATCGCCTGCCAATGCTCGCTCTCCTGATCATTTCATGACAGATGGGAATAGTGTTTTGGTGGCTGCCGAAACACCAACTCCAGCTCACACTAAAAGCTCAAGGCATAGAGTCAACACACATCCTCCATCTGCCCTAGCTTCTGCCCTCTGTCCCTGCTTGTTGACTGGGTTATCTTGGTCTGGTTTGACATTCTGGAATGTGGATCTCATCAAATGAGTTATGTTCTCTCCTCTTCCAGTTCCCATATTAGAATATGCGAACTATTTTGTTTTTTCTTCATTGTCTGATAGAATTCTTTTTAAAAGCACATGAGCTCCAATCTTCTTGTGAAATTTTATGAAATTGTGAATATATTTTTAAAGTGATGTAGGACTAGTTATCCCTCCTTCATCCAGTTTTGGTCACTTGTATATTTCAAAAAGTGCTTCCCTTTGATTTTAGAGTTAGATTTATAATCATAAATTTATTTATAATATCCCTTATTTGGTAATATGTATGGATAATGTCATCAATCTTCATGTATTCTGTTCCTCATATATTGGTGTAACTTCTATTTTGATCAGCTTTGCTAGAAATTACAAAACTTTTCTTAAACTTAGTTTTTATTTGTTTTCTACTATTTTCTGTTTTCAAGTTGATTAAATTTTACTTACCTTTTTGTATTTTTCCATTTGTGGTACATCATCATTCAGTTATCTAATATGTTTTGAAGTTCCTGGTTTTATAGGTTTCTTGTTTTCTAATATAAGCATGTAATGATGTTTCCTTCTAAACACTGCTGTAAATATAATCTGTAAATTTTGATATGTTGTGTTTTCATTCTTAGTTCAAAATATTTTTAAGATCCCTTTGATACTTTCTCTTTGACCCCTGGGTTATTTAGAAGCATATTGTTCAGTTTCTTGATAAAAAATTTCTATTTTTGACTCTGCTATGGTCTGAGAATGCACTTTGTTTGATTTTTGTAAAGTGTGCTTTATAAAGACCCAAATATCAGTTGTAGTAATGAGTGTTTCATTTGTACGTGAAAATGTGTGCTCTGTTGTATGGATTATTTTAGATGTATCAGTCAGGTCAAATTGGTTGATAACATCATCAGGCTTCTGTATTTTGGAGAAGTATCACAGATGATTCCATGCATGTTAAATGTTGAGACCCATGCAGACAGCTAACTCATAATGAGAATAAAGTCTAAATAAATCTCAGTTTGGAGCTACAGATTGTTTTTTGTGTACATAGAAGCCTGGAACACATGCCCTGCTGGTGCTGTTCAAGGTGTGAGCTTTTTGGTAACAGGATCTTCTGAGGACATGATAGCCAGAACCCTGCATTTCTGATTGCTATCTCTAAGTCTTCTACTCTTAGAATGGTCATCAGTTGTCCCTATAAGTGCTCTCTCTGTTCCTTTCACCTATACTAGACATTTTAAAAGTGCATAATAATAGATCCAAGGCAAGGATTAATCAAGAGGTAGTGCATATTTGTATGTTTTCCTATTCTGAAATTTATACTTTTAATATGATAATGACTGTTGGAGATATGGAGTATATTTCTTTTGCCCAACATAAAATGGGTAATATTAAATACTTAAGATTTTTTTTTTTGAGAGGATTGAGTGAGTACCATGAGGACAGTGATGCCTTGAGTACACAGTCTATGGCCAGTGAAAATTTGCATCACTGCTTTACAATAATTCATGTTCTCATTGCTCATGTTGCTTTTACTTGATTATTGGTTCTATGACAAACTTGAGAATGGAAGAAAAAAACAATTTCCTATGAATCTAAATACCTACCCCCCACTAAAGCAAACAAATAAGCAAACATGAACTTGAAATAGTCTACTTTTTCCATTTTCTGTGTAGTATATTCATCTTAGAAATCTCAAACCCACCTGCTTTATCTGCCTAAACCTCATCCGCAGAGCTAATTACTGGGATTTCTGGATGTAGTTAAGTGTTTGCAAGCGCAGTACCAAAAGAATGAGGTGGTGTGCTTCAGTGTCAGTCGCAGAAAGTGACATCACTGTGTCTTACGCTTTCCTGAGATACACACCAAAGAAATGCTGTGTGCTCAGAATTCCAAATCTCTCCCCCCGCTGTCCCCCCACCCCAGCTACTTTACCTGGTTTCTTCGCTATCTTGGCTGGAGCAGTATTAACCCTGTGCTTTCTTTTCCTAAACAGGTGGGCTCTGCATTGCCCAGTCCGTGAGAATCCCCCAAGAACGCAAAGACAGGACCATTGACTTTGATAGAATTATCAAACAGCTGCTGGACACGCCCAACTCCAGGGCCGTCGTGATTTTTGCCAACGATGAGGATATAAAGTAAGAATCACCATTAAATGTTCACGTGCGCACGTTACAGTTTGGGAAGACAGAGCGATCAGGATGCTTGTACTCAAAAAGGAAAATATAACATAGGATCCAATTCTAATTACATAGTGCCAAAAGCTATACCTGCTTTATTTTCTCCTGCAGAGATAGTTACAATCAAGCATCATAGAAGCGGCCATATGTTGTCGTCATGTGTTTACTTTTATGAGAAATACATTGAATCTGTGGTTAAAAGAGACGATGTTAAAGATTAATTTGTTTAGACATATTCAAATACAGCAGACTTTTAACCAAAAGAGTGGTTATTTCATTACTATGGAAAGAAAATTTTGTAATTCTGGGTATACTTCTGGTAACTTAAGCTCAGTATGTTCAGAGCAACGCTTGTGACGTCTCTCATTCTCCAGTCTACCTTGTCTTCCGTTGCTTGATCGCTGTCAGGTACAAAGCTCCTCTTGCAACCTTGACTTCCCTTTTGCCCTGGTTCCCTGGGATTGCTCTGGGGCCACACAGAGCCAGGTTTTGAAATGCATCTGGAACAAAAATTCCCGTTGCTTTCTTTGCTAACCCCCATTAATCTGGTCTAGAATCATTATACTTTGATCTTTTTTTATTTTTTAGAGTGAATGACAGTTATACCTGATTAAAATGGAAGAGCCACACTTCTACCGTTGTCGTCTTTAGATGAAATGGCTCGGCACTAGTCTCTGCTGTATTATTCTAGAAATGTTTTGCATTTGTTTTTATGTTGTTGTGTTTAAGCACTTTGTTCTTTCAGTTTTCCCTCCCTCCCTCCCTTCCTTCCTTCCTTTCCTTTCTTCCTTTTCCTTCTTTCTTCTTTCTTTCTTACATTGAAGACTAAAGCCCAGATACTCTATCACAAAAACCCAACTATTCTACCACAGTGTTATATCATCCCAGGCCTTTTAAAACAAGATCAAGTCTTTTGAAATAAGATACCAAGACATTGTCCAGGCTGGCCTTGAACGGGGATTCATCCTGCCTCCATCCCTGTGTGATCTTCCCAGATTAAGGCTGTTGGCACAGATGATGTAGCAGGACTGATGGACGGAAAAGTATTGAACTGGTACCTGAGAAGAATTCGCTCCTCAGATAAAAACTGTCTTACCTTCTTTAACATGTGATCCTATTTAACATTTTATTGTGGAAAGCACTGAATTTCACAACTATAGACCTTTTCAGGCATTTTAGCCCTGCAGAATTTCATTTTACATATGTTGTCTGGTTTATTTAACTGTTGCCTTGTTGACTGACATCTGATTACAGAATTTGCAATTATAACTCATGCTCTACTATTCTTTACTTAAAATCTGCAGGCACGAATATTAATATATAAATATGTAATCTGAGTGTACAATGCATTACACAATATGTAAATATGTGTTAATGCAACACAAAATATGTAATATATAAAGTTATTATGTTTACCTTATTAGAATGTATTTCTTTGCACAGTCATTTTTATTAGCTGATATTTGCTATATGTTATAATTACATTCAAGTTGGGGAATTAGTGCATATACATATCACATATTAATCACTTTTACTTTCCTTTGCCTTCCCATTTTTGCTTCTGCTCCTGAGTTCTCATTTATGACATCAATTCCTAGGAAGGCCAGTAGTAAAACAAAGATATGTTCCTTCTTAAAAAAGAAAGTGGATGTTCTTCCACAGAGACATTCCCATTTACACTTTGCTCATGTCAAAGCGCTGTGCTCTAAATCTTTATCTTATAGTTCAAAATTGAGTATCATTAGACTTGAAGTTGTCTTTTACTGAGCAAAACTGAAAGACACAAGCCATGTTTGCTTCTTACTTGAGTTCTGTGTGGTCATTGTCACTAGTCATCCACTCCTGCGAGTCTCCCTGTCCTGATACTGTACATATTAATCCTGGGTGCTTCCATCTTCCCAGATGAAATCTGGGATCACAGATGAAGTGGTAGGACTGATGGAAAAGTATCAAGCTTGCACCTGAGAAGAATTTGCTCCCCATTTGAGTACTGTCTGACCTTAGACGAGCTCCTCCCAGTGACTCCAAACTTCTTCAGGCTCATTTCTCCCATCAGTAAAATGAAAATCCTTTTAAGCTGTCTCTAGGAAGTCCTTGCCTGTCTCACCTTTCCAGTGGCATTTTTATCCAGCTACTCTAAAATCGGTGGCCTACAAGCCTGGATACTATTTTTATTTCTTCCCTCTCAGGTCTTCAAATCTCCTTTTCCACCTACTTACAGTGTTTCCTTCCCCAATTTATTATTCTATTACCAGGTGCAGTGGGGCTTTGTCAAGAAAGATTTCTTGAAGAAGCATAGCTTTGGAAAACTCTTTATAATAATTTAATCTTAGATTATGTCAGTTGTGTAATTTTGTGCTATAGGTGGCTTAATAAATACCAGTATTTTCCATTAGGCTGTAGGCAACATTAGGGTAGAAATGATGACTTATTTGACTTATTTTCATTTCCTTAATATTTTGTTTCTTTTATCCTGGTGTTCAGGTCAGAGTAGATTCTCAATAACTATCATTGACTGGATAAAAGAAATGCTTGGTCTAATGCCTGTACTTACTGATGTAAGTGCAAACTTTCTTGCTGAAATTCATGATGATTTAAAATTTGGTCCCGCATTACCATTTCAGCCTGACTCAGCTGTTCTCCACTGGATGTTCATGTTTCCGATCTTTCAACATATTCTAATTGTACCCACCTCCTTGCCTTTGTTCATAGTCTTTTTGTTGTCTGCTAAGCATGTATGTCTTTTTCAAAGTCTGTTTCATGCCCTTCTTCTGATCGCAGCTGTATGTAATGTTTCTCAGGGTTGGGGCTTAGTAAGCCCAAGTCCCTGAGTTCTATTCCCCAGCATCATATGAGCATGCCTGGTGAAGGCATACCTGCAGTCCCAGCACTTGGGAGGTTGAGACTGGAGACTTGCTGTGAGTTCAAGGCTGGCTTGAGCTATATAATGAGTTCAGTATGAGCTACAGAGAAAGACTGTGTCTGAAAAAACCATAATTTCTCTCTTTATGTGATTCTGGTCATCTTAGTTTCTGTCTCATTGCTGGAACAAAATATCCAACATCCAAAACTTAAGGGAGGAAAGATTTATTTTAGCTCACAGTTTGAGAGGATCTCAGTCCATTCATGGACAGCAGCAATGACGGAAGCAGGTGGCAAACGTGATTCACACAATGGCAGTCAGAAAAAAAGGATGAGAGAGGAAGAGGGAAGCTACTGTCGGCCCTTCCAAGTCAAGGCCCAGTGCTTTCTTCCCATCAGGCTTTCTTCCCACCAGCACATGAAATCTGTGGACAGTTCCTGGCATCTAAATACATGAGACTGTTAGGGGACATTTTGGATCCAAGCCATGGCTCCAGTTTATTGTTTTGAAGATAAGTTCTTTGTGTTTTAGTTATTTATTAAACTTTGTTCTTAGAATATTGCTGTTGTTTTTGTTCTCTGGGGTTTTTTTTCCTCAATACTTTTATACCTTTCTTAGGAATCTCATAAATCCTTCTAATACATTTTTACATTTACTATATATAAACATTAGTTATACACGCTCAAAGTTTCTTTTTACAATGACCACAATACATATGCAATGGCTACAGGGCTGGTGATGAGTCATATGTGATTTTGTTGACCTGCGGATGGTGTGCAGCTTTAATTAACATGTGTTTGTGTGTGCTGGGGTTTTTTAGTATGTTGAAGACTGTCGAATCTTGTGGTTCATGATTGTGGTGACAATAGTTTTTGAGCACGGTGATGTCACCGTGTACATGTTTCTTTCAAATACGACCTTAAAAGCAGAGAGGTCTGAAGAGTACACAAAATCCTTAATGTTATGCTTGCTATTTCTTTTTCGTGAGATTTATGTTGCAGATGGGAAATTTTTTAGATTTTTCATTTGGACATCAAATGCTTTGTCAGGAAGTAATGGTGTGAATACCCTAATATCTCA
>PVKB01002262.1:0-26094 GCA_004027205.1 Ctenodactylus gundi
GAACTACTCTCTTTCACATTAATGACATACTCAATAAAACTCCCACTCAATATGCATATACCTGACCCACACTAAGACAAAATGAGGTGAAGATTGTGAAAGTAGGAACTAGGTCAACAGAATCCTCGGTTGTTTATTAGATAGATTATAATTGTTACACCACCAGAAAATTAAATTTCAACTAGTTGAAATCATAAGTAGGTTCAGATACTGGTATACAGCAGGTATAAAACAATCTGTTCATAGTGGTATACAGCTGCAATCCATGTGCTCTGGGAAGCTGAGGCAGGCAGAGTGTGTTTGGGAAATACAGTGATTAAGCAAAACCCTGTTTGAAAAATAAATAAAAACATACATGAACAAAGACTTACATAAGGTGTATATGCATCCCAGTGTTAAAACCCTAGATTCAATCCCCAGTGACACACACACACACACACACACACACACACACACAGAGAGAGAGAGAGAGAGAGAGAGAGAGAGAGAGAGAGAGAGGATATAAAACAGCACTACAGGAAGGAAATCAAGCTGTGTGGTTGTGTTAGGAATACACTTGTGTATGCACATTTTTCCCAAGTTTCAAAACCTTCAAGACATTTTAATTACTTATGTCACAAAATCTGAGCAAACCATCTAACCTATTTAAACTGTAGGATGGTGATTGTGAACTGAATGCATTTTTTCTTTGTAGAGCATGACTACCAATGTTTAGAGATTATTTTTGTTATTGATGCTAGAGAATTGTTATTGGCACCTATTGGGTGAGATTAAAGATATTCATAAATAGTCTAAAATGAATGCAGTAATTCTGTGAAACAAAGTATTATTTTGTCTAATATGTTCATTTTGCAGAGGTTGAATAATGCTTCTCTAGACAGATCATAGAAGCCTTCTGCATCTTTTAGATTAAAAATGAAATTTTGTAATATTGAACTTTTTAAAAGAAGATACTTTCTCCAAAAGAATCTTAATTTGGAAATACTAATATATAAAAAAGAAAACTGAAAATACTAATATAGAATACCAAAGAAATATTAATTAATATTTGGATTACTGCTGCCTCTTTTGAACTCTGGTTTTCCATAAAGATAGGTCTATGCTAAGGACAGGTAATTAGTCATCCAAAAGTTAAAAAAAAAACCCAAAAGTTTAAAATGTTTATACCCTGTATGCATATAGTGAAAATAAAACAAATAGTATAGGACTCCAAGATGTCATAAATACAAAATATCTTTCAAGAAACTCACTTTTAATAATTATCTCATTAAACCTCACACTATGCCTACAGGGCAGGCTGTAAAAATTGCTATATCTCTTTTACAGATGAGCAAAGTTGATCACATAGAGGTTAATTACTTACACAAGTTTAATTTGAGTGTTGGTTATAGGGCTGGGATTAGTATGCCAATTTCATAACTTCAAATCATAAATCTACAATCTTATTCTATAACCGCTCACATACTGGAATTTTTATTACATAGGTAATTAACTCATTCCATGTGTTCTAGGACTGATGTGATATCTAATTCAATATTTTATTTACTTATTGTTTTAGGGTATTTTCATGGACTGTCCATAAGACAGAAAGTACTATACTATATGCTGTAAGAATTTGTAAATCAGTGACTAGAGAAAGGGCTTTGCAGCTTAGGAGGGAGCTAATCTAAATTAGTTTTGTGTTTCAAAGAGACACATTGAGCAAGATATTGTTACCCAGAACTCTGCGTGGATTATTGTATGATATTTATTTTTCTACATGTGAATATTTCATGTCTACTCCTGAACTAATGTCGCATGAAAGTTCAAAGTTCTAGTAACAAAATTAATTAGTATGGACAGCAATCTGTGACCACTTACTCGTATGTGTTCAGTGAATGACCAGTGTTGATAACCAAAAGCTGAGAACAGAGGAGAGTTGAATGTGTTTATTTTATCATCAACATATTCCAAAACAGAGAGGTCTCTAGGTTCAGTTATAATACAGAAAGTTGAAAAAAAGAAAAAACGTTTGTTCTCAATCTAACAATGTGAAAAAGAAAAGATAAATAAGATAAACACTAGATTTTATATCGGAAGTTATAAGACAACAGTTATTATAGAAGTGAAGACAGACATAAGTAAGTTTATCATGGAGAAACTTGAAAATTTCACGAGAAATATTCTCCACTTTCTACAAGACAGTCTCCATTTCCACTTGCACTACATCCATGATTTTTAGCATTTGACTTTTAATACCGAAGCACGGTCCCTTCTGCAGTCAGCCCCATGACACTGGCCAGCTACCAATGATATTACTCTGCTCATTGTAGGTGAAGAATTTATTAAAATACATATTTGGCTGTCAAGTGGAAAAAAATTGTATTTGAAGAATGCCTACTTCCCAGTGTTAGGTCAGTTAAAGACATGGAAAAACCAAGGCCTTAATTTAAAATTTGGATTAAGCTTCCAACAGAGAAGCGCAGCACCTTCACTGTTATTTAGATAGTAATGCAATATACGTATGTGTATACACATACACACGTATACATATGTTTAAAATTCTTTTAAAATTCTTTTGACATAGTATATATGATTAGTTGATATAATAATGTAAATATTTAGTATAGAATATTTAGAATAATTTAGAATATTTAGAATACAATAATTTAGAGTATTCTTTAAGTGAATAATTATTTTACCTGTAGTAAAATGTTTTAAATTCTAATTTCAACCAGAATATAAAATGTGACATTTGAGTCTATTATATAATCTAACAAACACCAAGTCTATATTATAAATATCAGACATTTCTATACTATTTACATATTACATTAACTTTTTGAAGTTACATTCAGTGAAAATTTTTTTCTATCAATTTAGACCACAGAAGATTAAACAACTCCATTAAGTATTTTGTACCCACGTTATGTGGTTTTTCTAGTCATCTGATAAGCCAAAGAGGCATCTTTACACATTGATTGCTGTGGGACAGCACAATGCCCCGATATCAATCTCATGATTTCAGAAAGCAAGGAACTGGGAGTAGCTTAGCTGGGCTTTGCCTATCTAGTGGTGTTCGGTTCAAGACGTTCGTAGGGACGTGGGCACAACTTGAACTGTCCTTCTCTGTGAACTGAGTGAGATTCAGATGGTTCCACATCACCTGGTGTCTCCAATGTGAGACCCTCAGAACACAGGCAGTTTACTGAGTAAAAAGGATGAGATACTGAGAGTCAGGGGAGAAAAAAGGGGAGGAAAAGTTCACAAAGGGGGAAGGAAAGGGCTTGGAATAATGTTGAGATACATCTGTACACAAAATTCTCAAGCTTAATGTAACCATTGTACATCATATGCACAAACACATACCAATAATAACGGGAGGAAAACAGAGACATTTCAGGACCAGACGACCCCCTTCCGAATTACTCCCTCCTATGGCAACTGGGGACAAAGAGGTCTCAGCTATCACTGGTTGTTGACGGAAGATCTTACAGAATTCTCCCTAGAGTTTCCTTTCTACTAGGTTTCCTGAATGTATTTCTGACATTCAGGTGACATCCCCACAGCAAGTGATGCAAGACAAAGAAAAAAAAAGATTAAAACTGACTGTTAAGATCCAACCAAGGACTTAACACACCATCACATCTCTCAAAATCTATTGGTTACAGTAAGCAAACCCAACACAGAATAGAAGAAAAATGTTCAGGTCGTATACACCAACAGGTAACTGTCAATTGAGCTAGTGTTCCAGATGGCTATTACATCTCAGTGTAGCCAATGCCACACAGAACTGTAATTCTGACCTCATTTGTATTCACATGATCAAATGTCAAGTAGATATCCCTGCTTCTTCTGCACAAAATATTTTCAGTTCTTTAATTTGCCTGTCTTGAAGATGAGATACTTTTAAAATGTATTTTAATTTGTTGTGCTGTATACTAACACAGAATCATATAACTGCCTTTAAATTATATAATTTTACTTACAACATGACTGCAAAATGACTTGATAACATAACCTTAACCTGTTGCTAAAGCTGTTGTTATAGTGAGATTATTTCATGTGATATTTTCTATACTTAAAAATTAGGCAAAATTCCTAATAATATATTATGACTGTATTTCATTCAACACGTACTTTTTAAAACTGTAGGACAAACCAAGCTCTCTAAGAGAAACCTACAGTGTTAATCCCCAGTAATGTCACCTTAGTATATCAGCCAAAATTTGATAAGCAATGTCCTATATTTTACAACACTGTGTGTTTAAATATTTTAAACTAACTGCATCTTGTGAAATAAACAATTCTTCATACCTACCATTAATGATTACAAGTGACATCAAGTTTGCAATAATCGTGATTTATATCTTGACAAAAAGATGTGAAGCAAGCAAAATATTTGGTTTCTCTAAATTTAACCCCAAAAGAAAAGTTGTAATTAGAACATCTTACCAGGAGAGGAAGGACCAGACATTTGCAACTTAAAATGAGAGGTTTTAACTCATGTGTTCAAAGGTCTTGGATTGTGCACGATTGGCCAGCAAAGTGGAAGAGAAAGCTGCTCACGGTGTAGCTAACAGGAAGCAGAGAGAAGAGGAGGAATCCAGGACACACCTTTCCTGGTGACTGCCGTGACCCATTTCTCCAGCCCCACCTGAAAGTTTTGTTTCTTTTTTGAGTATTGATCATCCAGCCACATTATTTTTTACAGCATGTACCATATTGTTACTCATTAATGAACACATTGGTTTTGTTACACTAATATGCAAGTGCTTCCTGTCTGAGATAGACTTGATGGAGTTCGATAGCTCTCTCCAAGGAAGACTTTGTTCCAAATCCTTTGAAATTCCATCTTGTGTGTTTCTCTGAACAAAACTGAATTTAGTTGACTTTTGCTGCCAACCCTGGGCTTCTCATTTTTATGAAAGGCTGCACAAAATGGGATTCTTCAATTCACAGTGAGCACATTGATTTCAGGGTATGTACCTTCTGACATTGGAGATCTTTTTCCTGTTGAGGTCTCTTGACATTCTCCATTCACCAATATTTCTCTAGACATCTCTGTGGGAACATATTCTTCCAGCTCTCAAGATCCTGAAGTTACATATGTGGTTATTAAAAATAAGAGATATAGTTGTTTCCCCCAGGATTTTTCTTTTACTAGTGGGGAATATATTTTTACAGTATATCCTAGGATCTTGCCACCTCTGGGCCAACTAAATAACCTGCTCACTTATTCTTTCATGACATCTGCAAAGACACAATAGATTTCAGCAACTTTTTATATACTACACTCTGTAAGTCATGTATTACTGCAAGTTTCAACAAACAAGTAAACTGTAATTCTTTTTCTGCTGTTGCTTTTCATGATTTCCAGAAAAGAAAGTGGATAACACAATTTCCATATCAAACCAAAATGTGATACCTACCATAAATCTTGACACTATAAATATTACTGTAGGCATTTCTTTTAATGACTTGTGGGGCACACAAAATATTAATAGTTATAACAGGCATACGTGAAGGGCTGGTATTTCAATGAGATCACTCTCCTTACATTCCTATTTAGACTTAGATTCATATTTAGTGTTGTTTTTAATCCACAGATTTTTTGTTTTTCCAATCTCTTTCTAGTCTGTGTCTATCAAAAGTATCTACTACTTTATATCAGATATTCCTAGGCCCCTAGTAATACGGTTTATTGTAAATCATTTTGCTGATGAAAGGCTTACATTAGGAAATTTCTCACATTCTTGGAATAAACTCTAATTTCTCATAGGGCATTATAATTTTGATATAATTTTGATAATTTTAATTAAAGCCACAACAAAGATCCTCAGAAAATATTCATATAAACTGTGGCCCCTCCTGAGTACTGTAAGGAGCAGACACTGTGTTGGTCATGGGAGAATGTAAGAGGAAGTTGCATTGTCAGCTATGGTGCGTATATATGGTGAACCTGATAGGTAGGCATTTGTGATTACAGCAGTGACAGCATCTTGGACCTCCATATTTCTTAGCAAAGCCGAGTCCTTCAAAATCAGATACAAACATAAATCCAGTTATCAGTACTGAACAACGCTGGTACACTGATGTATCATACATCAAAAACAACTCACAGATCCAGAGTTATAGAATATAAATTTAGCTTGATTTCAAAAATAAAACGAAAGAAAGAAAGGAGAAAAGAAAGAAAAAAGAAAGAAAAAAGAGAAGAGTGGTACTAAAATGCAACCCAATCTCTAGAGTAGGAGCCTGAAAATGTATGAGAATATCAGATGGACAGTGCCCCAGAAAATGGAGAGAGATCTGCTCTGGGAGAAAGTTGGGGTACTTGGGAAAGAACAATTCTTAAAAAGAATCATTTTATTCTCTATGAAATCTCTAAAAAAATAAATAAAACACTGAGGCCTTGGGGCATTTGGAACTTTTGCTGACTGCATTTAACCTCTAAAATTTATCAAATAACAAATTCATATTCTGATTATCTTAAAGTGAAAATGTTGCATATAGGGTTGAGGGCATAGCTGGGTGGTTAAAGCACTTGTCTAGGAAGTTGGCCGCCCTGTGTCTAATTCCCCGGCACCACATGATACCTGGGTTCCCTGGCTCACTCCTGTACTCCCAACTCTTGGGAGGCTGAAAGAGGAGGGTTTCCATAAATTCAGAATAGCCTGGTCTACATACTAAATTTAGGACCAGCTTGAACTACAACACCAACACCCTTTCTTAAAAAAGTTCAAAATATATAGCAAATCCTCTAAAAATATTAATAACAATAAAAGGAAGCACTTGGCTCTGTCTGGCTCAGTTTAGAAAGAGATGATCTTTGCAACATAGGAGTCTGGAAAAGATTAAGGTAAATAAAAACAAATCGTTTCAGAAACTATTTCAAAATAAAGCAATGTTGAGATAAATAATAAATAAATTACAGATAACAGATGAAGAGAAAGAACACAAAAATGGTTTTAAGATTTTTGATTATTTTAAGAATGTTTTAGGGAAAAATTACTTATTTCAAATTTGCATTTGAAATGAAATGTTTCAATTTTTTCTGTCTTCTTATTTTCAAGGAAACATACTCATAGACTTTGGATTGTATGTATTTTATCCAGATATTATATAGAGATATTTTATTTAAATGGATACATATATTTTTAGATTCTTAAAATGTTAGGAATTGGGCACCACTATGTTTGCATCTGCAGTATACTCCAAAAGCTCAAGTGTTTAGGTGTAGCAGGATAACTGTAGAACTTGTCAGCTTGAACTAAGAAAGGACCGAAGAAGAAACATTATTACAGCTTCCTCCTGGGCAGAATCTAGCCTTGCCTTAGTCTCCAAATTTCAACTTCTCCTTTGCTTGGCTTCTGTCTGTAATGCTGTGAGCAGCTATTCAGCCTCTGCCGTGTGCTTCTACCATTGTGGGTTTCCTTTGAACGGATTGTGTGAGGCCTCTGAAACTATTAACTAAAATCAATCTTTCCTCCCTAATTTTGTAGATGTCTGGTATTTTGTCCCAACGGTGAAAATTAACTAAGACAGACACTTATAATGCCATGTGTGCATGTGTGTATTTACTTATTTATTTAGCCAGTATCTTATTAAATTGTCCAGGCTGAGCTTAAATTTCTATCATAGTATGTCAAAATATTTCAAATACTTCATAGCATCAATTCTCTCCACAGACCTGTAATAATGAGAAAATGTTTGGGACTTCCCCTAATATAATGTGGTGTTTCATTATTTTTTGATAAGGAATTATTTACACATGAGATCTTCTGAATGCAGATGGATCTAAAGGGCTGTGGATACTGTCAATAAAACTCATGGGTCATATAAAGTGTTTTCACATCTTTCTTGATATGCAATGCTTCGTTGGATTCCGTAATCCTAGCTGCAGTTCACGTTCCTCTTCTGAACAGCTCACTGATCAGTAATTCCTCTTCTGGCTGTGGCACAACAAGCCAAAATGCCAGTTATTCTGTGAATGGGAATGTGTTTTGCATAAATCCTATTTTAAATAATAGTTTCAAGGTGAGATTACTCTATAGCATGGAAATGATTCTTTAAAAAGGTAAGAGATGGGGCTCTGAGTCTTTTTCTGGTAAAAAGGCCCAAATTGTCAGTGAGTGATTAAGGATTCTGCGAGGCAAAAATAAAATAACAACAAAAAGAAACAGCACATAAAGAAAAAGACAACACAAGAGAAATAGGATGCCTCCTCCATTTGCTTTGATATGCCTTCAAAGTGGCTGTAGGAAACAGAATGACAGGTTACATTCTCATTGAGTTTTTCAGTTGTGCCTTAGATGACTTGTATTTCTTTTCAATTAGGCTGAATGGTTGAGCACAATAGGATAGGACTGCGCTGTAGTCTGAAAGGTATCAACACTGAAGTGGAGAGGGAAGGGTGCCCTTCTAAAGGAGATTACCGCAATTCTTGTTTCTAAGACAAGGCTTTTCTTTCTGCCTTGTTTTCATATATTTTTCATTAGAGAAGTCTGCATGTTTGTTAAAACGATTTGGCGATTACCATCACAGCAAGATTTAAGTGTTCATATAAGAATAATTACAGACTCACTAAAGTATTGCTTGGCTTTAAAGTGATGTTCTTTAAAAAAGAGGTCTTTCACTCCTATTAAATGGCAACTACTATTTAGACTGAGAGTTCAAATATTTTTAAAATTACCAGAAAAAACTAAAGCAGTGAGAAAACAGCCAATAATTTTCATTTCCATTTCTTTATTTTGTAAAGCACTCAGCTAAGCTCACGTATGTTCTTAGAAATAGATTTTATTTAGATGACTTCTAAATTTATAACACAAGTGTCTGAACTTCTGCATGGACAAATACATTTGCCTTTGGAAAACTGTGATTTGTACTGTGATTCATACTTAATTTACATATACACACATATAGGTGAGTGTAAATGTATATATACCTATATATGCACACATATATGTGGGTGTGAATGTATATATATATATATATATATATATATATATATATATATATATATTACATATATATGATAGATCAGTACAAACACTGCTGTTAACAGTTATAACACTACAGGGAAGTGAAAACTCAATATTTTAAAACCATTTAGCAACCACTTTAAATTCAATAAAAACAATAGTAAGAG
This sequence comes from Ctenodactylus gundi, assembly GCA_004027205.1. NCBI lineage: Eukaryota > Metazoa > Chordata > Mammalia > Rodentia > Ctenodactylidae > Ctenodactylus > Ctenodactylus gundi. The sequence continues at coordinate 9,131 of PVKB01002262.1, forward strand.
ATTTCAGCAGTCTCAAAAATTAACATCTTCATAAAGTGTCAAAATTCAGTTTAAAATATTCGCAAGAGAAACACTTGTTTTATTTTTGTTTCTTCTTTGATTTACTAAAGGAACTCTCTCTGACTCCTTCCTTTCCTTTCCTCACATTCCATCTTTTTCAAGTTAACTTTTTTTTAATCAAAGCAGTATTATTGAATTTTTATAAATCCTTGAATCTAACGAACTAAAATTTTTGTGTATTATGAGGTTACTATATGTTATATTTTCTGTATTTGGAATACTGAAATTTCCCAGACACTAGGTATTACATCTGAAAGAAATGTAATTCATGAATCAAATAAATTTTAGAGTACAATAATGCAAAAATTATATAAGACTTTCTACAAATTGTCCCATTGGAACTGTACTTATAGAGGTACAATATAAAATAGCATTGAAACAAATTGATTCATTAAAAATGTGAATTATATCAAAAGTTGGTAAAAGACTGCCAGGTTTTATAATTCTTGATTCAATAAAATATTTTTCTATTCACATTTTAAGTGAATATTTAGTTACTTTTTCTTAATGAGAATCAAGAATTATTTTATAGAAAGTAGCTAGCTTCAAGAGTTGCAAAGAAGTTGTGTTAGGTCTTCAGAAGGCATGAGAATTTTTTTTAATACTCTCTGGAGCATGACAAGAGATTATATGTGAATAGAATTTACTTTGGCCATTAATTTTTTTATTGCTGTGGCAATAAAATATATTAGGCAGTAGAAGCTGAGCTTTGGGCTTTTTGGTGTTTTCATACCTTGAGACCCTTTATATTTCTTCCCATATTTCTGCCTTCCCATATAAAAGTCAAGAATAGTATTTCATTGCTTTGTATTAAAAAGATCAATGCAGCTAACCACTGAATTAAATTCAGTTAGTAAAAATAAAGTAGACCCAGATAATTTAGTCGAAACAATTTGAAGAAGTATGTCATTCAACATTTTTGTCACAACAGTGGCTACTTCATTGTCACATGTGTACTGTCTTAAAAAGGATGGAAATATTATTATATCCCCTACATGTTATCAAATGCATTTGTATCTGTAGATCTAAAGTTATTTTAATATAATTTATCAAGCTCTCTAAATAAAATTCTGAAGCTATTGTTTTGACTCCAAAAATTTTAAAGTTTATTACCATGTTAGTCGCCTGGCATGTCGATAAAGACAGAGGGAATGAGTGAGCTCATCATTGTTTCTGAAGTACTTGGTACATACGAAATTCACAAGAACAATGCACACTAACACACAGAATAAAGACGACTACTTGTCCCTGTGGATTACACATCCTGGGATTCAAACAACTATGGATTCATAATAAAAAATGAGGAGAACTTCAAGCAGCAAAATTTCTTGTGCTACCCTGAAGCTGTGTATGTGTAAGCACGCTCCGCGGCAGCCTCTGCCGATCTCTGGATTCTCAGCGTCTCTTGAGGCTGGGCGGAGCATGGCTCGCCGGCCATCTTGTTCCTGTGGCGCCCTGGACGCGTGCGCACTTCTCTTCCTGACATTAATACGAAACGTACCTCTTGTCAGCACTGTGTTAGTTATTCTGAGCAACCTAGAGAGAATTTAAGCGCACGGGAGGACATGTTTGCGCTACTCGTCATTCCTCTGCCTATTCTGTGAGAGACTTGAGCACCTTTGGGTTTTGCTGTTCCCGGAAGTTCTTGAATCGTGAATGCCACGAGAACACTGCATCTGTACATTGAAACTCTTTTTTTTTTTCCTCCCTACAAATTTTACTTGTGACATGGTTTTTTAATCTTTGGAAAAAGACTTTAAGTAGTCTGTTGTTGAAAGAAATTAAGTAGCAACATCTAAATTTAATGATTTCTCTGAGTTAAAATAGTAGTAGTATTTGTAAAGTGAGCACGTGGAGCACGTGCTAGGTTTAAACTGATGGCGCATAACTACTATCCAGATAATTGAAAGGCGGATGCAGAAGCTGCACCAGTGTAAGGCAGATAACCAACTAAGAAGATCCTGACCAAAACCAAACCAAACCAAAACAAAACAAACTTTGTGGGTGTAGTTCCTTAGGAGGTTACTTAACTAACATGTGCAATGCTCTAGATTCAATTTTCACTACTGTAAAAAAGTAACCAATGAGATATGTAAATTTTTTATAGTATGGGCTCTTATTATGAATAGGTATTGGCATATGAATACTCATAAAATTCATCTTAAGAAATATAACTTGGGCTGGGGTTATAGCTGAGCAATTGTAGTACTTATTTGGCAAGCACAAGGCCCTGGGTCCAATTCCTCAGCACTACATAGTAGCTGGGCTCAGGTCTGAAATCTCAGCACTCGGGAAGCTGAGGCAGGAGTCTTACCATACCTTCAAGGTCAGCCTGGGCCTCATAGTGAGGTCATCTGTATATGATTTCCTGACATCAGCAGTCATGTCTCAAGTTGCTACAATATTAAAATATGATTTTTTCAGAAAACACTAATGTGAATTTCAAATATTTTGCACATTGCAGAGATACTTGCTTTGTATTTACATTTTCCCATTGCTAAGCACAGAAGTTAACATTTTCTAAGATACCTTGAGGCAAATTTAATAAGTGGAATACAATAAAAATTAAACACATAATTCCATCAGATCTCTATTCTCTATACCTACAAAACAAAGACAGTGTATTGACATGTAAGAAAATTCAACCAACAGTCCAAGTCACAGTATCCACTGAAATGGGATTTCATCCTATCTGTCTACAAGGATAGAGTACGTAGGATGAGAGGGATGCTTTTCTCAGTTGGCACCTTGATTACAAACTTGCAGCTTTCAGAATGGTGAAAACAATACATTTCTTTTCTTTCCTTAGCTACCCACTTCTGATACCTTACCACAAATGTGTTAGATCAGTATGTAGTTCCTGATCAGAAATATTCATAAAATAGATCTGGGCATGGGACACGTGCCTGTAATCCAAGCACTTGGTAGATTGAGACAGGAAAATTACAATTTAAGCAATTTGATGACTTGGAGAACACTGTCTCTAAAAGAAAGAAAGAAAAGTAAAGAAAAAAAAGAAAGAGAAAAAAGAATAAAGAAAGAAAGGAAGGAAGGAAGAAATAAATAAAGAAAGGAAGAAAGAAACAAAAGGGCTAAAGCCCATAGTTCAGTGATTATAGCACCCCCTAGGAAGTGCAAGACCCTGAATTTGATCCCCAGGCACCACATTATAGCTTCAGGTAGTAGGTTAATCCTCAAATCCCAGCACTGAGAGATTGAAGTAGGATTGCCATTGAGTTTGAGACCAACTTGGACTACACTGTGAGTTCAGAACCAGCCTGGACTAAATAAATAAATAAGTGAATATAAATATTAAAATGGTGTGAGTATGTAAGTAACATAAAGGCCCTAGGCTCAATGCCCAGCATCATTAAGAAAAAAAATCACAAAATACATTAAGAGAGACTTATGTAATAGCAACTCCTTTTTAAAAAAGAACCAAACATCTATTAAAATCATTAGAAATTATTTCTTGCTATGTTTCCAAATAACACGTAGTCTTCCATTTGAATAAAAATATGATGTTGTTACTCTCAAAGATGCTATTTCTTTAAACTAGTCATCCAGAATAGGTAGGTGCAATGACCTGCTAGTTTGAAAATACTTATTAAAATGGCAATTAGCTCTGCATAATTTTAGAAGTATTTATACTCATAATTAAGGATCTGTTGACTCGCTTTGAAAGTTCAGTGGTAGGTCAAGATTACAGTATTTACAGAGCTTAATCAAGACATTTTGTGATCTATCATGTTTATACTTTGGGGGCTATTTTCCTTATTAATATGTTTTATTAGGTGCCTTCTGTTATTAGCAGTAACTATTTCAACTGACTAATTACCTATAATACTCTACCTAACATATCTATAAAAATATAATGTTCTTTCTTCTTCTTGAACAAAAAGTTTCTCAATTAATAAAATAAAAATGCTCTCTAAAATATTAAATATAATTACAGATTTGGTGATATCTTTAAGCAACTTTTTGTAATTTTAAATTAGATTACGTTTGTGATTGGAGTAATCATTCATTTAATTGCTTTTGTATTTTTTCCTTTCAAATTAAGATTACAATATACATTAAAGTTATTCATTAGTAAATTTCACAATTGTTTTTCTCCTTAATACCCCAATATTTTAAATACAATGATTTACAAGTGAATGCCACATAATTTCTTCTTCTAAAGAAACAGAAGTCAGTGCTAAATGAAAGTAATGTATGGGTCTTTTTGTGATTGGTCAGAGTAGTAACCACAAGTGAATTAGAAACTGATCTTGGGTAATGGTAGCATTGAGTCTGAGGAAACAAGGTGAAATTAGTCAGCAGGCCAGGCCATAGAAATAGTTAAATTCAGCATTGTAATATTTTTTTTTTCTTATAGTTTTGGAGCATTGGTCATGGAATGACATGAGACTATTTTAAGGGCTGATAGCCAAAAGACAAAGGCCAATCGTTAGGGGACCACACAGAGGAGTTCGTATTACATTTAAAAGTTAGCCGCACAGAAATATCCTAAAAAAAAAAAAAAAAAAAAAAAATTAAGTACATCTTTCTTAGGTTCACAGTTTAGGATGTAAGACTAGTTAATAAATGTTATGTGAAATATCGATGATTGAAATTGCAGAGGTATATAACAGCAAGAACAGGTTTATGTTTCAGTTAAAAAGCCAAAAGTGATACACTGACTGTGTAGAAAAAAATCAGGTTAATATTATAAATTAATTTCATTAGCAATATTCTGAGGTAAATTGAAGAGTTGACAAAATAGTATCTACAGCAATTTTGTACTGGTGCAGAAATCAGAAGAGATAAGATTTAAACTGAATACATAGTCAGCAATTAGTAATATGACTGTCACTTGTATTAACTCACGTTAATTTCTGACCTTGTGCTAGGCAATATGGCAACTTTATTCATGTATGTGTGACACAAAATAATATATAATTTTGAGATTAAAATTTCCCAAAATATGTAATTTCTCTATGAATTTTGATCAATTTCAGTAATTTATTACAACAAAAGTTATTAGTTTTATAAAGTTAATTTGTTTTCTTGGTCTTAAAATTGGTCTTACAGGGGTACATTTGAGCATGTTTTATGTTTTTTTTTAAATAAGGAAACAAAATATAGTAATTTTTTTATTACGAAAATAGTAGCACGTTATTGAGCTCCAAGGAGCAATCAATGGAACATACAGAATATCCGAAGGTCAACTAACAATTACATGAACGAATATCAAATATTTGTCATTCAACATTAAAGAAAGTATACAAACTGAAGGGAATCACAATGTGTTATTTCTGACTGAAGAAATAAAGAACATAGAATAAGAAAACATCAAAATTTACTCAAATGCCTGGAGTGGGCCAGTGAAAAACGAAATTAAAAATTAAATATCCCTAACTCAAATTTTCTGCCAAGAGTCATTTTCTGTTTACTTACTCCATCCATTTTCTCACTTATTAATAATGAGTATAGTTTAGTAAAATCAAAAAAAAATCTCTTAAGCTTCTTTTATTTTCATAGATACTTTTCTCCTTTCTTGTAGAAACAGAAAAAATATCTAAAAATAAAATACCTATATTTGTTGTCACTAATTCCTTACTTTTGGTTTTCTATTGAATTTCCCTAAACATTATTTTCATGTCAATATTCCCTTAAAATATACTTACATGTCACATAATTCACTTATAATTTATTAATGTACTGAAAATTTAGTCTTTCGGGTAGCAAATAACATATTTCATCCATCATCAAATCACTGCATAAACTTTTAAAAAAATTGTAAATTGTCTATCTGCAGTCTACTGCTCATTTTAAGCTAACACACGAAAAGAATATCTCTTAATATCTCCTAACTTCTCTTGCAGCTTCTGTCTTTTTCTCACCTTAAGTTTATTTTCAGAAAGCTGCTAGATTAATCTCATAATAATTTAGTCTTGTCACTATGAAGATCAAGACTTTGTAAAAGATTCCTATTTCCTCAAAGCAAAAATAAAATTTCTTGGTGCTCCCCAAGGTCCTACAAATCTGATTTTGGGATTATGAATGTTCTCCTATTGCTCTGTCGCCAACACATCGGCCATGCTGCTGGCACTTTCATCAGCCTGAAACGCTGACATTGAAGATTCACACAAGGCATGATTCCTTCTGCTTTGATTCTTACACAAAATCCTATTCTCAGTGAAAGCTTTCGTAACCTGTTCATGTACTTGATTCAGCTTCACATATACTAAGATTGTGGCCCGGGCATAAAATTAAGCCTCTTTCCTATCTCTCCTGAATTCTTTGAGTTCTATTATGTTTTCTTACATTTATCACTATCTTATTCTCTACGTGCTTTCTTCTGATTTGTTATACTCTTCATGCTATCCTTTGTTTTTAGGAAAAAAAACATTTCATATTCGATTCTTCATACTGGATGCCCACACTTATCTTCACAAAGAGAACACAATAAATATCTATTTGTTAACCAAACTATAAGGACAAAGATTGGGCAGTATCTTATGAAGTTCGGTCAGGCAGATTATTAAAAAGTCTCATCACATTGATATAAAGCCTGCCTGCTTATGAATAAAAAAGAAAGAAAAATGCAAATAGACGAAGGAAGAACAGAGAAAGAGGAAAGAAGGAACTGTTTTCAAAAATTGGGGGGAAAAACAAGGGAAATACTTATTCTTGACTTAATTTGAAAAAAAATAGTGATGTCATCCTAGTGGTGATCGGTAATATCACATACTTTATCAAACCCTTCCCTCACAACCAAGAGTGCTTATAATAAAACCTAAAAACCAAAACTCAAATACCATACTATGCTCCAAAATATTGAACAAAAAATTTGTAGACACACCTGCTTATTTATATTTGTATTCTCTTGGATGAGGTTAAATACCCTCATTGAAGATTCCCCTCACCATCAAATGTTGTAATTTTACCTCCTGTCTCTGTGTTGCACATTCCAAGTCTATTTTTACCCCAATTTTTGAATCTATCAAGATAGCAACCTTTGATTTTAGGCTGAAACTGAGTAGGACTGCAGCTCCTTGAAAGTCACTTGTCCACTTCCTGGCTGGACCCTGGGGTGATGGGAATTTAACATAACTCCTTGAAGCAATCTGTGTTTCAGTCTTCATGAAGACAAATTTCCTGTTACCTTACTTCCCAATGCTTCCCAAACTCTTGTAGAAGGAAAACGGGAGTGTTCTTAGCAGGAAAAAAAAAAAAGAGGAAGGACAGACAGAAAACAAAAAAATCCTCTTCTACTGAAATAATATACATCTCTAGTCATAAATCTTAGTGTGCCAGAAACTTCACTTTCTTTCTTTCCCTCAAGTAAGACATGATGCTTAACTGCTATTTTGGTAAGAAAGTGCTTTCTTGTTTCCTCCCACTTGACTTTAAAATAGCTGTTTTGAGCATGACCTGTTTGTCAGAGGATTCCAATATTTAGTATTGTACTTACAATAAAAGAAAAACATCAAAGCGCTTCCATTATTGTATCTTTAATTTTTTTGTATAAAGCATATAAATCATTTTGGCCTAGAAGAATCCAGACAAAAGAGAGAGAAGAGCATTAAACTATGCTGATTAAGTTGTTATACTGCAGTTCTAGTATTGACGGTTTATAGCATAAATGGAAAATGAACACAATTCATGAGTTTTCATGATAATTGTCCAAAAGAAGCTGCTTTTGAGTGTATAAAGCTGATTCTGTTCACAGAAAAAAATAATAATGAAGAACTTTAGATACTCAATTTGTACCTATTTCGTATAATACCAGTTATTTTAAAACTCAAGTGTTTTAGTGTGTCTGCCTAAAAGCATAAGGAAAATTTCAGAGCTATCAAATAATGCCATACTTTTTGAATAACAGCATTCTCTCATACAAAGCATTTACCATTCAGCCCAAGAATACTAAATAATTTTGAAATTTCAAATGAAAGTCTATTGTAATGGAAAAAAATCTATGCATAGTTTTCATCAATAATGCATATATATTACAAACACATTCTACCTTACTTATAGATTTACTTATGCGATAATTTACATTTTTCATTTTATGTTCTTTTTTATAACTACTCCTATTTTCAGTGTTGAACGTTTTTAATTGTTTCAGATCTTAAATGCCTGAGATAATAATAGAGCTCTGAATTATCTAACAGAAAATAAGAATTATATCCTGTTATGAAATCACAAGTAGTAATGTAGTTAGCTGATTTCCAATTTTGAATACAACAAAATGAAAATAATTTTGTGGGTTTTAAATTGTTTCTGGTATTAAAAATAATCTAAAGTTTCTTTAAATTATTCTGGAGTATTTCCCTAAGTTGTATGACATTTTAAGGAATCAAATTATTAGGGCATCTGTAAATCTTGATGTCCATGGGAGTCTTGGATTCAAACCTCCCTATGTCAGAAACAGCTACACTTCCACCCACGATTACTGATTAGACTGATTTAAAAATAAAAAAGGTAAAGCTAATTGATGACTTGCCCTCCCTAAATAATTATGAAACAGGGGCATTTTTTTCTTGGCTGTAAAAGTATAACACTTGCCCTTTATGTAAGAAAAGTTGCCCCAAACAAAGAAGACTGACTTCTATATATATAAATAACATGCTTTTCTACACATACCTACCTACCAATGAAAAAGCTTAATTTATAAGTTAGGAACAGTCCTATGGTTTGGATGTGGAATGTTATACCAAAACTTCATGAATTTGTATGTTGTGGAATCTCTAGGGACTCCATGTGCTGCAGGTGGGCCTGGTGGAAGAGACTGTCTCTAGAACCTGATCTGGAGAGTAAATCCCAGCTCTGCCTTTCCTCTCTCCCGCAGCTTCTGGTTGCCATGCTGTGAAGAGCTTTTCTTCCGCTAGGCACCCGTCTTGTGTTTCCACCATTTTTGGCCACCTGTGAATAGACTTAGATCTGAAATGGTCAGCTAAAATAAACCTCTCCACCCTTAAATTATAGATGTCAGATATGATGTTCTACCAAGAAGGAAAAAAAAAAAAACCTAAGACAAATAGTAAGTTGTTGACAACAATAAGCAATAAAAGAACAATTGTATTAATTATATGTTGCAATGGGATTGCCATGGTTAATTTTGTATGCGGGTGCTATTCCTAAGAGAAATAAATGTTACTTTAATTGGCAGCACTACATTACCATGGCTGTCAATTTGACAGTTGAGAAGCCTACCAAGTGGTTTAGGGGACAGAAAGGGGATCTAGACCTTCTACACTGAGCAAAAATGACTCCTATTTTCAGGAGGATGCAGTGGACTGGTGTGAGGCTTTATCACACAAACCAGGAAGTGTTAAAGCAAAATAGACACAAGTACTTTAATTTCTGGGATTTCTCCACTTAACAATTTTAAAATATAGTTGATGGCAGGTGCCAAATTGCAGGTAGCAAAACTTTGCAAAAAAAGGAAACTATTGATTGTACATTGAAATTTACTGTAATACATTTGCTAATATCGAAGTAAAAACAATTGTCTTGTCCAGTGAGTGACACGAGAAAAAATAATTTTATTAGCAATCTACCAATGCAATTGCAAGAATGTAGTTAGTAGAACCAAAGAAACTGAAGATATAAAACTCAGATTATCTTCCTCCTCTGATGTACCTTGCCCTGTAATACGATTCCCACCTGAAGGCAAGTTTCATTCCAAAGAAAAGAGATTTTTTTTTTTTTTGAGGCAGAGTCTCACTATGTAGTTCAGGTTGGTCTTGAACTCACAGGTATCCTCCTGCCTCAGCCTCCTGAGTGCTGGGATTACAGGTGTGCTCCTTCAGTATGAGACCAGCCTTGGCTACGTGGTTCAGCACAAGCTTGGACGACAGAGTGAAACCTTGTCTCAAAACAAATGAGTGAATGGATGAACGGATGGATAAATAAAATTGCTTCAGAAATAATATTTACCTAATTCGAAATTTAAGATTGTTCAGATAAAACATAAAATCAAACTTTTCCTACCTGTGATATTATGATAAGATTCATAAGAACATATGTAGTGGTCCTGGAGAAATAGCATGGTGGTTAGAGATCTTATGCAACAAGCACAAATCTCTGAGTTTGATTTCCCAGAATGACACAAGTTGAGCATGGTGGTGCAAAGCTGTAATCCCAGGACTTGGGAGGCTGAGGCAGGATAATTACACTGAGTTCAAGACCAACTGGACTGGAGTGAGATCAGAACCAGCCTTCACTTTAGATTGAGACTCTGTCTCAAAGAAAGAAACAAAAGAAAAGAAAGGAAATATGCAAAATTCATAACATAAAATTTGTTTTCGTTTCTTCATTCATTATCTTCTTAACGTTTATAAGCCATGTAGCTACCAACCTAATCATGCACTAGTTACTTTATTTACACACATGCACACACACACACACACACATATACATGGATATATACATATATATATATATGTGTGTGTGTGTGTGTGTGTGTGTGTGTGTTTATGATTATATGTAGATGTATTACATGCCAAATGTATAATTGTTCTTCAAAATATTTTTTTTGTTTTCATACTTTTGTAACTTTTTACCAATGATGACATAAATATTAGACTTTAACAATACATTTTAGGGATCTACAATTTCTTTAGGAATAGCTGTTTTACAAGAAACTCGTAAAATTTGATAAATTGCATGAAAATATAGAAGCGAAGCCATCTGGAGCCAAGTGTGGTGGTGCACACCAGTATCCCCAGCAGTGGACAAGGATGAGGAAGGATGATACGAAGTTCAAGCTCACCGTGGGAAATTTAGCGGCTCAGTAGAAACTTGTCTCAAAAAAAAAAAAAGGTTTAAAAAAGTTGGAGACTTAGCTCTGTGTGAAAGTTCTGGGTTCAATCTCCTCTACAGCAACAAAATAAAACAACACAAAACACCTGAGCTCAAAATAATAAAATACATATCTGTGTTGTATATTATTCTATAGAACAGGGTTGTACTTTGATTGTTTTCATTGTTTGTTGATTCTTAATGGGAAATTTTCATTTTGAGTTCATAATTGCGTTATAACTTGTTTGTATTTTTTTCTGCTTTTGTGGTAACCCGTTGAACCCTGCAATTTACAAATGAGTAAATAATTTAATTATGGTGTATGTGCTATTTTTGTTTGTGAGAAGCATATATTTTGACATTAACACTTTAACCACGACTAAATATCTCTTATTTATAGAGAAGCATAATAAAGTTTATGTTGAATGTATATGGATATGCATTTATTTGTGTATGTGTGTTTGAAATGGTTGTATGTCCTTGACATTGATGCATGCTCACTTTCTCTCAAATTGACTTTTGCCAGCCACACATAATTATAATGAAGAAAAATCTATCACATATAATACATAGCATTGTTGTGCAAAGAAAACATATAACCCCTGCTTGTCTTCCCCTTGATCCATAAAAGGTAACTGTCGCATTTTGAAATCTCCGTGTGACCATTGGAGGGACTGTGTCAGCTTGTTGAACTGCGAAATGACCAGGGAAGAGCTTTCAGGAGTGTGTTGTTGACTGCTGGCACGGGGTGTGGGTGGCCCAACTGGCAGTTTGACTGAGTAAAGGAAGAAGAAACATTGCTGCAGCCTCTTCCTGAGAAAGCTGGGGCCTCGCCGGAACCGGAGGCATCCATCGAATCAGTCCTGCGTCACTTTGCAGACCTCCATTGCAGATTTGGGTCAGTCTCCAGCCCTCGCCTGGCGTTTGGACAAGGATCTGTGGCAGGCTCCCATCGCCTGTCTCGCAGCCTTTGATGGTGTCTTTCTGGCGTAAGTATGAGCAGCTGCTGGACACTTCAGATCTCCCCCATGCACACGGCCAATTTGCACTCTCCTCAGATTTGTAAACTCTCCAAATAAATCCCCTTTATCTCTATAAATTCTATTAACTGCCTTTCTTAAAATCCTGGCCAATACACACTGTAAAAAATATTTACTTATGAGTGTGAAAAGAGTGTGCTACAGAGAAAACGTATTAGTAAGTAGTGAATAGTTAAACTGGAGAAGTCATAAAAGTAATTAAAAGAGTCAATATGTCTATAAGACAAAGAATGCTATCCATAGATCCTTTATGATATAATTTCACTATTTACAAGGCACAAAAGATCTCAATTATTACAGAAATCAATTTTCCAATTAGTAACACTGTAGTTGCAAATAGCGATCCAATAGAAATTAAAGTTAGCTCTAGTAGATATATTACATTCAACTATTTTTCAGTAGCAAGATCTTGAAACAAACTTATGTAGAATATTTTGACTACATACTATTATTTGTATGATTTAATTATAGTTGTATAGTATAAATTTATTTGAAACATCCAAATAGAAGAAGACACAATCAACACCATTTGAGAATTTTCTAATGTGATGTTAATTGATAGTTCCATTGCAGATTTACTAAGAGAAAGAATGATATTTTATAGTTTCTAAGTACCTTAATTAATTCAAGCGCATGTGATAGGTAATGAGTTTGTAATAATTTTTTCCCCGTAGCTTGACTGGAGAGATCAATTACTACTAATCATTCAACAAATTTCTTTTCTAACCCAATGGAAGACATCTCGTTACTTTTTATGTACTGATTCAATGATTTACACATTCAAAAACATATTGATGATAAGTTATGCACTAGAGAGGCAAAGAAAATCAAACAAAGTGACAGCAGAAACTACAAGGAGATAGATAAATGCTCATCACAATATAAAAAGACATAACTCTAATAAATAGCAGTTACATAATAAGTTATGAGTTGCTGATAATATCTGATCTTAGTTATTAAATATCAAATATTTAGAAACGACTTCATTTATACATATGCAAGCATGAATACTATACATATAATTCACACATAAAGAAAATCATTTTGCAGCATGAAAATCAAGTTATTTGCACATGCCACAAATATAACAGTTATACATAGCTCTAGTTGCCGCTATTATAACCAGATTAAAAAATAACCTTGAAAGAATTAAAGATATTTAATAGCCATAATTTGGACAAATGGCACTTTTAATTATAATTACACATGCATGGCTGTGAGTGTAAATTAGAATTGTAAAAAGCATGTATATTTTATATGTTAATATGGAAACAAACACAGAACATGGCTACTTGAAGAACTAAGTGCAACAATGTTTTTTGTAGCATAAGAAACACTCTTCTGCATCCAAGAAGTCAATAAAGTAACATTTCATGATTTGGGTACACATTTAGGAAAGTGTAAATTTTGATTTACCACATTATAAGGAAAATGTGATGTTACTGAAAGATCCTTACTGGGAAGTTATGTTAACATATTTTATATGAAATAATACTTAGACTTATTTTGGATAATGAATTTTAATAAATCTAAAGAAGAAAAGTAGAAGAGAGATAACTAAATTGAGCTTGAAAATGACGACTGATTTGCACTTGGGAAAAAAAGAGGCAAAATTCAGGGAATTTCTTATGAGGGGAATAGATGCCTCTATGCAGATCTCATACTCTTCAGTTTTGAAAGGTTTGCAAAAAAGACTGTATTTTGTTAGATAAATTAATGTTAAAACACTCAATGCAGATGTGTATGTTCCATAGCTCCTGATCTCTGGTTATATGATTATAGGTAATAAAGTAATAAACTACATAGAATGTAATAATGTAAAACATTATGCAAAGGTGCATTTTGGTGACTTATGTTACTCTGGAACTTGTGCCAAAAATGTAAGCTACTTTGACACAAAAATTTATAGTTGACATTATTATGGTATGTGTTTAGGTGGACATAACATTATTTAATTAATAAGCTGTATTGACCATTGAGAGACATATTTTTATAAGGTGGCTTCAGTGATGTCATATCGCATAATAGACTATAGAAAATAGTGGGTCATATTCCTTCAGTGACAACAGAGAAGATGTGATTATGGGCCTATTATTCTCATTAAACATAAATTCTAACGCACTGGAAAAGTGAGATGTATGGATAATAGAAGAAAGACTGATTTAAGATAATGTTCTGTGGGTCATTTATTCAATATACTTTTTTTTTTTTTGTAGTTGCTCGCTAACAGTAATTTTGTGGCTAAGACGAATTCTTTCTGCATCCTCAATCTTGTAATAGAAGAGAACCACACTGAGACTCAAGGTGCATTCTTATAAGGATGTTTAGAATTGGCATGCTTGCTTGTGACAAATGTCTCCTTAGGAAAGATGAGACTTACAGTTAGTTACTTTCAATTAAATCCAAGCATATCACTTCATATTTGGCAAAATACACATTTATATTGACTTTTTAATTTAAGGATTAGAGAGAAGCCTAATAATTCTCCTATAGCCCTGAGTGGGGATTTCTCTATGGTCTCCAGAAAACAGATTTTAAATGTATTAGTCCATATGTGCATAATTGTGGCCAATCTGTCAATGTACAGTGTCAAAAAAACCTTTTATTTTCCTTTACTTTTTCAGAAGACCGTGTGGAATACCATCTGTACTGGAATTTCTTATCCTTAAAAATAGATGGGTCATCCACATATGGCCTGTTTGTTTCTGTTTTGCACAAACTCCACATCTGTTTTATCAAAACTATAGTACCCCATAGTGCTAAGGTATCTAGTAAATAACAAAAAATGGATGTACCATTCAGCACAATGCACATATACAATCTTTTTTCCCTAAATAATTGTGCTCTTGAAATTAAAACAAAAGACGATGTCACACTGAGGTGTAGAGTGTCATTAGCTGCCAAGTATATCTAATACAATTACTCAGTCTGAAGAAGATAACTGTCACCATGATTACAAGTGTCTTTGGAATACATTGGTGGTACTGCTGTGTCTATTAAACAAGATTTGGGGATTTAATCTGATATTAAGATAATTGTAAGTAAAAAATTAAGGTGGTCCTTTACAATAACTAAGTAATTACTAATGATGTTATTTAGTATATGACAGTAAACTCCCTTCAGTTGTACACCTTCTCAGCTTTTTAAAAATGCTCTTTGGTAAACAGCAGGTATTCAGCATGGAAGGATTTTGCAGATAATGTCATTTGTATTACATAAAGGATGGCATTTGTAATATATTCTTAGCTCTTAGCACAAGACCTCATGGGTATCGGATGGGCTTCTATAGGTTAATCTTTTTCTCTGAAAGTTTCAAGGAAAAGATACCCTTTGCAATGGCATACCAAGAACTCAACTCGTGATTATCTTCTGGTATCACTAAACCATCCATCACATCCTCTCCTTACTCTGACCATCATTGAAAGATAAAACAGTGAAGTGCACTGCCAATTGTGCTGTCATTAGTTTATTACACACACATATATATTCTGATGCTTACTGGATTGGCATAAACAAGAATACATATTTTAGTTTTACTTTTCAAAAAAAATCTTCTTTTTTTTAGCCTAGTCCTGCTCAACTTAACAGAAATACTGAAAACAGAAAGGAGCTTCCAAAGTTTTGAGTGGGTGAAATCATGTGTAGTTCAGGTGAAAAACTTAGAATCCAAAGTAAGCAGATGACTTTCACTTAGCTACAGTCTATATTCATTTCCTTCCCTATGAACATTTTTATTGCAATAAAACGAAAATGAAGACCACTTGTCAATTCTATTTCATCCTGCATTAAGAGTGGTAGTGTGGGCTGGAAGAATGGCTCAGCAGTTAAAGCACTTGCCTAGCAAGAACTAAGTCACGTGTTAAGTACCTGTGTTTGATTCCCAGCATCACATAAGTTGGACTTGGTGGCACATGCCCGTAAACCTAGCACTCACGAAGCTAGGAAGAAGGTTTGCCCTGAGGTCAAGACCAGCCTGGGCTGTAGAGCAAGACAAAAAAGAAAGAAAGAAAGAAAGACAGACAGAATGAAAGACAGACAGACAGAATGAAAGAGAGAAAGAAAAGAGTGATAATGTGAAGAACATTTGGTTGGTTGGATTTTGAGGAGATACTTCATAGAGAGTTAAATAAAATGAAGCTCAGTCTAAGCAGAATTGATCTTCTCAGATACTTACCAATATTTTTACCCTTTCTAAAAAGGCATATGATTAAATTTGGCTCAGCACTTGACTTTCTAGCATGACATAAACTTGAAGATAAATCCTCCAAATAACTTAAGTTTCAACAGTAAGAAATAACAAGTTTAAATGGTTCTCTGGAGCTCTCATAACAGCTCTTTGGTGATAAACTTTAGATTTAGAAAAAGAAAAGCAAGAAATACCATGCTCATAATTAATTGTTCAACATACATATTTGTTAGCAGCTGAACATATTTTTTAATACTAGTATTCAAAACCAGATCATTTATAATTATTTTAGAAACTGAATTCTATGCATATAGCATCTTGGAGATGCAGTTTAAAAATGCAATATTTTACACACGTAAAAATCACAGTAAAATGCAAATTAAATTATAAAATATACTAAAATGAAGAGCTGAGCTTTGGGATGATTATAACGTATGATACGAAGCTGAGTTTATTTTTGTCTCTGTTAAGTTCATTTCAAATTTAGGTAATGGACTTCGGACTTCATCTGATATAAATTTAGAGGGAGAAAAGGGCAGACGGTTCAGAATACTGCTACAAAACTGTAAATGGAGATATAACACCTCATATGCTATTATTAATGAAAAACATGCATTTACATTAAGAAGAAACTCAGAAGCCCCTGTAAGCAATTTTCAGTTGTGATAATGGCTGTGCAAAGGAAGAGGAGGAGCATGTTTCTCTTATATGGCTAAAAGAGAAAAAAGGAGATTAGAATGTAAAGCGAACCACATGTGATTTTGTTAAATGATTTTGTAGGTGTTTTTGTTGTTGGAGAGGGATGAGGTCCCAAGGAATAGCTGCAAATGCACAGTTTATATATGGCAAAGTTCTTACTTCTTAACTAGAAATTTTAAAATTTGTGC
>PVKB01002262.1:26194-121375 GCA_004027205.1 Ctenodactylus gundi
CCAGCCACGCCCGCCCCCCCCCCCCCCCCCCCCCCCCCCCGTGAATGGACTGTAAAAAAGGAATTAAGACATGTCTTCTTGATTCCTAACATTTGATTAACTGTTTCATAAATTCATTGAACCGTGTGGAAACCTTTTGAAAAAAATCATTTTTCAAAGTTGCTACCTATTCACTTAGGATACTGCCTGACTTTTTTCTGATCTGATTTTTTGTATGAATTCGTACAATTTGTATAAAAGTATTTATTTTAAACGTGTTTCAATTTTCTTTTCCCAATTTAAGGCACACTTACTGCTTCACAGTCTTGTTTTTATAAACATAATATTTTGAATTTTAACATATTCAACATGTTATTCATTATTAGTGATTTTTCAGTATTACATAAAATACATTTTAATATAAAATTATAAATAGTTTTTATGTCACTAAAGTATATACTACGATAATATTATCTCACATTTCACAAATTGGCTGGAAAAATACCTGGTCATACTTCTTGCAAAAGATACAAGATAAAGTAATCCCAGAAATTGGGTGGGTGAGGCAGGAGGATTGCCGTGAACCAAGACCAGCCTGGGCCCCATAGTGAGTTCAGGACCAGCCTGAGCTACAGAGTGAGATTCCACCCCCTCTCAAAAATAGCCAACCAAACAAAAAGTAAAGGTAAAGATTACTTTTGTGCATGTTAATTAATCAAAACAACTTTGCAGGGCAGTATCTCAGTCATTCTTGTACAGTGCACAAATTGAGCTGTTCAATGTTGTGGTCTCTATTCACTCAGTGTGCCCACTAAACTTAACTACCATGATATCAAAATTGTTGTAGCATTAGCATAGTTCATAGATTTCATTATAGAAAATATTTACAGCATTTTCTTCCTTTACAACCGATAGTAGTTATCTAACCTTGGCTTTGGGTATTCATATCAATTTCTTAAATCACTATATAAAAGTCTCTCAAGCTGGGCCCAGCGGCACAGGCCTGTCATCCCAGCACTCAGGGAGGCTAACGCAGAAGGGCCATCAGTGAGAGGAAGTCCAGATTGTGCAACTTAACAGCTTAGTGAGCTTCTGTTAAAAATTTTAAAAATAAAAAATAAAACTGGCTGGAAATGTAGTTCAGTGTGAGGGCCCTGAGTTTGAACCCCAACAACACACACAAGGCACAAGATTTTATTTCAAGGATTTTTGTTTTATATTTATAATTTTATAAGTTTAATATAATATTTTCTTTTATATTAACTTTTTCTTTTTGCTCATTTTTAATGCAGGATTTTAAAGCAAGAGCCTTGCTCATGATAATCACATTTTCTACCCTTGAAATCTACCGATTTCCTTGTCTCTCTCTGTCCAAATTCCAGATCTCACATTTAGAACCATCATGTTTGTGTTCTCTTGAAGACATAAGGTACCATAAAAGCTGCTCAGCTAAAGAAACTGTGTGGAGTTACGAGGAGGAGGAGCCACATTGAGAGGGGAGACCACATGACTACACACAGGATGCCGAGGCCATCCCTTACAGAAACAAAAAGCCTGAGGGGTATGGCCTCCTTCACACTTTCCCAGCTAACTCTTTGCAATTGCAGCATTTTAGCATAAGCTCAGAGACATTTGTGAAGAGGCAATAAATGATTGTGGGGTTCCTGTCCTGTACCTTCTATGCTGAGCATCTCCAACATCCTTGCACACACAGCTGGGCTCTCAGAGTGTGACTCTGGAAAACAGATGGATATTTACTCATTTCTTTCCTGCCACAGGAACCTGACTTCTCTAGACCAAGCACAACAGCTTTGCAGACCCTGGTAGTTGACCAGCAGTCCATAACAACCCTGAACTCCAGCAGGGACCTGTCTCTCTTGACCCACAGCCAACGTGCTTGCTCTCCTAAACTACTGGGCATCTCTGCTTTGTCTCTTTTATCAAATCTGTGACCCACACACCAACCAAAAAGCCCACTCCCTCATCCTCATGATGGTTAATCCACCCACACTACATAGAAACGTTATTTACCCCTGATCAGCTATTTTGCTGTTTCTTTGTATTTCCCACCTCGTTTTAAATTCTCTTTATCTCTTACCCCTTTACTCTTTACACGTTATGCCTGGATAGGCACCATTAGGTTTATGGGAACAATAAACTTCCACTCCAGTTTTTCTGGCTGCTGGCTGGAACTTTGAGTCTGCAGTGTTCCTCATTTAACTCAACAAGGGTTATTTCAGCACCCAAAGTCATCAAGGAAAGAGAACCCAGCTACGATGTTCTGTTTGGAACCCTGGTTGGAAATACTGAAGGGCTGTTGTTTGAAGTTAATAAGTGTTGAGTAAGTTGTAACAGAAATAGATAAAAGGAAGAGGCGCACAGAGGCTTTGACTGTGTCAACTCTTAGGCAGATTAATATGTAATAACTCTGTATTACTTGATATTATTTATCACCTGGATTAGGTACCTGAAAATTAACTTGAAATATATGCAAATATTAAAAAACAGGTGATTCAGTATTTTCATTAATTTTAGCATCATTTTTCAAATAAAGTTTTGAGTGCGCACACACACACACACACACACACACAGAGACACGCACACACACAAATTGTCATGGTTTGAATCTGGAATGTCCCCCAAAAGTCTCATGTGATTAGATTCCGTGGATCTTCTGTGGATTTTGTGAGCTATCGACATGCGAGGTCTGGTCAGGAGAGGCAGGCGATGGGCATGTGTTGGATTGCAGACATATGATCTATTTGGGCCTCTGGCCCTTGATAGGTTTGTGGTCTGGAAGGATGCATACTGTGGCCCTAGCCTCTTCAGGAGGCCTCTGATACTTTTCTTCTGCAATACTTTGGGAAACTATTCTCTTCCAAACCTCTTTCCCATTGTCAGTCGCCCATGAATGGACTGAGACCTTATAAAGCTGCGAGCTAAAACAAGTCTTTCCTCACTTAAGTTGAAAATGTCGGGTAGTGCATCTCAGCAATAAGAAAATAACTGAGAAAGAAACAAGACATAAATATAAATAAATTTAAGTAAACGTACTTTTCACCTATAAGAATGTAAATAGACTATAAACCATATGAGGTTTTTCCAAGAAACTTGAAATTCACATCTATCTTAAGCAGCAAAATAAGGAAAGTGATGCTGAATATAAAACTTGTGAAAAAGAAAGCATGAAATGATAAAATACAGCAATCATTTCTTTCATTTATTTTCTTTTACCTTAGAAAAGAACTCTCCACTGTTCTGTCATTGCCTGTAGCAAGTTCTCATTCTGTCTTACAGAACAGAAGCTATCTCCATTTTTCAAATGTAAACAAAATCCAGTTAGATCTATAACTAAAAATGAGATGACTTTATTGCCTGTCAAACCTATGTTCACAGTATTTTTCTTTAGTACTTTGGGCCTGAGAGAAGATACGTTTTCATGACAGGATTTTTGTTAGCTTCTTTCAATTCCTGGGACAGCTGCTCATCTCAGACCATTTACTATAATTTAGATGTAAAAGTAACAAGTCTCAAAATTGTCTCAGGGTTTTGAGGCGTCCTGGATCACCGCGGCATTATCCTCATCAGCAGATTCATGCACTGACGAGTTCGAAAGCTGACTGTGCCTTCAGGAAGCAAGGTCTGGTTGGAGGTGGGTCACTAGGGGCAAGACCTGGAAAGTGGATTCGTGTCAGGGGCTCGTCACTTCTCCGCCTCTTTTCTGGCTGTCAGGAATGAACGTTTTCCTACTTCATGTCCTTTTACCATGTGCTTCTGTCTTGGGGCCAGGCCAATAGAGGCTGAATTTGTTCTCCCACGCAGGGATCCCACTTTTATGAATTTTTACTTTTTTAAATCTTCAGTTGGGCCCAGAGAATAGACAGTCACTTAGCAATTCGATCACCTGTGTTTATGTACATGGAAAGGAGCCATGTTTGTGGGGCTGGCTGATCACTCTTCTCTGTAATCCTGACAGAGACATGGTCAGTGATGTGGACTTTTAGTCTCCTTTCTTTATTCATTTGTTCTCTCATGTATGTTTAGTTTAAATCTCAGGAAATGTGAAATGGGTCACCCTTTTTTAGAAAAAGTTGAACCAGGAAAAGAGGTGAACAAAGAGCTGCTGGTTTTGTTTATTTATTTAATTTTGTCTTTAATGCAAGTTTCCCAATCTAACTCTACTTGCCTCACCTCTGACTTTAGCTTATCTATCTTATTATCTTTCCCCAAATCCCCACTCTAAGAAGAACATCCAACTCCTGTTGAGAATAGGGCTGATAAATGTAATCTAGTACTTCCTGTTGGAAAGGGTCAGAGGAAAGAGAGGTCAGCAAATGGCCCCACAAAGAGGGCTTATGTGGTGGGCTCTGGTGGAATGACTCTGGGGTTGGCAAGTTTGACTCCATTTTGAAAAACAGTCACATTTTGGCCACTTTGATCCTATTGGAAATAAGATAATTTAGGGACAACGTTCAAACAGCAAAGCCAACAGAAACATAGGCGAGCTTCTGTAAAGGAAATTAGCCGGATGCCCAAGTCCAAATCTTGACCAAGAGCTCCATGATTCATACAGTTCCTGTTGTATTTTGGAAGTCTTATTAGCTAGTTTTTAGCTGCATCAATCACAATTTCAGACTGATGGACTTAGAAGCAACACTCTTCATCTAGGAACAGGCCTAGGCTCCCATTTTCATGAGGGGATCTGACAGTCATATGTCTCCCTTGAGTTATTTTATGTGTTACTGGGACCAAGAGACCAGCCAAGGCCAGCAATATTAGGCAGCCATGCCGCTCTTTAGCTACAGGGTCCAACTTCTTACTCAGATTGCTTGGACAGGTCCAGTGGCTAAATCAGAATACTGAAAGCAATCTATTTCCTTTTTTGACATATTACTTTACCTGAATCGGTAGTCCCAAGGCCAGGAGAGTTTCAAGTGCCCATTTCCGTGAGGTAAAAGCCTTTTGGTGCTCAGACCCTCATGGTAGAAAAGCTGACTTTGAATCTTAAGTCTCCTTAGAGAGCCTGTAGAAACTTCTAGTTAATTGAATATCCTAGGATCTATACCCTACAAAACCCTCTAACTCCCTGAAAAGCATAAAGCTTTTTTGAGGTATATAGAGTTGAAAGTTGATTATTGACTGGATTTGGTCTGAACTAGAGTTCAAAAAGTTATGAATTGAAAGTACAGTTACCACAAAGAAGCAGAAATAACAAAACCTTCCCATTAAGAAGGAGACCCAAGTTGGAATCTGTTCTCCCATGTAGGAAACAACCTTTCACGAGTTTTTGGCTTTTCTCCATGTCTAGGCAGGCCCAGGATTGTGCTGTTACCCCATCACAGGTCAGTGATTAGTTCTCCCACATGTGCTTATGTATATGGAAGGTATTATGGTTGTAATCTAGGAAGTTTCCCAAAAGCTTCACATATTTGGATGTTGAGGAGTACCTGTGGATTCCATATTCAGTTAAGATGAAAGACCCGGCTGGAAGGTGTGGATACTTGGGACTTAATTCAAAGAAGCAGATTACTGAGGCTTGGCCCAGAAAGAATAACTTCTGTACTTTTTTGTTCGTTTTGCTTCCTATTGTGATGATGTTCATAGCTTTTCTCCAGCTAGACCACCATTAGGCCTTTCCATCATTTCCGGCCACCCATGAATAAACTGAGATTTTTCTGAAATTGTGAAATTAGCTAAATGTTTCCTCCCCCCAGGTTGTGGGTATTGGGTATTGTGTTTCAGTATTAAAACCATAACTAAGACAGATTGGTTGGGGCTGGCTGATAATATTCTGCAGCAATCTTGGCAATGCAATGATGTGATCAGCGTCATGAGACTTTGGTTATTCTTACTTTGTTCTGCCATGTACGATTAGTATAGAACCTGAAAAAGGCGAAGTGGGCCTGTCATATTTTTAGGGAAGTAAGAATGAGGAAGTGAGGAGAACAAAGGAACTACTGGTCTGTTGGCATTTTTTGTCTTTAACTGTTGTCAGTTCTCCAATTTGATTCTACCAATACCCCTTTTTTTTCTATCCTGTGTATTTATGCATCCTAACAGTTTGCTAAAGTTTATAATTTGTATATGTTTTTACTATTTTACTTACTTATACATTTCAGAAGAATATGAAACTTTGGGTTGGAAGAATAGCTAAGTGGTTAGAGCACTCGCCTAGCAAGCACAAGGCCCTGAGTTTGATTCCTCAGCACTACATAAGCCAGGTGTGGTGGTGTACACTTGAACTCTCAGCGTTTGGAGGCTGAGGCTGAAGGATTGCTGTGGTGGTTTGGATCGGGAGTGTCCCCCAAAAGTCTCATGTTCCTATAGATACTGTGTAAGGTTGGGAGGTGGGACCGGGCTGGAAGGGGCAGATACTGAGGGCTTGATCTGGAGGGGTCTGTGCTGGGTCTGCCCACCCTCCTAGTCTCTCTCTGCTCCACCATGCCTTAAGGATCTTTGTCCCTGGAATTCTGGCTTCCTCTCTAGCTGCAGCCCCACCATGTGATTCCACCATTGCTCAGCTGCCCACCCATGAATGGACTGAGACCTTTTGAAACTCTAAGCTATAAAAAAACAAAAAACAAAACAAAACAAACAAACAAACAAAAAACATCTTTCCTCCCTAAACTTGTGGTTGTTGGGTTTTGAATCACGATAATGAGAAAGTAACTAAGACAATTGCTGTGAGTTCAAGGCCCAGCCTGGGCTCCATAGTGATTAGTAGACCAGCCTGGAATACACACCGAGACACTATCAAAACAAACAAACAAATAGACATGAAATTTAATGCCATTGCATCAAGACACCTTTCATTAATTAAACAAAGAATGTATGAGAATTTTAAGAGTTCAGTGACATTCTATTGTATTTAATTTGCGAATTTACCTAAGTAGCAATGGAATATTTATACAATCTGGCTTTTTGCCCTTGTTGCAAGGGTAGGAAACCAATAACAGTCTGCTTCAATGTCGGATGTTTTAGACAATCATTCCAGAATGTGTTTCAATTACATGACCAAATATTTTTGTTACTCTGCATAATTTAAAAATTAGCCTTACATTTATTATTATACAGGAGCTTACATTATTAGTAATTTTGTTTTTTATGAGTTTTTACTCTTTCTGTTTGTTTCATTGGAACTTAAGTGAGGCAGTGTAAAAGACTGAAAAACGTATTGATTGTTGAGTTATATGAGAGGGTACACTTACAAGTTTTAATAAAAGGTAGTCTCTCTTCTTTATTTGTTCTTCAATTCAGAGTGCTAGGTTTTAAAATCAAAATCTTCATGAAAAAGCCCAGGAAACAATGTTTAATTACTGTCCTTTTTTATTCTTTGCTTTTATATTCTATTGCCTTGCATGGCTTCCTAGCTTTTTACTTCCATTTATTTTTCTGAAATTTCAAAAATGGTATTATATCATGATTTTTTAAGTATTGGTTAGAAAAAGTCAAAATAACTTTATTTCATCATTTGACTCTTTTCAAAGATCAGAAGTGAGAATAAACTCCGGACACATTTAGATGAAGTATCATACTCAATCTAAGTTGAATGCTCTTTTGCCCTTCCACACATGATGAATTAGTCACAGATCTCTGACGAACCAGAGTCCTTTTTGATCCGCAAGACATTAGCGAAGGCTTAAGGGGAAGAGGGCATCCTAACAGACATGTACTTGTCAAACGTTCATTCCGGTGATTACAACAGACTGACACGAGGTCCTTTCAGAGTGTGGTCCTTTTGCCTTTCATGAATGTAGAGTCCTTTGGGTTGTGGCAAATGTCTGATACTTAAATAAACTGAGAGATGAGAGCAGAAGGTTTTTGACAGGTGAGGACAGTTTTCTGAGTCTAGGTCCTTTTAGAAGTAATTATTATATTATCAATCTGATGCCTGCAGTTATTCTGTCATGTTTATTTCAAATGGGATCAATTTGTGGACAAAATGCTTTAATTAGCTGAGATCAATGAACAAATTTTAATAAAAATGCATATGTCATATAAGCCCTTATGGCATTATTATTATTATTATTATTATTACTGAAAATATTGCCATTTGTACAACTGGAATCCTTCCGAAATAATTAGGTGGCCCTTGTACTAAAAGGGGTAATTTTGCATAGATTAAAAAAAAGGATGATATATTTACCTTCCAAAATCCTCTTCTTGAAAATTTCTTCCATTTTTTATTTCTCTTTATCTTTTTTGAAACTCTGACAACCATCCAAAACAAAAGAAAGGCAAAAATAAGAAAAAAGTAGCTTTGAGTTCTGACATTATTCCTTTATTTTTTCCTTGTATTTTAGGATTCAAAAGCTATAATTTGATTCATATCCTTGACATACAAGAAATTGATTCCCAAGCCACTTTCCCAGCACCTCGTCTTATTGTCATGACCTCTGACACCCATACTTGTCCTAGTCGGTACCATGTATGTTTAAATGCTCTACTTACAAGTCATCAATATAAATTCTCCCTGAACAAACAGTAAAAAGTAGACAAATACAACCTCTCTACTTGCAGATCAATTGGTTCATTGCGATAAAATCATTTTATATTCTCATCAAGTGACTGTTTATTCTTTCAATAACAGACATTGTGTTCCCACCCACACATAACCTCTTTAGAGAGAAACAGTCTGAACTTCAAGCCGAAGATGCTCATCAAGTCATACTTGATTTTGCTACATTGTACAGTGGCTGTAACTGTGAGCGCTGTTTGCAGTGTGAGACAGCCACCCAAGAGAAAGCAACCAACAGTCATTACTTCTCCTAAAATTGGTGTGGTGACTGTTGTTTATGTAAGTTCATGCATAATCCAAAATGATACCTTTGAAGAGATGGAATAGGGACATTTGAAAATTAATCACTTGCAGCTTAAGAAAGCGGGGAAGGAGACAGTGATTGCATGACAATATTCCAGTTCTTGTGAAATCTAATTCTCATCTGTGTCTCTTCAGGTGCCCTGATTTTAATACATTTCTAATCTAAGCAGCTGAAATTCTCTCCCTTGCAGCTGAGCTGTTTCATGTTTACTCACACTACAGCTTTTATTCTTCAATCTCTGGATTTCCTTTCAACTTAAAGATATAGTAATTGCAATTTTATTTTATTTGCACAATTTTTCAGTCTTGCTTTAAATCTGTATTTTCTTTAATTGCTACTTAGATCAGAGCCTCCCATGAGCAAGAACTACATTCTCTCACTATTTATTTTTTAATTCTACCACTGTATTAAAGCATCTTAAGATAATAATTTACATATGTATATAGGTGATTATATGTATGATTTACGCATGTATATATAAATCATTTATTACACATATGCAGACATAAATACATAGCCATAGAGATAAACATATTTTCTTCCTAAAGAAACAAATACATATAATTATATATCACACACACACACACACACACACATATTACATATAATACATATGCGACCATATTGATGTAATAGGATTGGCCAAATATGAGTGATAGTATTTAAAAGAGAAAAAAGGAAAATAATTTTAGAACTGTGCTTGCAAATGTTTAAAGCTTTATATGAGAGTACCAGTTCGCCTTTAATTTGTAATTTTGCTAATATAAAAAAAATTGGCTTAAAACACATCAAAAGACACTACCTCAGAGATAGATAATATATTCTCATTCAAACGTGTTAGAAAGTATGTTCAGTCATATTTGAAAAACATGGTTTGTAGTGAACTATTTCTCTGCAGGAAATAGTATCTTCTGCTAGGACATCACCTTAGAGGCATGCTGTATCTCATGTAATATACAAATAACTTAGGGTCCTCCTAAGTAATAAATAGCTTAGCAGGGGAAATTATGACATACATGGAACTCTTGAAATGAAGTTGTCTATCCTCCTGTTAGGAAGTATTGATATATTACTAAGGGAAATGTCAAACTACATGATGTTAAACTAAGTATTTTATATTAGCTACAATGGAACAGGACATTGAAGGAAAATTTTTTAAAAATTCTACTTTGAAGTAATTATGGGCATGAATGAAAAAATCACCTTTGGCCCGTACAATTTTGCATATTTATTTTACAAAACGGAAGAGATTTATGAATTTAAAGTTTTCTTCATTGTACAAAACTAGGCAGCTACACATGAAATAGAATTTTAAGAAAATAACTAAATTTTTAAAAATCAAAATAAAATAAGTTAAAACAAGTTAAAATTATTTACTATGACATAGACTTTAGGAAAAGGTATTTGTTTCTCTTAAGTTTTTGGAAAAGAATATCACTTAAAATATAACCTTTTTCGTTATGAAATGTGTAACATTAATATTTATAATGTGTTTATGCAATATACATCCTATATAAAATTTATGTATATAATAACCCAAAATAATTGAAAAAGACACTATCTGTTAATTAAAATTATAGATAAATATAGAATTACCTGCTAATTATACTTTTGAAATAAAGAAAGAGCATTTCTCTAGCATTTAAGACAATTATCCTCTAATTCAGATTTTAGAAAATGTTAATAATGCTCCACATTTGTTATGAATATAAGCTGCCGCCTGCTTATTCCAGAACAAATCAATACCTTGCTTTTAGGGGATTAATGTATAGTCAGTTTATATTTTTTGAATGTCTAGGCTGTATCAGTAAGCCTTAGCAATTTTGTATTGTTTCAGAATCCAGTTTGGATGTAATAAATGTTCTCTCCCAGAATCAGAGTTGGTTAACTCCGACAGTTTCCGGTTCTCTTGCCATCCTCTGCATCCTCAGCTTTTTCAGTCCAGACGTACGCCTTATACATCAGCCACCTGGGGACCAAGTTGCTAAGGGCCAGGCAGATAAAATTTACTTGACTCTTCTGACTGCTCCTCACCATGTCCCCTAGTTCCATGAACTGTGCAGATATACCAATGTGACCACCTCTCAGTCACAGGGACATCTCATGAAAATCTGGCTTAGATTCTATACACTGACACTTTGTAACTCTACAGGAGATGTGCTTGACTAATGTCCTAGACTCCAGAAAAGGTTTCAGCCCGTCAGAATCTCACTGTCCATCTTTTGCTCCCCACGGATTGGGCAAACACTCATTCCCAAAAGACTTGCCTTCCCAGTGGCCCTGTCGGCTGTGATACTTTCCTCTCTCTGTGACTCCCATCTGATGGAGACACATGTACCTGAATCTCTCCTACTCTAGGCTCTCCTGCGGTTCTCTAAGTAAGAATAAATTGGACCCACATGAGGAGGTGCATAGCTTTTCCCCAGCTAAGTCCTCTGCCATACTCTCCCACCATGGTCATCTACTGATGGATAAATTGAGACTTTTTGGAAGCTATGAACTAAAATCAACATCTTTTCTTGTAGGTATTGGTGTCAGATATTGTGTCCCAGCAAAGGAAAATTTACTAAGAAAATTAAATTAGGGGGAAGTAAACAAACAAACAAAGCATCATGAATATTGCTCTATTCCTTTCCATGTAACTCAAAAAATAATCAATAATTTCTGTTTTCATTGTCAAAGGAAGCTTGTTCAAAGTGAGCGATGGTCCAGTCTTATATAAAAACACTGCATTTCTACAGTTCTTCTGGTTATGAAGGAAAGGGTTGAGAAGACCGTAATGGCTTCTGGTACAAAGGAAGAAAAATAAAAAGCAAGTCAGATGTGAGGCATGCAGTTTAAAGCATGCAGTGCTGGTTTTTAAGGCCAAGGAGGAAATGTGCTAGAAGCTGTGGGAAGACTGCAGAAGCAGAAAGAGACTTTGGCTCAGGTAACAAAACTTGCTCTCTCTGTAACCCCACGTGACTGAATTCAAACAACAATCTGAATGAACCTGGGAGAGGATTTTGTCTTGAAGCCTCTGGATCTGGACCCAGACCAGCCAGTGTTATGGTTTGGAATTAATGATCTCAAGGGAAGACATAATTTGAATCTTTCAGGCTTCTGTCATATAGAAGTGCAAGATAATAGGTGTGTACATTTTTAATCATCAAACTCTGAGGTAACTTGTGATCTAATTACAAAAGCAGACATGTCAATAATATTTCAAGGTCCTAGTGAAGGTAAGGAAAGCTCTATCAATGGAAAACTTAAGACCATCAAAACATTGCAAGGAACCCTTTGAAAATATCCACTTTATGATTTCTTCTTTGTACACAGTGAATGGTAAACTGCTGTCCATATGTGGGCTGACATCTTAGAACTCCAAGTAGGAAAATGAACACAGACTAATGCCAGGATTTGCGAATTAGGCATTTGATGAAGCAGGATATCTGGTTCTTATACTTACATGAGAGTTCCGGTAGCAGCTGTTGCTGAACTAGTCACTAATAGAGACTCCAACAGATTGGCCCACTAGGTCTGTGTGGCTCAATTCAAAACAGATGGTTTGCTATCCTCCGGTGGAAGGTGTGAATGGTTGGCGTGCAGAAAAGACACAGGGAAAGAGGAAGAATGCTGCCTGTATTCAACCTCACCAATGGTGAGTGCTACTGATAAGCACAAAGAAATGTTTGATTTTTTCCTTGATAGTAATGTATTCAAAGTAAAGGATTAACAATATAGTGTCTACCTCCTCTAAAACAGGGAAGAATAAAAATGCATGTAAATGTTATAAATGAGTATGCTTTATGGGCATACAGCACATCAACTATTAATATATTGCATGATGAGGGTTAGTCTTTCATTAAACTTTATTTTAAATGTAGGACCTATATTAATATTTGGACAGCTGATTCTCTGACAATACAGAGTGCAAAATTGTAAACTATAAATGGTTAAAACTAACAACAAAAACTGTGGCTTGACTGCTTCTACTAGTCAGGCAAAAACAGATAAACCAAAAAATCTGGCCTTTCCAATTTAGGCATGATGTTCCCCAGGCAGTCAGTGACTTTGAAGCATAGAAAGTAGTTAACCTTCCTGGCATGCAGCTGTAAAAGGTGTCTGCTTATATCTATCTGCTTCCAGAATCATTTGGATCAAAGAAAGGTGCCACCGGTCTGGTTTTCTCCTGAGATTCAGACTTCCATTCGAGAGGAAGGAGCGGCGCGCTGCTTGTTTTGAATCAATTAATCGTTTTGCCCGTTAATGATCGAGTTGTGTTCTTCTTGTACTATGTGAAAAGAAACTTGGAACGAAGTTTCAGAACGCCATACTTTTTGAGCTCAAACCAGTTACATTGTGTCCTTTCCCTTAGTAACACTTCCAGATTCTTATTACTTTCCTCATGAACATGATAACCTTCAAATATATTATAAAATAGATGCTGTGAAATTTTATTTAAAATGTGAAACTAAGGAGACAGAGAAGGTGATGTCAATAAGCCATCTTGCCAAAGTCAAAAATTAAATTTATGCAAGTACATTTGAGAATAACAGGTAAAACACAAGAATCCATTTTTACTGATAGTTAGAATTATTAGTGCATTGAACAGTGAAATTTCTGTGTGACAATCTATCCTTAGTGATATTTGTACTTAGAAAGCAAATACTTATGATTAACAACATTGAGAAAATAAAAAAAAAATTGCTAAAATTCTAAAAAGTATCTAAAAATGACTTAGAATTGACTTTTTATTGACTGTTATCTGAAATTCCTTCCTGATGATTGTTACAGGGTTAATGAGCACAGTTTTTACAAAGTAGTAGGGAGAGAGAATACTTTTAAAAGTGAATATCAGAACATAATAATGAGGATTGCATCAAAATAAAGGCACACTGACAGATGGATTGGATAAGCATACAACCTGAATTAGTGATTTATGTAAATTCAGGCTGAGGTTATAACCTTCTGTGAGACACAGAATGGGCCCTCACCATGCAATGGGTACCGAAGGCAGCTCTACTTGTGGGGTCTTTGAGGTAGAACATAGAGCCACAGAACAGACTCTGAGCTAAGACGAGGTAATAAAGGGGTAACTTAAGTACCAAAAGGGAAATTTTTAATGACCTGTCAGTCTAGATATTGGATGTTTATTTAGGAAAATTTAGGACTCTCCTTTGGGGACAAATAACAAACTGTACTCAGAGTGACATATATCGCATGAGCAATAATTGAAGCCTTTTATGGTATTAGTTAGGTTTTTGTCACAGAGCCCGAACACTTAATATCCATACCTGAAAGGTGAGGTTTATTTGCTTCACGGTTTCAGGAGATTTTGTTCCTGATTTACTGGCTCCGAGGCAAAAATGTTATGGCAGAAGCAGGTGATGGCTCATAGGTACTTAACTAAAAAATAGAGATTGTGAGCTGCTCCAGGGATGCAAGGGCTAGGTAGTAGAATTAGAGGTGATCACACTTGTGAAATTCATTAAGACACAGCCCGAAGTATGCTTTGGTATGTTTAATACAGATAAACTGACAATCTTGATTTGTAGCAACTATTAGTGTTGAGAAGATAAACCTGAATGTATCCATGGTGGAAATATATATTTCAAAATAACGTGAACGGAAATCTGGATATATCTAATCTCTGTAAGGTGCACCCTCTCTTGCTCAGAAAGCAAAATCTAGAACAACTTCACTAAAGGAATCTTCACATATGAAGATAAGCAAAGGCACAAGTGGAATCGATAAAACTTTCATATTAACTAAATAATTAAAACAACAAATATCAAACCACATCAGATATATTAAATAAATAATGCATACTCGTGTTACTGTATATTTTGCAGTGATTTTAGAGAATAAAACAAGTGTGTGGATAGTTACAGAAAACCACAAGATACATTGCTAATTAAAAAAAAAATGCCAAACAAGCAAAAACCTTGGAAGAGGATAAGCAGCTGCTGTGGCTTGAAGACTTATGCTCCATTCAGGTTTTTCTCACCGGGACTCAGTGCACAGCGAGAACAACAGACGTATAGACATAACATAGGAACGGACAAATGAAATGTATCTAGTCTTCTGATGATGGTGTTCGAATGCTGTACTATTCAGAAGTACTTGGAGTGGGAGATGTAATTGTATTTCTATCTATATGTACCATATGTACCCTTTCATCAACCATGAGTTTTTCTTTCCTAGATGCTCACCTGTATATTTACAATATTTGATGTTTTTCAAATTCTACAAAGTGTCAAGTAATGCATTAGGTTAGTGTGGTTTTATTTTTTTTGGCAGAATATTTGTATATATTTCTTTAGGGAATGTGTGTATCATATATAACACATAAGTATTATGCTACATAGAAATTTTTATTATAATGTTTAAGGAAACACACTCACACACACACACACACACACACACACACACACACACACACACACATATATATATATATATATATATATATATATATATATATATATATATTCCTTAAATATAGAATAAACAGATATTAAGAAAAAACAACCGGCATTTTTATGGATTGATTTAAATTACTTTAAATTTCATAACATTACCATGAAGAGTAGAAAGATTATAAGTCTTGTAAATTATTTAAGAACTGTGACAACTATGTGTTAATTTGAGCAAGCATTGGTGATTTATTGTAGTAGCGGAATTTCTATAGTATCTAACAGTTTTATGTTAACAGTGGCATATAATAGTGATCTAAATATCTTAGGTAGAAGAGAAGGAGAAAATCTCATAATTATGGATTATGGAATATGAAAATTTTATGTTAGTGGATTTGAAGATTTTAATTAGAGTTTTAAGTTGTTGATTAGAAAAAAATTCTCTAATGAAACTTGCCTGCTTGATTACAGAAATAATATGTATCTCAAAATTTTCTGAAAGAAAATTACTACTGTGCTTTTCAAATGATATGTGTTTACAATTTCTGTTAAAATCTGGTATTTTACTTAAGATTTTAGCTATATAATTTTTGTTTGAACACCAAGAATATGCGTGTATTTAGGTTTTGGCGGAACTGCATTTTCCCTTGCATCTTATCAAAGCTAGAGCTGGCATAAGGAGGTACGGTGGGAGCTAAGACATCGTATAACATATATTTCTATTTTCCCCCTATATCTTACTAACATAATAGTTGAGATTATAAAGGACAGATTTTACAATAGTAAGGCTTTAAGAAAATAAATCTTGACAAACAGTAGAGCTGCAGCAAAATTTCTTTCCAGGCAGGCAGTTTGGTTGTCAGAGAAGCAGCCCCCTTGGGTAATCAGAATTGCAAAAGGCATGGATGATCATTTAGATAAAATAGTATAATACCAGAAATAAATCTGGTGAGATGCCCAGGCTATGTAACACAAGCAGCCGAGGCTGTTACTAGAAACAGATTTATTTAAAATCCTCCAAGAAAGAAGAAATGGCCCATCAATAGCGTGAGTGCAGAAAAAAATTATATTTGGTATGATTCTTCTTTAAGCATAAAAACACATCCAAAGCAATATGAATAATGGTGAATTTCACATCAAATGTTATAAAATACAACTTCAAATGAATGTCAAAACCGATGCTTCATGTCAACTATTGAAAAACGAGGCTTACTATTTTCATCGTAAATTTGAGAGAACAAGAATTTCTGAGTTCGGATGTACTTTGAAGAGATTACCTAAGGGTCTCAGCACCAGAGACAAATGTTATTCAGGGGGATCCTATGTAGACCGCATAGACCACTGAAAACGATCTTTGTTGTCCTAAACTTTGTCAGATACACTGCAAGGCAACAGATAAATAATACAGCAAGACGTCAGAAGCCTTCATCTCTCTCTCTTTTTTTTTTTTTTTTTGAGATATTGGAGATTCAACTCAAAGCTTTAAGGTTGAACTTTTTCCTAGCCCTTTCTTTATTTTATGTTATTTAAAAATTTTGAGACACTTCTCACTAAGTTGTTAAGTCACTCTCACGGGCTCTAAATCCCCATCCATCTGTCTCACCGTCCCACAGTGCTATGATTACAGGCATTAGAACCCACCTTGGATGAAGCAGCTTTGGAGACACAAGAAAATGCGCACCTGTGTTCTCGAGGTTGGAAGGTGTGGGCAGATTACATAGTGTACTCAGAAAATACTCGAGAACAAAGTGTCATAATGCCCTTAACGTAGAAGAATGTTGGATAGCCATGGGTTTCTGAAGAATGGCTCTAGTACAGGAACATCAATAAACACAAGACAAAAACAAAATAAATTACTTATAACAGATATCTCCTTTCAGATAGATCTTTTTAATAGAAACTCTAAGAAGAAAAGATTTTCTTTGAACAGTATATTTTATTTTTGTATTTAATTGAGCCAGGCTCAATGGCACAGGCCTTTATTTTCTGCTCAGTCAATTATTTTCTCCAGGTGTGTCTTATTCCAATAGGTCCAGCCTATGTGTTGCTGGGCAATTGAACCGGGCCCGGCCGTAGCCAGGCAGGAAAGCGCTTTTAGCCATTCTGCCATAACTCCAGCCTTCAGCTATAGATCTTTAAGAAATATGTGAAAAAATTCAAAGAATACTAAAATATACAAAACAGTATTTCATAGGGTTAAGATCATAAGCAAGAAAAATTGCTGAAACATTAATAAAACAAACAACAGAAATAAAAGGGAGCTTAGGAAAGATTCTTAAATCCAATGAATTAACACAGCATTTATGATACAGAAGAATATGTATGTATACATATTTTTGGTAGACCATGAATATTATGGTTCTAAGTTACTGAAAGGAATATCTATTTCAAAAGAATGAAAAACGAAATAAAAACTTGATTAGCATAGTAATTTTAGTGAATAGTACTTATGTAGACCAATGTTAATTGTGCATATTACCTCTTATATTTAATCAATAATAGGTATAATATAAGTGATTTCATATTTCTGCTAATTGATCTGGTAAGAAGTAAAAGGGTCAAGTGCCCTAATACTGATATCAACTCTCCATTCTTCTGTCTATATAAATAGTTTAATCACTTTATTCAAAAATGTTGATGATTACTTTTTAATTTGAATGTTTTTCTAAAGATGGCAAGAATATAATCTATTATTGTGCCATGAAATCCTTTATTCAATCATTACCCTACAATTATTAAAGAAAACTGTAATAAATTTCAAAAATATTCAAATGGTATAGGCCACATCCCTAGGTGACAATTCAATAAAGTTGGAAATTAAAATATAAATACATAAATATAATCCAACTACTTAAAATGAAGGGAAACAAATTATCTTAATCTATCTTGAGTTTTAAAAAATTAAATGTCAACTTGACCATTTTAAAGTTAACAATATGCTCATAAATTTCATTAAAATAGTACCTACATAAAAATATAGGGATGAAGCCAAAACTCTATTCATGAAGTAGTTAACTGTTAGAGTTTTAAGTAGGAAAAATTAAGACGAAGAAAGCAAAAGTGCAATACAAGAGTTAGAATAATAAAAAAATCTTTAAAAAGCCCCCATCCCAAAATAACATTAGTTTACATAGAAATAACTTGCAAAATTTTTTAGAGATCTTTCAACAGGTCACACTTTAACTGGTTTAATTAAAGAAAAAATGAGAATACTTTGATAAATTAGACTTATATTTTACACATGTACATACATACTCGTATTAATAAATAAATAACAAAACATTTTAAAATTGTATTAAATAAGTCATTTCCAGGAAAGAATAAAGTAAGTTTTATTCAAAGGAATAATAGATTCCTATGGAAGTCTATCATAGGTGATATTTTTGTATCATCAAAGCACTTTATTTAACTTACGTCTATATTTTATAAAATTGAGTCTATTTAAGAAATAAGGTATGATTGAAAAGTGAGCTATATATCATCTTAAAAATAAAATCCATTAAAACTCATGAGATCATAAAATTAAAATCTCTTGCAGTCATTAAAATTAGTGATATGTAAATATTTTATCCATATACATCAGATAACTGTGATCTATAATGAGTGGTGAACCTTGATTTAATTTTTAAAATTTTTAGTAAAATCTATTTTAGTACAAATTAATAAAGCTACGCAAAGCAAAATGAATAAGTGAAGTGTTGAGCATAAAAGTCAAAACACAGAAGACTACCTCTGATTTTATTCCTCTCATAGAAAGCCTGAAATTAAACAAAAATAAATGGTGGTGTCAATGGATGAGGAATTATTTAGTGAAATGATTTAAGAAGAAAATATTACCGTGAATGTCATTTTGAGGTGCTGCGGGGTGGGTGACAGGATCTAGTACATTGTGATTGGGGTGGGTACTGTGTCTAGACCTGACAACTTTGATTATGACAACTTTGATTTTATGTTTTTTTTTAAAGGCTTTATGTGCCAAATTCTAGACACACTTCAGTCACCATTTAGGAAGTGAGAAGATGGACAGGTTTCATAACCTGCACCCTCTGCCCATTGATAAAATTCCAGGATCCCCCTCTGGGTCAGAGCATCTGCTAGTACAAACGTCCGTAAGCCAGTGTTACAACCAAAGCGAATCAAGTCAAACTGAAGTTTCAGGAAATTTCCTCAAATATGGATACTCTGCATCAGAGTAACTGAAATATGTGTTTATGTGTATATACTAAATATGCACGAGCTTATAGCTATATGGAAATACATGTATAATAGTGTTCTTAAAAGTTATTGTCTTTACACTGAATGCTGAAAATATATATTAGCCAGTTTCAAAAACGTCTGCTTGTCCCCTTGCATATTTGTTCTTTTACATACTTATTCTATTACAGATTTCATCAGAACAAGGTTTATGTAACTATGAGCAAAATCGTCTTATCTCCATTTCCTGAGCTGTTAATTACATCCAACGGTATTAGGAGAAGATTTTTTAAAGATGAATAAAGCAAGTTCGGACAATTAGAAAAAAATACACCAGCATCTTATGGTCATATATTTAAAAATACAATAATCAATCATAGTTTTAAAACGCATACATTTTTTAAATATGCAAGTCCAACAGATTAGAATGGATGGAGTTGGGATAATGGGGTTCCTAGTAAGTAGAAGTTTACCCCTTAGGAGTAGAATCATGTTCATGAATGTTGAAACAAAGAAATGAGACGGAGAATAATAAATAACAGTTGGTGCTAGAATGTGTAAGTTAGAAATAAAGAGGATTTTGGCATATGGTTCAGTCTGCCAGAGGATACTGGTGATTAATGCCATTTAAAGTGTTTGAAAGACCTGTGAAGACTGTTAAGGGGCAAAATAAACTTTTGTTTGAAAATGAATCAAGATAATCTTAAAATGGTTGCATTGAGTATATGTATATAAGAAAAAAATACCCATATATATAATTATTTGGAAATTTCTTCTGAAGTCAATGTTTCTTTAATGTTCAAATCTGTTCATCAGAGAATAATGACAATTTTGGATTTCCCTTTATTTGCAATATATATTTAGTTTTTTTGTATGCATATTTACAAATTTAGTCACTTAATAAAATGAGAAAATATCTTGTTGGATTGTATTAAGCTAATTTAAACTGTGTAATAGGAACCAGAAACTAGGATGTGTTTTGAGTATAATATTCAAAAGAGAGAATTGTCAGTTGGCTATATTTTTAGATGTTCCTCAATATCCTTCTGTATTTTTATGAGTTCATAGTTTGAGGTAAAAAGTCATAAGCTATTCTCTAGATGACTTTTTGCTTTGTGTCATTCAATTAATAAATGCAGTGACATAAATAATAATATTAATGCAGTAATGACATCCATTTCTTAGTGTATATGTCTCAGATGTGGGATATATATGCATATATATATAATATACACATATATATATATATGCTACACACACACACACACACACACACACACACATATATATATATATATATATATATATATATATATATATATATACTTCCTAACAGATGATGTAGATGACAGAACTAATAGGTAACAGAGTTTGATATTTTAATCTAAAAAAGGCTCCAAAATCTTCTCCTTAACAACTAAGTTATCTTACCTATTTTATAATATAAAATTTATTTCATCTATATTAATATAATTTTATTTTTCAAATATTTCCTATGGCTCAATGCAAATTTAATCAGCCTAAATTATATCTACTTAGTGGACTCCAAAAAAATAATCTGTTCTAGCATTATCATTTTCAACTCTCACTGAAAAACAAGAAAAGAATCAAAATATCTTTGCCTACTTATTTTATTCTAGATTTCTCTGGATAGAGGATTTGTGTAACTGTGAGCAAAATCACCTCATCTCCCTTTCCTCATCTGTCAATTACAAGTGGCACATTAAATCAAGCCCACTTGGGGAAAGACCACATAATTAATTAATTTAATTAACAGCAAGAGAGAGGAGACGATATGGTTTTCATATGTTAATCACTCCTTCGGGATTTTTCTCTGGCACAACTTGCTCATATTTGAATGGTGAAAGAACAAGTCGTGTCTGCAAGCTGTATTGAGTCAACTTAGCTCAACTCTAAAGACATGGCAGGAGATAATGTATTTTTACTTAGAGTTAGACAAAGAGAATTTTTATAGAACCCGACAAAATTTAAAAGTCTTTTTAATTTTTGTGAACTATTATTTTTGTACTTGTACGTTGGACTAAAGTCCTTCATACCTAGAGTAGATGTCAGAGTCTTGAAAAAAAATACTAACTTTTTGGGCTGAGTGTGTGTGTGTGTGTGTGTGTGTGTGTGTGTGTGTGTGTGTGTGCACTCATACTTTGAGTGTGATTTAAATTCAACTAGAAATGATATTCTTACTATATTAAGAACACACAGTGTAACACATGACCTATATAATATGAATGCAACCATTGAGGTTGGTTGATAAAATAGAGGTCTGTCTGTTGAAATACGTAGAGGCTATATAAATTATATTAAGCTGTAACTGCCATAAAATTTACCATATCAACTCTTTTACGTGTAGAGTTCTACAGAATCCAGTGTATTTTCGTTGGCTGCGAACGTCATCACCATCCACCCTAGTAGCTCTTCATCCTTCCTCCAATTTTTAGCATGTGTGCTGCCAATCAATCATCAACCTTCTTAAAGTACAGTCTCTATGGGTTAAACCTTAATTCCTTTCACCTCCCTAGCTCAGTTCTTTCATCCAGCATTCTCATTTATCTCCTTGAATTTTTCTACATTAGGTATTTTTTTTTTTGCATCATTGGAACCTTACGATATTTGTCCTTTTGTGAATAGCTTATTTCGCTTATTCCTTCGAAGGTCATCCATGTTGAGGCAGTGCCAACATGTAGGTTTTTTTCAAAGGCTCAAAACAGTGGCTTTTATATGACAGCAAATAAAGTTAACCAGCCTAGATTAAAAGACAAGAGACAGGATAGAGGAGAAAACCTGGCAGTCCTATAAATTCCTGAGCTTTCAGTCTCAAGATTTCCAGAGAAATTATCAAGCCCCTTACCTAAAATGCACCTGCACAGTTTTACAAGTCTGGGGTCAAATCTTGTGAACTTGGAAGAAACAAAATCCTACTTCATCCGATTAGATTTCATTAGCATACATTTACAGTGAAATGTTGTTAACACTCCCTTGTGGGGTATGGCCATACTAATTCCAGACAAAATTACATAAGACCAACATGTCTCCTTCCCAATGCAAGATTGAAGAGTCATTCTTGATGACTCCAATTTTTAGCGTGCATTGTTCTTAAGAGACTGTACGAGAATGTGCTAGACTTGCCACCCAACAAGGCTGTATGCCAACCTGCTACCGGCTGACCCTACATCCTTTAGCCAAAGACTTTTTTACAACTCTTCAAGGGAAGGAAAGATGAAAAAGGCATCTAATGAAGACAAAACACAGCCTAAGCACACCTAAAAATCTGGTAGCAAATGCACTTTGTTGATTTTTTTTTTTATCCAGTCATCTGCAGATGTACGTTGTGGTTGCTTTTCCCTTTAAGGTATTGTAAACATGGCTAATACAAATATAAGTGTAGAAATACTTGTTCAAGACTATGGTTTCAATATA
Source organism: Ctenodactylus gundi (assembly GCA_004027205.1). NCBI lineage: Eukaryota > Metazoa > Chordata > Mammalia > Rodentia > Ctenodactylidae > Ctenodactylus > Ctenodactylus gundi. The sequence continues at coordinate 49,023 of PVKB01002262.1, forward strand.
ATTGCTTATATATTTAAAATAGAATTACTGGATTATATGGTACGTCTATTTTTTAATTTAAAAGAATATTCATGCTATTTTTCAATATCATGTACTCCAATTTACATTCTTAGCAGCAACCTGTGAAGAACCTAGTTTCTATCCAGTGTTGCCTTTATTTATCATTTTATTCTTTTTTTAAAATTATTTTCTTTCCTTGAAGTTGAAATGGTTGTGTAATGGTTTCTTACCGTATTTTTAAAATTTGTGTTTTTCTAGTGTTTGACGATTTTATATATCTCTTCATGTGTTTTTTGGCCATTTGTGTATCTTATACTAGAGCCATTTCTTTTCAAATCCTTTCACTACTGTAATTTTTGGTTGTTTCCTCTTTTTATTTTTCTTGTTTTTCATATAAAATCTGTATATACACTTAGAACTAGGCCCTTCTGAGAGACACAAATACCAAGTCGTTTATTCTAGTCCAGTATTGTCATTTTACTCTGTGAATAGTGGCCTATGGCGAGCACAAATTTTTAAGTTCCTAATTCTGAAATGTTTAGTTTATCCATTTTCTTTTCTTACCTCTCCTTGGAGGTCAAGTAAAAGAAATTGTTGCCAAACTTTATGTCATGAAGCTTTCCTTTTCATTGTTAAATTTTTTTTTGTACTTAGTTCAGCTTTTGTATCAAATCTTTGATCTTTTTAAGACAACTTTTGTTACGTACACAAATGTATCACATCGACTTTACAATCCCTTCCCATTTTCTATACTCCCACCCCCTCCCTATCCCTTCCCCCAACTCCGGCTATTGGGGCTATTGGTTGGATTCAGAGAAGAGGCATCAAGATTTAACTACTGCAAATCCATTCGAGGAATAGGAAGCTGAGTTAGAGTGGTGACTTAAGTGAAATGATTTAGGTGTGGAAGATTAATATGTTAAACACTGTATGGTTTCTCTAACTTGGAAAACCCAGAACACAGACATTCTTTGAAACCACATGAAGTGATAGCCAGAGGGTTGATTTTCTATTCTTAAAAATTCTTACATAATGCATAGATAAATTTTCTATGTTTTCTACATATTAAATGTGTCAACTGTAAAAAAAGTTTTCTTTACAATTTTAATGCCTCTATTTATTTTTCTTCCCTAATTGCTCTGGCTAGACCTTGTTGGGCTCTACTTAATAGAATAGACTAAAGTGGTAAGCCTCACCCTGTTCTTCTCTTCAGGAAAAAGATTTCAAAGAACACAATGTCAGCTGTGAGATATTTCATAAACAGCACTTACTGAGGTTGGTTCTTTTTTTCTTAGTTTATTGAAGATTTTTTTTAACTCATATAAGTATGCAGAATTTTGCCAAATACTTTCTGTGTGCCAATTATGGTGATTGCACTTCTTTTATTCCCTCTATTGAATTAAAGAATAATATACCACGCCAGTTTTATTACTTTGAAGAATCATTAAATTGGCTTTTTCTTTGATTTTGCTGCATAAATAAGCGAGACAAAACTGCATAGAAGTGACTGATTCATCAATGACTAAGATAGATATAATTTTTTTCTCTTGCTCTTAAAATGTATTGGGATTGCTAATACCAAATTTGCATTATTTGTTAGATAATTACTAATGACACACACTGATATATAACAATGATACTCATTGATATCACAAGAGTAAATGAAGAATAAAACCGTGTTTCTTTTGAATGATACCAGAAGATCTTAGGTACGATTTTGTCAATATTTGTCAATATTTGAATGCATATTCTCATTTCCCCACTGGTGAAAATCTGCCAATTCATCTTTCTAAATAATACTCAACTATCTCATCAACTAAACTGCATGAGTACACATCATATTGCTATATCAACCAACATCATGTTTTGGCGTGAGATTTTATAGATTTTTTTGTTTTTCTAATAAACTGAGAATTTTAAGAGCATCTTCAACATCTAATAAAATTCCCTGGCATTAGTTGATTTCTAACTATTGGTTGATATGAATGTTTAAAAGAAGACTTATTGTTCCAAAAATTCAGTGTTTATATTCATTTAATTTAAATATTTATTTAAGCATATTATTTATTATGTTTGTAATACTGCCCTCCATACTGAGAATCTTACGAGAAAATTATCTTGTTACACTGTAAGGTCCAGTGTAGTTCAGGAGGCTATTGAACTTTAGAGTGATCTATTATGTTTTATATTATTTTTAGTCACAAATCAGTTAAACATCTAACCATAGTTTAATGATAAACCTAGAGTACAACTGAATACATTTTATTATACATTAATCTTACTATGGTATTGGACTACATTGATCAATAACCGGTATGGAAAATATGTTGTTTCAGTCAAATTACTTTTTGTTTCAAATAATAAAATATAAGGACTTGTACAAAGGGGGACATAGGAGATGCATAGCAGTAGTGATATAGAAGAGCCACAGAGAGAACTTGTGCATCAAAACTAAGATGATAACTAGCCCATGACTCCGACACGGAGATTTAATCTGAAAATAAATAAATAAATAAATAAACTTCTGGAGTGTCAGACAGTTTAATGTTGTTATAATTCAATTTCTATCAGCATGAAATTGTACATAATATAGTTCTTAAATCTCAAGTATTTCTACTGTTAGGACTTTCTACACGACTATTATACTCTAATTGAATATTTCAAAAAATTAACTATTTATGATGTGCCATATTAAGTTTTACATGTAGAGTGAAATATTCGTGTCTTCATATTTCAACATAATATTTTGCCTTCCATAATTCTGACTTCTTTTGTTTGTATTCTTTATTTTAAAGAGCTTTTTGATTCATTTAAATAATATTGTATCATTTTAATTGTAACCATTATCACATACCTAACATTAGAAACCAGAAATGAAAGGTAATTTCTTTCAGTGGTTGCTGAAGTGTTTGGCCTGAGCTATTCACATGGCAGAAACTCAAAAGGAATTTATTTCATAAAAAAGTGAATGGCTGGATGAATAAATGAATGAATTTTAAATGAAATTGCCACGACTTGAGTGTGTTCCTTCCAAAAGCAGGCATTGCTCATATGGTGACTACGAAGAAGCTGGCCCTTTAAGAAGTGAGTAGGACACGTTGGCTCCTTCACTATGAGTGGGATCTGGAGACTCTGAAATGGAATATCTGTGTGGAGTTTGGTTTGTTTTCCCTCTATTCGTTTCGCCATGTAAAGACATAGCAGGAAGGGCCTTCCTAGTCAGCAAGTGCTGCACCTTGACCTTGACTTACTACCCTCCAGATCTGTGAGAAATAAATTACTGTTGCTTACAAATTGCCCAGTCAAGGGTGTTGTGCCATAAAAAATGAAAAAAAAAAATAAGATGAAAACAGAACTTTTGGGACTATGAACTATGCTTGCCTGGTAATCATGCACTACAGAATTTATAGTTAAATCTATGATATTGAAAATTAATCATAGGTAGTTTTCTCATTTTTCCAAGTCAGGATTTTTAAAGACTGAGGTGATTTAGTGATGTACCTTGCTGAGAGTAAGGTCATGAGTTCAGGTGTTCAAAATTTTAACCCAGTGTTTCCTCGGTGTAAATGCAAAGGCTAAATGCTCTTGTCCCCAACCCCAGCTACATGATATGGAAATTGTGCTCTGATAGGAGAACACATGTTTTAACACAGACAGCCAATGTCCTCTATCTCCCACCCCCACTTCCCCCACCTCCTCCTTTCAATCTAGAAAGGGGGAGAAGGCTGTTTTCTCTCCACTCACAATCCCCATGTTGTGCATTCTGTACTCCATGTTGGTACAGGTCAAAAGTTCTAGGGTACTTTATTTTGTCCAATTCTTGAAAACAGATTGGAAATTCTTCTCCAAGTGCAGCAAGATGTTAGGGAATGGTTGTCCAAAGTCCTTCGTGGAACAGAAGTTCCAAACCAAAAGCGTTAAACAGAGACAACCAGCGTCTATCCCTTATCCAAAGCTTGTTAGCAGATGGAGGACTTTTCTCTATATAAGCCCTCTTCTGTCTTTAAGCTTATTCACAGAAGTGAATTCTAACTCTAAAGTAGCCAAAAGCAGAAGGAGCTTTCCAACTGTACCTGGAGAAATCAGCTTGACTCAGTTCCCAATGTGAAAAACCGCACATCTGAGAACAGGGTGGAAAAGACCTCAGTCACTGAAGGAGAGTACAGAGAACAACACACACATGACGACATTATTTTGAACACAGCAATAGAAAACCCTAAAAGTTTAACTAACAAATGCAATAAGAAACAATAACTGTGTACTCTCCTGGTTGGAAAACTCTGCACACGCACTACGCTGCACCTGCTCACTGGCCATTGGATGTGGACGTGGGCATGAGAAAAATCTTTTCACATCTGCTCACATATCCGTCGTCAGCGGGCAGAATTTTTATCAGCACAAAACCGGACTCCTAGACAAACATTTTCTGAACAATAAACTGCATGCTAATCTAGGGGCACTACTTAGAAAATAGAGTTCAAAAGGAAGGCGTATGCTTCTGTATTATGTGATACACATCACACATTCAAGACAATCTCCCAGAGATGGAAATTTCAAGTTACCAATCAGACTGCACATACACAGAAAACACAAACATTCGAAACAATGACAGTGCACGTGTAAAACCGAACAAGGAAGAAGGACAAAGGAGCCTGTGGAGACAGTGATTCCACCTTACACCGTTTGCCAATAAGGCATTGATTTACATGGCCTCTTTCACGTAAAAGCTTTTAAGGAATTTGTATCTACGTGAAGCTCATCGATGTGCTACTTAACACGTGGAAACCCAGAATCCTGTCTAGTTAGCTCAGGACACTCCAACTGCAATAACCACAGGAAGTGTACTGCTCTCTTTCTTTTTTATCATGTCTAAATGGTTTATAACATGAAATACTTCTTGAAAGTTGACAACACAATGTGCAGCTCCTCTTCTGGAATTCTAACTTCTAAAAATTGCACCTAGAATTGGAAATTTTAATATAATATAGACATACTTTTAGTCAGAGTCTTTTATTTATTCCCAATAAGTTAAACAATAAAGAAACATCCTACTATTAATTATATAAAACTATGTTGGCATTGTTTCTTCCAAATAAATGAATTGCCAGGTTTGTTGATTTGATGGGAAGTTTAAGACAGTGTTTAATACAGAGCATCTTAGCATGGTGTTTCTTCAGGTCAAACCTACCTTTCTCAGCTACTGCAGTGCAAACTGAGTTTAGCTCTGTAAACTGCCACATCCTCTTCACCATAGAACTAGGAAACTTTTCTGCCTTATGTTGTTTTTAGAATAAATGGCATACTATACGAAAACACTTAAAAGATTGCATGAAGTGTACTAAAAGCTCAGAGTTTATCAGTTTTTGTTAAAAATAAAAATGCCTAGGTACATTACTAAGTTGAATGATGACAGTGAAATATTAATAATATTATATTATTACCCATCTAAATCTGACACCTAAATATTGGTTTGAAAGTATGAATAGAAGTGTGGAAAATTTCTACTAGATTCATTAGATTTAAGATTTAAATGTTTAATTTATTGTAGTGCTGAAAGCGAGTTTAAATTCTGAATCTTACTTACCAAAATAAAAGAAAGTGAATGCCTAATATAGAGGTTTGTATTGCACGGCATGCAATTGCAATTGACTATCTCTTTTTCTATTGCCTTTATAGTCATGTCTGAGCATTTTTTCTATTGAACATTTAAGCTTCTAAATAAATGTAAGATCTATTTTATTAAAAATAGGTTTTTCAAACAAAAATTCAGATTCTATAGTGTTTTCATGAGTATTCATTTCACTTGCCTTGATATCAGTTCACTTTCTCAGCAAGAAAATCTAAATAAAAGTTAAATCTGAAAAACTAACACATTAAATTATGCATTAATCTTATTGAAAAGTTAGTGAAAATGAAATATGCATTTACTTAGATCAGTAAAACTTTGAGACCTATGTAAGCAAATTGTAGATGTATTCGGCCTGTTATCACACACACATTCAAAGACAGTTTTGAATATTCTCATACATTTTGAAAGCCCTTCAAAAAAAGAAAGAAAGAAAGAAAGAAAGAAAGAAAGATAGAAAGTTATTCTAAAGTGAGATATTCTATGGTAAAATAAAGTAACACAATAGTTTCAATCCTTTCATTTTATTGCTCCTAAACTAGTTGTCTTTCTTCTTTTTTATTCTTACATCATACCAAAGTGCAGTGATAAGTTGGAAAATCTTAACAAATTCTTTGGAGAAAATAGTCTTGTTTTATAAAACTTGCTAATTTTATGATATAATTTCCCCCCTTGATTGCTAATTTCTTTCTCCCAGTGTGATGTCACAAAGTACAGGTCAGAGAAGAGATACCTATCTCCTGACCTCTGGACAATGCAGTACATAAATACGCCGTGGCTGTGAAATACCAAATGGTCACATTTATTGTAGTGGCTTTCAGAGTAAGCCTTTTTTTGACAACAATTGTTTAACTCCTTGTCAATGATATGTAAAACATATATTCATTTTATAGTATGTCAAGTATTTAATGTTCTGTCTACTTTTGTTATTTTAATTATATGCTTTTAAAATATAGTCACACAACACTTTTAACATTTTCTCGAAAATATTCTCAAGCGACTGTTTTAGGGAAATGATTTCATCTAATAAAAACAGCAAAGCTGATGAGGTTATTAAGCTGGACCCCAGGAAACCTAGGGATTCTACTGAGGTACTTCAATGTTCCAAGCGAGATCTTGTCTCATCTACATGTTAGACTTCCTTTTTCAAAGCTTTGTTCAGTCTAATTAAATAATGGACATTTCTTAAGACAAACAAAATCTAGTAGAGTTGATAAAGCCTAGGATTTGAAGTGTATGTCAAATGCAACATACAAAAAGCGACATGGCCTCATGTGGCCTCAGTCACAAATATGTGGCGATCATAGAATTGTATAACGAAGTGCTCAGTGAGTTGAGTGGCTTTCAACGTACTCAGGTTACTGAGTGATATGACTTTCAAATGATTGCTGATTATTTGGAGTTTAGTTATGTTTAGTTAGCATGTTAATGGACAGAAATTGTTAAACAGATCAAAATTGTTTTTTTTCTATTTCTACAGCAATTGCTAAAACTATGTCTACCAATTTTCCATTTATCTCTCAAACAAGGCATCTTACATCATTAAAATTGTATTTCTGTCTCTGTATTTTCTAGGAAACTTCACTTTTTCTTAGTCAATTTTATATCCCTTAAAAACCAAAACAAACATACAAGAATCTTTAACCTGTTTAAAATTCATTTTTTTTATTTTTATGTTCAATTCCAAGGCCTTCTTTGATTTCTAATGTTTTCAATTCAACTCTTTCTTCCTCAAACTTTGCACATTAATTTATGAAATACTTTTGTTCTTAAGCTATTTCAAAACAAAAAATAATTTAGCAAACATTTATCAATCTTTCTTTTTCACTTTATTAATTTAATAGCAAACATACAGGGTTTACAGGTGTTAAAAATTAATTCAGGTGAAACAGAATAGTTTTTGGTGTACAAAAAAGTAATAAATATGAGTTCTTGCTAATATATACTTAGGAATATTTATATGAGTATATGAATATGAATAATATATACTTAATATAATAATATATATTTTATATGTACTTAATATAATATATACTTATCTTAGATATGCACATTAGATATGTGCAAATTTAATAAAATATATAATTTAAATAAACAGATTATACATAACATTTTATATTGAATTATCATGCTCTGATACAATCTATTTCAAAATATTTCTTCACTTCCCTTTCAGTCTAATAGAAATACTAATATCTTACACATATCCTCAAAGTACTTTTTTTGTCAGCATTTTCTTTCTTCTAATCACCTTGCCAAAACCCAAACAAACAACATCCCAAGGATACTTCTCCAGTAGAATTTCCATTTGTCTCTTAAAGATTGATTATTGATTCGTGTAATGTCTTCAGGTGTTCATCAGTTAGCCTGTATTTGTTATGCAGCTTCTTTATATTGAACAACAACAAATATCTTCTTTTCTTCCTGCATCTACCTTAATTATATATCTTGGTTTTCATTGCTGTTTATGTAATTCTAGAAAATGATTATTTCTATTCAATGTCTAAAACCCACTCCTTATATTTTTCTCCTTATTCCATTAGTCATGTATCCCTATCCTCAAGTATTACCAATTTCATAATTAATAACCATGAGTTATTATTTTATTTAAACAAAATATATTATAATTATTATTCTCTATTTGAAATATTTTTCTTCTGCTGTTTCTAGTACTCTTTTAAACTCTTGCTCTAGTACTATTCATAGTATATTATAATAATGAAACATATTTTCACCTATTAGAAATTCTAGCATTTACATTCTTTAAGAAATACTTAAGTAAATGGAAATGTGAGGTTAAAAACTTTAATTATGACAGAATGAACAGAAATAAAAAACATTATCTAAGAAATAATAAGAATATATTAGGAATTACCATGTTTTAATATTTTGATTTAATCACAAAATAGTATCTATCCTAGAATATTGATTTCTTTCTGAAATCTTATAATACATGTAGTATTGGTGCTTAATAATGTTGTTGATTGATTCCAAACTACTTGGTTTTAAGGATGAGGACACAAGCTAGTAGTTTAAGCTCTTTAAAATGCTTTAAATCTGTTTAGTTTATTCTTTAAGAAGAGTGATAGATGCTTAGCTTTACCATACTTGGTACCTAGAAGAAAGCTCAAAATAATTATTCCAAATCTTTTGCTGTATTTGATGTAAAAAAAAATAAATATTGTTCACTGATTGAATAAATTCTAAAATGATAAGGGAATTTTATTTTTCTATATCTAGAATGATTTTGTTTAAGCTAATAAAAGAAACTCTCACCAATTATCATGTTAATCGCTGTAGGTATTTCTGATAATTGCGTGTTTTTGATGCTGTCACATTCTCTTCCAACAGGATTCTGAGTCATAAATATTCAATCACTTGTGTTCATTTTCATCATAAAAGCATCAATGCCTCTGCTATTTATAGAAAAAATAATATAATTTCTCTAACCAGTTCAAAACTTAAATGCCTTCCATTGCTATTATTAGCACATGAAAGTTTGACTACAAAGATCCAGAAAACAAGGATACAGAGAGAAAGAAAATTATGAAACAAAAGACAGAGCATTCCATTAGGCTCCCTGCAATTTCCCCTTATATTTTGTATTCAAACAGAATATTTGGGATTTTAAAAAAGGAAAAGTGAGCAATTTGTAGAGAATTCATCAATATAGTCAGCAAAACACACAATTCTGTACAAACACCTCTTTTTAAGATTCCATCTAAAATTTAACAGTAGCTGCAGAGATTCTAGGGTGTTTGTCTTAGTAATTCAATAACCCCAGAAAAAGTGTTGTTGCTGCAGGTGCAGCAGGATTGACCTTGGCTGTTTGGAATCAGCTGACTGTGTGATGTTCAGCTTTCTTCCTCAGGTGCCTGCCCTGGGTGACTTCAGATCAGACATGAAGGAGTATTTTTGAGAAACATTGTCCTAGAAGAAATTCTTAATACAATTAACTAATTAATCTCTTTTCAATGTCTTTTCAAGTGATATAACAGAATATCTGAGACTAGAAGATTTATAAGGAACAGAAACTATTGACTCATAAAATTTGGGGGCTGCAAAATATAATATTAACACACCTTCAGGTTTCCTCAGTTGGATTCCAAGATCAGGCCTCCAACGCTGTGTCCTCTGGAGGAAGGACACGCCCCACGAAGCAAAAGTGGGACGATATTGGACCCAAATGAAACCACTGACTCAATTAGCCCAAAGCCCAGCAAGCTTTCTTGGGAGCTGGCCAGCGGCTGCCCGCCCTCACTCATTGCCATTTGCTATAGTGCATTGCCATTTGCTATAGTGCGTGGTTGTTAAAGACAAATTTTACTTTCTGTTTCTAGAAGATCATGTTTTGTAATCAACACAGTGCAGAGCAGAGAGAGAGTGGATTAAAGATGCAGATTCCAGCGGTTGGCTATTAAGCACACAATCACAAGGATCTTTTAATTACAGCATTATCATATGAATGGATTCCATAGGTTTCACAACAAATCAATACATATTTTTTTCTAGTTTTTTATTTTCCTCTCAATGTGAGAGGGTCATGGTGACCTCTAGGTTAATGTGGTTTCACCTTCCTCATTTTTCCTTGTATGAGGATGCTAGGTTTGAGAATAAGGGGAAGACTGAGCCATGGTGGAGGAGGGTATGTGCCACAACACCCAATGACAGCACAGGAACAAGGGACAAATTTATCCTTTATTACACACACACACACACACACACACACACACACACACACACACGCACACACACACACATTAAATTCAGGTTTATATATTGAATTTATAATGGCATTAACCCATCTGCAACCCACCAAGTCTCAACATATCTAAAAGATACCATCTCTTTTTAATTTTACAATGACAGTTACATGTCAACATGAGGCTAGCGTTCCCGCCTCCACCTGGTTCCACTGTCGTCTTGACATTTTCCTATATAGGTTTGAATTGTTTTGCTGGTTTTACATGTTTTTTTGGGTATTGCCTATGATTTCAGCTTTATTGAGTATATGTCTTGTTCTAATTCTAAAATTGACTATCTAAGGAATTTTGCTTCATTTTGTTTTGTTTTGAAAACTCATGTTGGACACCTGTACCATGAGCCCCACTGTATGTCATTGCTTCCAGGACTATAGTTTTCAGATCAGGGAAATACATATATAGATACTAACTCACTACACACCCATGTAACTATGTCCTTATGTATGTAACCATAAGCCAAACATGATATTGTGTCAATGTCTTGGACTTTAATACAGGAACATATGAGCCATTCTTGTCTCTTTGTTATCTGTACATGCAGACATCCATGTCTGTCCAGGTATTAACGTGATTGCTCAATTTCAGAACACATGTGTAGCCATATTAAAATTAATAGCCTCTCCTCTGTGAGAAAAAATTATGAAAGAGTGTACAATGTTTATGTACAGTAAATTTGTCTTTCTATTTATAGATTTCAGGTATTTTCCAAGTTACTTAAGTTATCATCTTTTTACTCACCCACTTATTTAGAAATGTCTTACATTTGCAGTATAATTCTATTTCTTTCTTGACAATGTACGCATTCTATAGAATGTTAACTTTTCCAATAAGCTTTTATTTTATTTTTGAAAGACGTAAGTTTCTGCTTTTGTGTTGTATAGATCTGTGAATATTTATAAATATATGTCATGTAAAAGTTTTATTTCAGAAAAAATAACGACATTGCCCTTACCACATCTCTTGTATATCATCTTGTTCATTATTCCTTCTTAAGCGATATATGAGGTCACTTATATTTTTAATTGTTTTATAATTCCTTTACTAAATTGCTAAACAAATTCCACTTAAGGATTTTTCACAGTTTGTTTATATATTCACGAAAAAAAAACCTTATGGCTGTTTTCATTGTTAGTATTTTTTCAATCCATTTTCTATAGACATTCTTGTGCAGATTTTTATGGATCTATTTTAAAATCAGTCAGGAAATAGATACACTAGTTTTACACAAAGAATTAGAGACAAATATTCTCTAGGCTTCTAATTTTCTGGTAGAAATTGGTAGAATTTCTTTTTTAAATGTTTTGTTCAGTTGAATGAGACTATTTGGCTTTTTTTTTTTTTTTGCACTGCAAGAACTTATAAAATGACTCAATTTCTTTTGGAATTTCAGAGCTATCAAAATAATTCACTTCTTTTCGCATAAGTTTTAGTAGAATGTTTCTTTTAAGGAATTGGTGCATTTCAACGAAGATACCGAAGTGTGTCTATGGTATTATTCTTAGTATTTCTCTGCTAATTTTTCAAGACTAAAAGATTTAAAAGTTATGACTCATTTTTTACTACTCTAGTCTATAAATATTGTCTCTTTTTTCTTTGTTAACATAATTTTATCTATCTTTGTGTGTTGCTTCAAAGGACATATAAAATTTCTTATTGTCAAATTCAGTGATTTTTTTCTCTAGCTATGTATTTTTAAATCATTGCCTTTTCTTCTAATTTAGGCATATATTACCTATTTCAAAATTGTTTTCTAAGTTTGATATTTTGCATATATATGTGTGTGTATATATTTATTTACTTACAAAATATAACAAACAACTGAAAAATTATTTTCGAATTCACATTTCTCTGATACCGGTTGTCAGTAATATATGCCAATGTTCCCTCTCTGATATAAAATAGAAATTACCTATATAAGGAGCCTTAAAGGATGCTTATAAGAAAAAAAAACATTTATACCTAAAAACTACATATTTATCTATATTTTTGTGGATATCAAAATTTAGTTAAGCCATTCAAAGAGATTTTGAAAAAAATTTTCAGGTATATATCATTATATTGTAAATTGCAATAACCAAGAAAGTACCATTTTAAATGTATAGGCACAAATAATGATTTTATGTTTTCTAGTATCTTCCATAAATCTTCACAAGATAAATTTCATCTAAATGCATAAAAGATCATATGTGAATTTGCTGATATTCTGAAAGTCAAGTTTAAGGAGTTTCAACTTCAGAATTACAAGCAGAATAATTGACTTCATTTACAAATCCTAACAAATAAATAATGCCAAATGATTTTGCCTCTGAATGCTGTGTTTCAAACATAAATTTTATCATATTAGTAGCAGAATTCCATTTTTTCCAGGTTATCATAAGAATTTATATTACAAGCTGTGATCTCAATTTACGTTTTGGTTAATTGCTGGTAATAGAAACATTTGGGATCATTTTGGATCATAAGAATAATAATCTCTTGCTGACCTATGAAAATCATAACTAATGCCATATTACTAGAGGGTCTCAAACATTTCAAGCTTTCCAAAGAATATGATCAAGAATGATATTAAGTACACTAATATTAAGTAAGCAAATATTTGACAGGTTAAAAAAGTTGGAAGTTGGTCTTTTTTATTACAGACTCTTCTTATATAATTGAATACTAAAAAAACCTGTTTAAAGATGGGTTTATCTCTGGAAATCGGTACGCTGGAACAATTTTTTAAAAAATCTACATCATGTATTTAAAAATAAAATCTGTCGACATGACACATGGATGAACACAATTCACATTGTACACTACTGCATTTCCCATCACAAACTTAATAATTTAAAAACTTCCGTTCTCCCCAGTATTTCATTATACATGTGAAGTTATTACATTTAACAGAACAATGAATGGCTTTTAACTTCATAAAACTATTTTAATTTTGTTTACCACATGTTAAAAAATAAGAGTCATTCTCAATATGATAATGATACAGAATAAGATGTTTTATTACAACTTCTGGGAAAATTTATGTACAATGGTAGGTTGACTTCTGTGTGAAATATTACATAGTAAAAGTGCAGAAGTTCTCAGAAACCTAGGGAGTCAGGCCTGAAGTATTGGACTTTTCTGTCTCTGTTGATCTATCATTTATCTGTCTACCATTTATCAATCTAGCAAAATACCATGAATCTTTCAGTCAGTAGTAATCTTTGATTACCCTCCACAATTTGTGCTTAGGATTCAAAAATTAGAAACACAATATTGTCTAACAGAGAGGAAGCCTAACTTAAATTATCTCAGTATAGAAAACAACGTATTAGGGCTATCTAGGGTTGTTTGTTTCCATAGCGACCTACGGGAAGCTAATACAAAGATATCTGAAGGAAAGTAACAATATAATAGTTTTTTTTTTAAATTTACTACAGTTTTTTCACATATAACACTAGCATATGGTTTGATACATATACGTACACACACATTTGCACACACACAAGCAATGACAAAATATAGCTACTCATAATAAATCAAGAACAGCTCACTAAAATCTAAAGGATGCATTAGACAAGAGGGAAAAATTCAAAAGTGATTCAGTTAATAACATGCTCATTTATTGGCTTCAGAATAACTTTGAATGAGTTCAAGATTAAGACCAAATGGCCAAGAACTAGAGACTATCAAGTATTTAAATTTTGAGTACGTGGAATTCTTTTTTTTTTTAAGTCAACTGTTAGAAGCCAAGTGAATGAAGGTTAGACTTAAATGAATAATATTAAAAATTGGCATTAGTGGAGGCACTCCAAATTTTTAAATGTAATATTTCAAGTAATAAAAACACAGCACATTTTCCTTTTTACTGAGATCTAATTTTAAGTTAATTTGTTCATTGACTCTATCTCTGTATAAATCTACATGATCTATGTGGTTGGAATCAGCTAACTTCCATTCTGTGTTTCAATGTGTTTTCTGAAATTAGGTAGCTTGTTTTATTACTTGATACTAATATTCATAATATCACTCCACATGTTTACCTCTTAATCAAGTATTTGCTGGGGAAAAATGACATTCAAACACATTCCACAGAATCAGATTTTATAAACTACAGCAACTATTAGTTTAGAATATAAACTGTTGAACATAAATTATGAAAATTTAGACATGTACACTTTTCTTATTTGGCCAATTGGTTAATTACAGTACTTACTAATGTAGACAAATGGCTTTTCAAAAATCCACATACTTTTAATATCATGGAGCTTTAAAAAGTCAATTTCTGTCATAGAGTAAATGTATATTTTAAAACTTGAATGAAAGTGGGAGACTGATATAGGGTAAGAAGCTGATTCCTTATTATAATTTTTAATTTTCTGATGTCATCAGTAACTTGCGATTCAGGCACATACTTAATCCCTTTAGAACTCCTTTTGATTATCTAGAAGCCCAAAAATTTTGCCTGAAAACATTACTTTGAATCATTATGCAAATTGCTTTATGAGAGAATATAACCTTATGTCCTCTTGAAAGGAAACAGAAATTGAAAGAGGCAGTCTTGAATTAATGATTTCTTCCCTGAAGAATCTCATGTGTGAAAGCTCACAAGGGAAAGTTACGGACTATATTTTCATGTCTACTTCTGGCTCTACACTGGTATAGAATTACGGTTTTATGTGACTGGTTTTGTCTTTGTTTTCTGACAATTTAAAGGCTGAACAATTGTCCTTTCATATGGGAAGGTGCAGGAATGTCATAAAGATTAGTCTACCATTTAGAATTATTAATGGCAATGAGAGGAAATATGGATTTTGAAAAATATCCATATATTATCATTAAAATTATGTGTGTTTGTGATCATATATGTAGAAAAATATATAATATATGATTGGGAAATCTGCAACCTACCATGTTCAGATATAACATAAGAAGATATGATAAGGTACATGTCCTTTAGAGACAAGTTATAGAAGACTTTGGAGACTATATTTATAGGATAATTAAGAAGACTATTGAGTCTTTATCTTTTAAAAAATCTTCCATAATCTGCCAAATAAGGTTCCATTTCTTATTAGGAAATAACCTCTGTGAAACATTTAAGTTGACAATATTTTTTCCACTGTTGATCTTCAACCATCAGGGCAAAAGTTACGGTTTAGTTCAGTTGTCCAACACAGATCCTAATCAAAAGACTAACAATAACACTTACATGAATGGCTAATTGCATAAGCCCTCATTCTTATTTTCTGCATCCACTGTCCCCAGTCTTGTGCTAGATATTTCTGAAATGCAGAGAATAATATCTCTGGAAGGAAAGCAATAAAAAGATAGATACATTGTCTAATTTTCCACTTTTGCTTATAGAAAATAGATTCAGAATTATGCTTTCTTACTCATGACACATAAATGCATTAGCATTTAAGCCTGTGATTATATCTCTGTCTATAAATCTGTGTACGTACTATGGAAAAAATAATTTTTTTGATGAAAGAAGATTCAGTCTAATCTGGATGGGTCTGTTTTTGTTTGCAAACCCCAAAGACTCTTGGGCTGTGTTTGAAGTTTTATAATTTTACTTCTAGATAACACTTAGTTAAAGTGTTTGCCAACTTTGTGTGAAGCACATCTGCCTTATAGAACAAGTCATGAGAAATCTGTTTGTCTTTTTATTATCCTTGAAGAACTCTGAGGAAACAATACTGAAAAATGACAACGAACTTAGTCTCTTCACCATTCCTCACATGTTGAATGAGCATTTATTCAGATGAAAAAGAGTCTTTTTCATCTCCCTAAATTAATTCATCTAATCTGTCCTCATTATAAAAGAGAAAGGCAAATGGTACTGATTTTGGACTTTCGTTTGTCGAAGCATGAAAAAAAAAAATCTGCTAGTTTTAGCCCTCAATGTGAGGTAATTTGTTACAATGGCTATTGAAAATTAATACACAATTTCAATCATTTTCACATTTTATTTTGATTGACTTAAAGATCACACAATGATACATCTATTATATTTATTTGTATATATTCAAAATGAATATTGATCTACAGATTAACTACATATGGCCCCATCCATTTGATCTTCCCTTTCTGCTCCATGCCACGCCTGCCTCCCCTGTCCCTAGGCCACCTTCTCATATCCAAAAGTGCATCCCTTTATTTTTTCATAATTTCTCTTTTATTTCACTCTTTTGCTCATTCATATTTTGAGTTCTTAATAAAAACATGCAGTACTTAACCTTTTGTGTCAGATTCCCTTTGGCAAGCATTATGTTCTCAAGGTTCATCCATTTTACTACCAATATCTCCAATGTACTCTTGTTTAAGGCAGAACATTACTTCCCTGTGTGTATGCACTGCGTTTTCTTTATCCATTCATCTGCTGCTAAGATTTGGCTGTCCTGTGCTTCTATGCACACCCCCATGTCACTGTAAGAAGATGCCTTTCATTCTTTCAGAAAGATGCCCAGAAAAATGCAGTTGGTTCATTGAGTTTCTATTTGCATTTTATTTTAAGACATCTCCATATTGACTTCTACAGTGACTGGATTTGTTTGTGGTATCAATAAAAATCTAGAAGAATTCATTTTCCCCATATCTTTGCCAGCAGTTGTTGAGCATTTCAGTGATGATGACGATTGCCCAACTAATTAAGACAAAAGCTCAGCGTAGTTTTGATTTACATTTTCCTAATGGCCAAAGACATGAACATTTTGTTAATGTACTTATTGGCCATTTGTACTTTTTCATTAGGAAAGAGTTTATTCATTTCAATAATCTGTCTTCCTATCACCTTTTACTTTGAGAGGGTATTTTTTAGCTGTACAGATTAGTCTCCTGTTTAATTAACACCTAGTAAATCTATATCATTGCCCATTCCATAAATTGTCTCTCCAATGTGCTGCTTTGATTTACAGAATCCATATGTACTGATATCTTTTGTACTTGTAGTCAATGAAATCATTTGTGACAAAGTAGTCGTATGTTTTTATTATGCACAGATGTTATTAAAATCTTATATATTTAAAATATTGACATATTCATCTTAATTTGCATTCCTGATTAGCATTCTTTGTTGATTTATCCATGAATGTTATGCTTTCATTTGTATGAATTTTTCTTTTGAGGCTGGAGGAATAGCACAGCTTTCCTAGCCAGGGCAAGGCCATAAGTTCAATTCCCCTGCCTCACTTAAGCCCCACATGATGGCATACACTTGTTATTCCAGCACTTAGTCTCTTCACCATTCTTCACATATTGAATGGGCATTATTCAGATACAGAGTCTCTTTCATTTCTCTAAATTAATTCATCTAATCTGTTCTCATTATAAAAGAGGAAGACAAATGGAACTGATTTTGGACTTTTGTTTGCCCAAGCATGAGATCAAAAAACCTTTATATTTCATGGTTAGGCAGGAGAACTGCAGGAGTTCTAGGCTAGCCTGGACTAGGTAATGAAAGCAAGACTAGCCTGGACTACAAGACAATCCCTGTCTTAAAATGAACAACTAAATAAATACATAAATTTAAAAATGTGATTTTTTTTTATTCTCAAGAAGTATTTGCCCTATCTCAGAAATTAGTTTGTCGGGAAATCTGCATTTTGAACACATTCCTTTCAATTTCAAATGCTTTGGTTTACAACTCACATATAAGTTCTGCCATCCCCATTTTTGAGTGTAATAGGTGTTTTTTCCTCTGGGTACTTTAAATATTCTCTCCTTGGTTTTAGTGTATTGCACTTACATGTGAAAAATATTTATAACCCTTTCACACTATGTAGGTGTACTATTAAACTAAACTTTTAGGCTTATAATTTTGGTCACTGTCTTCATATAGCATGAAAAAATGTATTATTTTCTGATTATCTGCTCAGAATTTCTATGATCATATCTCATTTCCATGTTTTTATCTTATTTATTTTAAAATCTCCACTCTGAAGGCTCCAACATTTGTGTCTATTCTATTTGTACTTTATCACCTATTCTTTTTTACCCATCCATTGATATACCTAGATTTTATTTATTAAAAATGTAAGCTGAGGTTTGAAAGAATTACACATTAAGGATAACTTACGCCAGGAATGAAGTTGTTTCTTTCTCATGTAGGTTGGATTTGCTTTTTAGATGGTAGTTAGGAAACAAATAAGTCATATTACTGTATAAACATTTTCATGGTAGGATTCATGATAAGCTTCATGGTAATGATGGTCATATTTTATTGGGTTATTTTTATATCTACAATAGAGAACTTTCTTGTATTGTAGATGGAAATCTATGACATGTTAGTGTCCTCACACCTTAATGAGTTCTAAATTCCATCATTTTCAGTCAAGATTAAAATGTGGACAATGATTCTTCTCATATCCTCAGAGTCTCAGGCAAAAGCTATTTACCTTCAGGTTTTCAGCTTTCTGGATATAATTTTCTTACATTAATAAGCACATGAATAGATAGAAAAATAGTGTTCATACCACAATTTGTAGTATATTTACACAATTATTACTGCTCTTTCATAAAGATAGATAGTCTTGGGGCTTAGGTAGGTCAATGGGTGGAACTTGAGAGCATCATGATTAATAAAGTGAGTCAAATGCAGAGGGGCAAATATCATGTGGTTTCTGTAGCATGAGAAACCCTGAATACAGGCATTCTATAAAACCAAATGGGTGTCATAGTGGAGTTAAGGGGTATGGGAAGGGTACTGGGGGGTAAAAACGAGAACAGGGTTGGTGATGTTAATGTGATATACACATGCAAAGAATATGCAAGCCCAATGTGACCACAGTGTATCACATATAGATACTAATAAAAATGGGGAAAAATAAAAATAAAAGAATACAAATAGTACTTATTGCCTAAGTCTACCTTATTTCTGTTCTTTCTGAAATTTTGTGGGCCTAAAATATAACTACTTTATTTTCAATTTCATCAAGCAACTCTCCTAGCATCAACATCAACACAGAAAGGAAGAAAGCAAAAGATTAGCTTTCTAATATTTCCTTTGTATTTAAGTTATCAATAAAATAGCATTTCCTCATTGGAAAAGGGACATATAAATATGTTATTAGCATCAATTCTGAATCAAGAAAGTTGAAAAAATATAAGCTTTCCAGTACTCACACCATGAAATAAATATCAAACCCATCTATTTTAGTTTCTTCATTAAATATTGTCTATTTAAGAGTTAGACCATTGAGAAGCAAGCTTCTTTATGTCATGAATGTACTTGGCAAGTATTTTTGGGCACTCAAAGTCATATAATGTTAGCCTTTGTTCATTATTCACAAGCAGATTTTGCACTTCACATGACAATATTCACTTAGGCAGCTATTTTGCATGCTACTAGAATACGGATGGGCAGATTATAATTCCCCCAACTATATTTAGTCTGCAAGTATATTTGATTGGAGCTGAGCATTGTTTTAATATATTTAAATGGTTGAAAACAAATCAGAGAAGAATCATCTTTGTAGATAAAAAATGCATAAAATTCAAACTTCAATGCCCTTAACGTTTTATTTTGATTGCAATCATATTCATTTTTTTGTAAATTGTTAGTGGCTGCTTATGTAGTATAGGACAGAGTTGCCAAATTATGACATATAATATAAGCTTGAAAGCCTGGCTTCTTATCCTGGTACTTCCCTGTACTGTGGGTTTTTGGTATTTTTTGCCTAAATCTTCGTTAGCATGCAGAAGTAAGTAAGTAAGTAAATAAGTAAGTAAATAAATAAATAAATAAATAAAACCTTACCTGGAAACTTCAGTGAGTAAACATTCCAAATTTTATATTTATTTTTTTCTGACAGTGAAACTCAAAAGGCACATGGTATTTGGAATTCCTTTCATTTACTATTGACCATGTGGTTTTACATATGCCTCCAAGCGATATTTCCATGATTTACCTTTTAAAAGTTCAAAATTTCTAATTACTGCCTAAAGTTATTTTCAGTATCAGTGCCAACAACATGCCAGTTTCAGGTCATCAATTATTGGTATCCTGGCATAATTTTACCTCATTGATCTAGAATATGTAAGAATCTTTCCAAGTATTAAAATACATATGGATTAATACTCGTTAAGTATTAAAAATATATATCATTTTCAATATAAATATCAAACCTATTGAAATTGGATACTTGCTTTTCAGTTACTTTGGCATGATTTATTTTTAATTCTTAAAAAAACTACATACAAAAGCATTCTAGAAATATCTACAAGTCTGGACTGATTAGGTCAGGTTGTCCAGTGGAAATCAGATAAAAACCCCTTCCACTTTGAAAAGCTTATCAAGTGTATCCATCTAGAAAGGTTTTAAGAAATTGGCTTTTCTGTAGTGTCACATTAAGTTTCAAAAATAAATTTACTAGGCAACTGAGATACTTTCAAGCAAACGATTTGTGAATCAGGTCCAAGTGTTAATCCACGCTTTAATATTTCTAATTAATTAACCTTGGCTTCAGCAGCTATAAGCTGCAAAGCAAAGGATTACTGGGTGACTTATCTGAGAATGAAACAAATCCATTATTTGAACAAAATACCTTTAAAATGGTTGCCTGAAACCTGCAAAAGCTTTGAAGCATGTTGATATAAAAATCACTCTTGAAAGCCTTTTAATTCCCCTAAGATACCAAAACCTACTCAGATTTAAAAAATAAACCAAAAACCTCAAGCTTTAAATACTTGGAGATTAATTTCATTGTCTTAAACACAATCCATCCATTCTAGTGTTTGAACAGCAATTGAAGTACAATACATATGCAAACTAGAGGAGAAACTACTTTCTAGAGAAAAAGTGTGTGGAATGGTTTGAACAAATTGTACTTTTTTGTTACTTTTGTAAAAAACTGAGTTAGGTTGTAAAATAATTTGACATTTAAATGAAAGTAAACACTTAGAAAATTCAGAGAAGTTACCATGTGCATGAATAAATTTCTTAATCCTAGAGTTTATATTAACTTGAGACATAATTTTGTATCTTGATTTTACACAAAGTAATTACAATTAAAGGTTGAAATTGATATTTGTTGAATCAAATAAATTATTACATATGCATAGACACACACATTTATTCATTCATTCATTCATTTATTCATTCATTTATTTATTTGTGCCATTCTTCAGGTTTTGAGAACAAAATTAGCGAAAATGAGCCTTAACTATAATTCTACCCTATAGCACTTCATAGGGTCATAAGACTGTAGACGTTAATGACCCAGGGTCTGGGGTCTTATCCTGGGCTCTTGAATTTGAACTTGAGCCAATGAATTAGTTTCATGCTAATATGTACCAATCAGTAAAAAATAAGTCAGTATAGGAAAATGAATATACATCATCCATGAAAAAAATCTATAAAAAATGGTTATAATTGTCAATCAATTTGTGCCAGGGTACTAAAAATCCAACATCAGGTATACTTCTGTAATGTTTCAATATTCTGTAACTTCATATTGATATTAACTTTCTGTAACCAGGTTGTGAAATGATGTCACTCAGACTGTCGATATGCTAAAGTGACTCCAGTTTATGGTAATTATGGTGTTCAGGTTATGTGTTTGCTGTGCGCGATAGTTTGCTGTGCAAGTTAGAATCTATAAGTCAGCCAGTTTGCTGTGAGTTTATCTTCTGATTTCTCACCTGCCTTGCCTGGCAGCCTTGCTTGTGTGCTTAGCAGGATGTCTGTGGACTCCTCTAATAAGGCCAGAGGCCTACCCTCCCCTTCCATCCCTGACTGAGTGGCAACCTGCTGTGAGTCACTTATTTTGTGAGAGTCATGTGTCTTATCAGAGTCATGTATTTCACATCAAATAGCCTGCTGAAAGTCAAATGTAGCCTGCCAAAGTAGTGACTAAATGTCAGATTGTAATTGGTTGCTTTTTATTAACAAGACAGCCGGCCAAAAACTAGGGCTAGGTGTCAGATTATGATTGGTCACCATGTGTGTTGTATGTGATGATGTAAAATCCTCTATATACACTTTGTGTAAAGCTTGGGGCTGCTCTTTGCAGACTACTCAAGAGTCCAGGGACAGCCCCACCACCGATTGTAATAACATTTTGGCTGAAATAAAAGAAACCCTACCTTGCCCCAATTGGAGTTCGGTTTTTGGTTGTCTCTTGTCTCTTGATTTCAACCTACATTAAATTGGCACCCTTGTCCCTCACCTGCTGGCAGGGGAATTCCTACTCTTTAGCTTACTTTCTCATTTTTTCTTATCCTGGTAAAGTTACTTTCTACTTTCCTATTTGACACCATTAGAGAGATTATGTCAACTTGATGCAATCAAAAACCATGTCTGGATTAGGGTTTGGGAATCACACCAAGATTAGGCAATTGAAAACCAGCCTGGATTGTGGGCCAGGGAAGGAGAGAAGAACAACTACTCAATTGTGGGAGGCCCAAATATGAACTTGAACTATATAAAAGGAGGGAAGAAAAAATATTGTTTTAGCTCCTTCCTCTGGGAAAGCTCATGTCTTCGCAATTGCCTGTGGATGCCAACTTGCTACACACTGAAGATCTTCACCACAGATTTTCCCTGGTTTCGACTTGTGCCTGTCTGATTGTTGCCAATCTTATGTCACCCATCTTCAATCTCCAGTCTTCATCATTTTTCTTTAAACAACCGATATCCACAGCTGACTTTCAGCGGCTGACCTGGAGTCCCAGATGGGTGTCCTCCTTCGTGACTGAGCAGCCATCAGACACTCCAGCTCTCTCACATGCAGACTGCCATCTTGGTCTATCTCTATCCTCAGATTTGTAAGCCTCTCAAACAGATCCTTTTTGTTGTTGTTCTGTAAAGTCTGCCTATTGAAAGAACTCAAACTAATACACTTCTTTTCACTCTCTCTCCTTTTTTTGTGGTGTTCATTCTTTGATATTGGCAGAAAATGAACCTTTGAAACCCTGGTTTAGAACTCTGGTAACAAAAGAGTTTTTAAATAGTTATGAAGTAAAGTCTCACATAATGAGCGAAATAAAAAAATAAGAAGAGAATCATGTAGAAGAATCATGAAATATTAATCACTCTTAATTTTCATTTGGCCTTGTGAGATTGTATCATTCTTCAAAAAAAGATAAAATTGAAATAAAAAAATCTTATTTTTTTTCAGGTTTGTTGAAAAAAATTACATTTGAACTATACACATATAGTAGTGTGGAGAAACAAGTGGGTATAGGATTTTGTCTCACAATTATTAAACACATTAGGTGGTGAATTAAAGGATTATGTTTTAAATTATAATCATGAATCTTGATTATGTACTACAGGATGTCAAAATATGCTTTTAGATAGATATACTGGTCTTATATTTTCTCAATTCCTCTACTTAATGAGTGAAAAACATTTTTCTAAGTAAGGAAAAGTTTTTTTTTTTTCATGGTCTCATACCATTAAGCTATTCTATGAATGGAATTTCATACTGCAATATCTTGGATCAACATTCTAGAGTAGGTATTTCAGCTGTGAAAATAATGAGCAACAATAGTCTTTTTATTTACTTTTACAATGTTTGTGTTGTGTAGCACATTTGTTATAATTTTACTAATCCTTTTATTTTTCATTTGACTCTTAATTTGCATACTCTTTTATCACTTATTCTTATTTTAAGCATAGTTTAATCATATAAGCATTAAAATAATTCATTGAGATCAGATAACAAATGACGATGATGTTTTCTTAAGATTTTTTTCCAGAGAAATGAAAACACCTCCTTGAAAAAAATGAGAGGGTGATTGAATTAACGACAACAACAAACAACAAAAAGTATTAGAATGTAGAAATTTGTGTAAGCAAGAGCAATAAAAAGCTAATAGAAAATGATAGATGACTATAACTAAATATTAATTTAAAATATAAAATGGAAAAACTGAAAAAATTCTGAACTGTTTTCAGAAGATTCAGTATGAATTGAATAGAAATTAAAATTTTTCCATTGAAGTAATCTAAAAAGATTCAGTTTGGAGGATATTAATTTTAAAAACTAGAAATGTTCACTTAATATGAAATACAACTTATGAAAAATAAGTCTCCATGACATGTTGTCGTGGAATTTCACACCTAAGGAAAGTAAGAGAAAGAATTTACAGAAAATATAATGTAGCAGGTAAGAAATTCTACAGCAGTCATAGTAAATGTCATATCAGAAGCAAGACTTTAAAAAGTTTCTCCACAATGTTGAAGATAAATGATTTCTAATCTAGAATTTTATACTCAACCTACTAAGAAAATATGAAGGAAGAAGTCGTATATAAGTTGTATACTGCATTAACAATGACAATATTTTCTTATATGCATTTTGTTCTATAAGTTTCTCAGACTTACCTATCAAAATGAGTTAGTAGGCAAGAGAAAAGAAAAAAATGAAATAGTTTTATTACTGTGGGAGATCTGACCAGAACAGTATGAGTAATATGATGCAACTTCCTGAAAAGATGTTGGTGAGAGACCCCAGGTTAGGACAAGAACTCCTGACAAAGTTTCATATCTTTGCTATAGACTACTGCAGTGAATTTGTAATACCCCATAATTAAATTATCTAATAATAAATAATAAGTAGTCATTTAGAAAGACTATCAGAGAGTTGTACCGAGGCCATTAGGATCAATGCTGCTACATTATCATTGGGGAGAAATAGTGTTCATGGAAATCACCAGAATAGTGTTAAGGAGAATGAAAAGAACTGAAAAGATCTGATGTAGTGAAGTTGATGTGTAGAAAACAAAAGGCTGTTGAACGCCAATGGTTTCATGGATCTTAACATATGGGATTGATCGAATTTATTAATTTCTTGGTAGAATAGGGAATACACAAGGAGTCAATAATGACACTGACATTTCTAACTAGTGAGTAGCTGATAGAAAATGAATCAAAAGATGATTTGTAATTAATAAACTGTAACAAAAGTTATTACTATTTTATCTTCCCAGTTTAAAAATATTTAAATTTCTCAATCTCTGCAAAATTTATTGCTTCTCAGATTGACTTTTTTCAAGTTTCATATTTGTGGCAATGCGCATGTTTTCCTAAGAAATGTGATGTGGTCTTGAATGTTCTCTTGTTTGTAGAGACAAAATGTTCTTAATGAAGAGTAAATTCTCTGGGACCCTGACTAGACCTGGGATGACAGTAGGTAGCAGTGGTAATCCCAATGCTGGAGGTGAGACCGGCAGGCATGAGGCCCCTCCTTCTTATCACAGAAAGAGGTTGGGCCGCAGCCCATCATACCCAAATTCATAATTTTCTCCAGCTTCCGCACTCTTACCAGTAGTCATGTGGTCAGGTTTCGCAAGACCTACCATGCAAATTAGGCTACTTTCAGACTCCAAAATCCTCTCAATCAGCATATGACCTTTGCCTCATTAGCTGGTGGCCCCCACCCCCCTAAACTGCTTATAAGTCCGGAACTAACCTACAACAAACGAGCTGTTCATACTGATTCAGCCTCCTGGATGTGATTTCGTCCTACTCACGCCACTCGAGACCCTGCTCCCAGAGATTTCGCTGGTTCTTGATTGCCGGTGGCCAGTGGTGACCAAGAACCCCCGGACTCCGACAAAATTCAAGAATTATTAACACACAAAAACATACAGACAAATGTGCGTGGACACACATATATGCCAGTAATTGATACCATGTGAAAGGTTTCAAATGTCCTACTTAATTGTAAAATATATATTAAGTAAAATACATTTAAGAGAGACTTTTGGTGTATC
This sequence comes from Ctenodactylus gundi, assembly GCA_004027205.1. Lineage (NCBI taxonomy): Eukaryota > Metazoa > Chordata > Mammalia > Rodentia > Ctenodactylidae > Ctenodactylus > Ctenodactylus gundi. The sequence continues at coordinate 75,111 of PVKB01002262.1, forward strand.
GCCTTCTATTTTTTATAACTACTCAAGAAAATTCTGTAAAGAATGAACATAATACCAGGAATTGATTACAATTATATATATATATATATATATATATATATATATATATATATATATATATATATATAATGTTTACCTTCATTTTGATTTTCTTCTATGTTGTTCATTTCTAATATTTTCAAAAGACATTGAGCTAAGTTGCTTCAATTTGAAGTATTATGAGAAATGTAGATGAAATAAAGGGTACAGTGAAAAACTCTATTTTGTTAATTACAAAACGTGTAAGTTTCACAGGAAGTTTAACAGAAATGCAAAATTCATATTGAAAATATTGAAAATATTTACTAATGCTAAAATGATTTAATTTCCTATGAAATAGAATTTATTTCATTGCATCTAATTTTTACAGCATTCACTTTGAACACAGAAACAAAACTGGTGTCACTTATTGGTCTGAACTTGCTGAATGCTATCTTTAAATCCCAAGGTATGTGTCAAACTGTCTTTCCCTCACTGAGATCCTGTCAGAAATAATCACACCACGGCCTCACAATCACAAAGGTGCAAACGCAGGATGTGTTTGCCTCTTGGATGTCAAGAATTGTGAAGACATGAACTTTTTAATAAAATTGCTATGAAGATATGAGTAAGTCCTCATTTTTTCTGTTCAATTGTTTTCCATTTTATTTTATTAAAAAGTAGGTCATATAACTTAAATAATCTGTGTATTTTTAAAAAGTGAACCCAGAATAAAATAGTATTTTGCTAAAATACATTCATTAAGTATGAAATGTAACAGTAAATCCTACCATGAGACATATTTTTAAAGCAGAATCCCTTATGTAAACTTACTAGAATGTTTACTTATACAAGGCTCTTAAAAAAAAAAAAAGAGTTGAGTAATGTTTTGTGTTCACATTCACCTGCAAATGACATTAAAATAAAAAGATAGTTAGGGTCCTATGACACAATAATAAGATAATTAAATATGCAAATATTAGAAAAAATCAAGCTAGAATATATAAGTTGTTACAAATCTTACAATTTAAAACTACCATTCAAATAAAAGGTTTTGGAGATTAAACATTATTTCACCGAATTCTAAGTAGTCTACAACACATCTTTTATTATAAAGAATATTTGTGATAAGGATTCTATTGGGTAAAATAATATCTGATTTTCTACATCAGTAGGCAAACAATATAGTAGTTATAGTAATATAGTCATAACTGTAATACACACATGCATACTTCTTACACCTTGGCATATTGTCTATTCAAATTTTAAAAGTTTTGATTTTGAGGCCAAGTATTATATTTCTAATTGTAAGAGCAAAAAAGATAAGTTTATAAAAAACTAAATACAGTAGAAAGTATGCAATAATATGACAATAGTTACTAACATATTCCAAGCAAATTTAGTACCTATTTTTCTAATAGTGCATTCAAACCAGTATGGAAATCATAATTCATTTCACTGAGAAAAATTCAGTATCTTCATTAAGTGCAGCAGGTCAAATGATAAATAATAATTATGGGTGCAGTAAATATGGCCTTAATGTAAACACAAAGGCATATGTCAATAGATTTTCTACCTTCTACTGACTCAGAGACTATTAGATAATATTACAGATGACTTGTCCCTAAAAGTCTGGTATTTGACATTTGGTCATCTAATTTTGGATCTGGAGTGTGAGGGCAGACACTTCCCTTTCCTCCCCCTTTTTGCCTTTTCTTTCTCACTCTTTCAAACTTCTCATTTTTAATGCTTTTTTGAAGACTTGATAATTTTGTTGACCATTTAAATTGATAAGTCACTGTAAACCAGAGGCTTTTCATTATACATCACATCTCTTCTGTTATGTTAAAAGATTGTTCTGGATAAATGGCCAGGTAGACAGAATTGAGACAAAAATTAAAAGAGAGCTGATCATGCAGGAATTTGGAAATGTTAGCTTATGTTCCAGAACATTTTCTTCTGTACTGAGAGTGCCTGGGCTCCAATTCAGGCACCGTTACTGCTTACGTTTATTAGTTTCAGCTACTCAATATCATTAATCTCATTTTATCATTAAGATAAGAACTTTAATGACTATCAGAAATAAAATGCATATTCATTTAGGATACTGTAAAAGAAGTCTTAATGAAAAATATTTTAAATGTTTATAAAATGCAGGATTTTTTCCAATTTCATGTGGCTGTTATTCTCAAGTTGGCCTAAGGAACATACTCAAGGCCTCGGTGTTTAGAGAGCTTGCCTAGTGGGCTCAAGGGCTTGGGTTCAGTTTCCCAGCATCACATAAGCCCGGTGTGGTAGCAACTCATCAATTGTAATTCCAGCACTTGGGAGGTTGAAACAGGTGGTTTTCCATATTTGTCAAAAACCAAACCAAACCAAAACAAATCCATACTCAACAACTCAAAATGTTTCTATAGAAAATTACCAGCAATTTCATGAAACATTCATGACTCTGTCTAGTGTCAAAGTGTCATAATATGCTGAAATCTGAATAACCTTTCCCAGTTGGAGTAAGACAGGAATGTGCTGATCATTTCACTTAGAAAAGAAAAAGAGAAAGAGAAAAAAGGGTGTTCTTCAGCGTTAAAAGATGTCTAAGTCGTTTTGTTTTTGCCAGAACACAAACTGGCACACACAATTCAAGGGAAGAAGTGTTTATTTTAGTTCATATTTCAGAGGTCTCTATCTGTGCTGGTTGCCTGGCAATGGTGGCATTTTGGAAGAGTCTGGTGAAGAACAGCTGCTCACTGAAACACAATAAAAGAAGAGAGATTGGGAGAAGGTGAAGCAGGAGTGTATCCTTACAGTGCTCTATCACATCTCCAAGAATCCACCTCCACAGGTAGGGCCCCTTTTATTACAATAGAGGAAATAAATTGTTAGTCTATAAGTGCAATGAATTCCCACAATCCATTTACCTTTCAGGTACATTAGGCTCTGGGAGGACACTCTAGATCCAAACCATAACAAAGGAAACTCTTTATAACAAATGTGGCTGGGGAGGGGATGTATATCTTTATGCAAAAGAGCAGCCTTTAATCCACATTCTTAACATATAGAGATGGTCAAGATAAATTAAAGGAGAAAATGTAAAGCCCAAAGCTATTAAATATCTACAATAAAATAGAGGAATAAGCGTGATGTACATTTACACTCTGTTGACTCAAGTCTTTTAAGGGTTGATTTTCATGAAAAAGTTTCCTAGATAAGGTATCAAATTGCCGATCTATTAATACATCATACTTTTTTGAAATTAAAAAGTTATGTGTTACAAAATGAAAATAGGAAAAATATGAATGACAGAGTAGGAGAAAATGCTTATAAAAGACACAAATGCTAAACATTTGGCATTCAGAGAATGCTTAGAACTCTCAAAGATAATAATGTATGATTGATCATAACTGTCTTTGTTTTTATTTATATACTTTATAATACTTTCTAAAATATGCCATGTCAAGAGTCATTTCTATAATGAGTGGACATTGTTCCTATCTAGAATATGTTGAACCTCAGATATATCAGATATATGTATCTTTTGTATTCTTCTGTTATATTATTATATTCTATTTTGTTTGGTACATCAATTATTTTTTTCTTTGCTATGCATAAGATTTTTGAAGATGCATATTAAGAAGGCCTTTTTATTATTTTTGTACTTCACCAGACTATAAATTTTCACTTAAATGATGAATGATAATATTGAATGAATAAGTTTAAGGAGGTAGCAAGAAGTTTAAAAGTATTAAACATTTTCCTAAAATACTAAGTACATTGAAGGCACAAATTGAATATGTTTGTTTAGGCATTATATTTCCAATAGTTTATCTGAAACCAACCTGAATAAAATGCTTACATATTTTCAAAACGCAATGATTATTAAAGAAAAATTTTCTTGCAAATCAACCCTTAAAAGTCTTGAGTCAGCAGAGTATATCACTTACAAAATTCTAAACTAGATTGATTTAAAGTAATAAACTATGCTACATGATCAGATAAAATGAAAGTTTCAAAGGATATTGTTGAGGATGTCAAATAAAGATATTATCTTGAAATTTTTACAAACTTCAATAAATACTGACTTGAGTTATGACTTCAAAATATTTATTAGGATGTGTATCTGTGAATTTTGCATTCATTCACTGCAATCAGTTCTATCACAAAGCCACTTAAAAGCCCAATAGATTTTCTTATTAAGAATGTAGATAATTATATAAATGAAATGGAATCAAATGATTACTATAACTTAATTAGGTGGACTTGATAATCTTTTGAATGATTTAATTATTATACAAAATAGGGATGATACCACTTGAACAAATTTATTAAATTATTTTAAATTTAAATAATGTATCACATATATAAATATTTAATACTAAGACATGCAAAGCTATATAAATTATTGCTTTTTCATATCATTTCTGATTTCAAATTTAATATATTATTACTTAAAATTTTATGAGTTTTTCAGCTTTTAAAAATACGGAATGGTCGCTATGATATGAGAGTCCCAGATCACAACTCCTATGGAACTTAAGACGAAAAACAAAGTGAAAGAGGCGCGCAGGGTGGGGTGGAGGGAGGGAGAGGTGGGTATGGGGGGAGACAAAAGGAGAGTGGGAAAGCCCTTGTCACCTTGACAAGATACGTATGTGCACAAAATGCTTAACTCCATTGTAAGCCTTAAATTTTACACTTATACATATCAATAAAATGGGAAAAAATAATGTGATTGTAAAATATACCAAATATTTATTGGGTATGAACAATTGAAGATATATAAATATGCTTGCCTAAGTCCAAATTTAAACATAAAATATTTAAAGATAATATGGTACCCTGGTACCAAATTAGTAAAAGATTTTAGTAGGCTATTATTTTTCTTAAAATAGAGTATACTTTGAAATATATATTACCTCTAGAAGTTTACTTCAAAGGAGCTGATGAAAATATTGTAATATATACTTAAACGTGTCCATATAGTGCATCACAGTGAAAGATACGATTGCAAAGCTAATCAATTTGTGAGGAGTTAAAGTGTACATTTCCACATTAAGGTATTTCTCAATGGTCTTAAAAGACTAAAAACAATCTAAATGATAATTGCTTCTTTGTACAAACCCAAAGAAAAATGGGTCAGTAGACAGAAAAATCAATGTTCTTTTGAGAAACAGTTTTTTTGGACATTTTAAATTATTTGTATTACTCATGACCTTTCTCTTTGTTTTTCCTTTGCATGTATTCACTTAAAAATATTTTTGTACTTAATTTCTGCACCATGTTGTAGGATAATCTACAGAAACTTAAGGGTATTTCACATGGTCATGTGAGATTCTAATTGTCATTTGATTTTATTAGTATATATATACAAATGTCATCAAGCTGATTTCTTTACTACAAATAGAATTTACAAGTGTGTACTGTTGAGACGGTGCCACATAGTAACATTTCTTAAAATTTGAAATCGTTTTACTTATGATAAGTCTGATAAACATGTTGTTTGTGCTGCATTTATTCAAGTATTTTATGTTCTTTATATTTTAAAACATTTTATAACAGAACAGAAAATTATATGTGAGGCACAATATAAGAATTCTAAAGTTTTGCTTTGGAATATGTTTTTCTTTAGCACTTATTTTTAGTCTGCAAATATGCATTTTAGGATCATATTGTGAAAATAACACAAGCTTAAATATTTAAAGAATTGTAAATTTTTAAAATTCAGATTTAAAAGGCAAAAATATCTCACTTTGAAGGATTTGTATTTACCTGTGTTCCCCATCCCAGGAGTGCATTGATTTTGAGAAAGCATCGCTTTGCATTTACAGAAAGAAAAATAAAATCCAAGCAAAGTTCAGGCTCAGTGTTTTTTCATGACTATATTGGAGGAGTGAGTTTCAATGCAACCCAATAGCCCATACTCTAAGAGGACATGTGCCCCTGTAGTGTGGTGTGAGCGGTTGCGGCAGTGGTTCTAAAGGTAAACAGCACAGAATTCAACATGAGAAGAAATCAGCTGAAAATCACATGACCTGTAATGTCCAACAACGATTTTACAAGAGTCAGACACACCAAGTGGCTAAACATACAATAATTCATGCCATCATGTTATTCCTTCCTTCTTCAATTCAAAAAGAAGCTTCTGAAGCCATAGAAAATATGTTCTCTAAAAAAGCCCACATAGGGATATGATAGATGTTGTAACAAGGGCAACATTTTTAGAAGAATCTTTCTCCAAGGGGCTGGAGGAATGGCTCAGCGGTTAAAGTGCTTGAGCAAGCGCTAAGCCAAGTGCTAAGTGCACGAGTTCGATTCCCCAGCACCACATAAACTGGGCGTGGCAGCACATGCCTGTAATCCCAGTTCTCGAAGGCTGAGGCTAGATGAATGCCGTGAGTCCAAGGCCAGCCTGGGCTCTGAAGTGAATTCAGGACCGTCCTGGACCACAGAGCTAGACCCTGTCTCAAAAAAAAAAAAAAAAAAAAAAAAAAATCTTTCTCCAGTATTTTGACCTAGAGTATCAAAACTTTTAATTTGTCTGCAGGAGGGTAACAAAAACTGTTATCCTTAAGACTATGGAAACAACTACTGTGCATAGCAGAACATGTATTAGTTTGAGCTCTATAAAGGGCAAATTTGACAGAAATGATAAGCAGAGAAGAATCTATTTGAAAGGCTTACGAGTCTGATATCAGAGATGGCCCAAGATACCGTCCTGTGTGTGGGAGAGCAGAATGGTTTGATGGCTGCACAGCCACCAGGTAAAGTTGATATAATCTCGTGAACAGTCAGGGTCACAATCTACCCCTTGTCAACTTGACAACCAGACACCTTTCCTTGAACCATACTTAATTTATAAGAATGATAGTCAAGTTTGCAATTATGCCTTAGCAATAGCCAATATATGCATTACACACAAATAGAAGCACAATAATTTCCTGCCCACAATAGAGAAAGAGTTCCTCTTTGGGGAATACCTATTATTTTTGTCATTCAATTGCTTAAGCATTAGAGTGTAATTTAACAAATTCCAATATTAAGGTAATGAATAATATATACATACATGTACAAGCATAATTAAATTCTAATTACAGTCCTTGTTTTAATAACTGGTCACAGCTATTATTCATAACTAACTTCTTCTACTACTCATTCTGTATTTCCTTGGCCGTCAGCCAGCACCTCAGATGGTCTTGGTTCTTTCCTTGGTGCGGTAACCAATACCTTAATTCCTGGGCCATTTTTCATCTTGTCTGAATTGGGTTTTGTCCTTTTCCCATTTTATAACAGGACATGGTAAGACTAGGAGGCGCCCTAAAGGATCTCCGGTAGTCCAAACATAGTCCTTCTTGCCCCTATCATGGCAGATTAGTCCAATTTCCCCTTGGTAGTCTGGATCAATCATCCTTGCTAACACTAGCTCCCTTTTTTGCTTGCTGGTTTAGTGGTATGAGGAGGCCAAATTGACCAGGGCAAAGTTTCAACTCCAGTTTAACGAAAATGTTGTTGTGCCTCCTGGTATAAACCTTCCCCTTCTGGACCTAAGACTGTTAGACAAGCAGAGCATAAGGTTGAGGGAACAGGAAGCAGAAATTTTGTTAGTGGGTCACTGAGAATGATGGTGAGTGGTACCAACCTCATCTCCACCTCTTGATTCCTGGACCTATGAATCTGGCTATGGGAGAGACAATATCATATACCAGTCACCGACTCAGACCATACACAGCCTTCTGAAGAACCTCACCCCGACTCTGCAAAATATTACTACCTATCAGTAACTGTAATTGTGTCTTCAGAGGGCCAATCCACTGTTCTATTAGTCCAGCTGCTTCTGAATGATGGGGAATATGGTAAGACCAGTGAAGTCCATGGGCTTGAGCCCACTGCAACACTTCTTTAGCCTTGAAATGTGATCCTTGGTAAGACACAATGCTGTATGGGATACCATGACAATGGATGAATAATTCTGTAAGTCCACAAATGGTAGTTCTGGCAGAAGCATTATGTGTAGGAAAAAAGAAACTCATAGCCAGAGTAAGGATCTATGATGAGCAAGTAAATAGATATATTCATTAGTTTTTTTAATGGATTTTCACAGTATATGTTGCTTTTTTAAAAAATTAGATATTCTGAAAAGAGTTCTGCTCCTATTTATTCACTGAATTTGAGTCTGAAATATCGACGTACATTGGGCTGAAAGTGTGTGCAGCGCATGCAAGGGAATAGGTTTGATTACAGTAGCAATATATTCATATGTGGAAGAAACACTGTCTTTTTTAGGGTTGAAGTGGTCCAAAATAGTCATTTTGCCACCATGTCGCATGCTGGTCACCTCAGGGAATGATACCGCATCAGGGGCTCTCTGCAGCTGACAGAGTGGGCATTCAGCAGTGACTGTATCCAGTGCACCTATGCTGAGGGAAGTCCACGTTGTTTAGTCCATGAATATGTATGTCCCTGCCACCACGGTCACTCTGTTCATGGGCCCATTGGGCAATAACAGGAGTGGCTGAAGAAAAAGGTTGACAGTTGTGCACTTTATTACAAAAGTCATCTTCTGCTGAGGTTACTTTTTGGTGAGGAACTTTGTGGGACATAAATATCTTTACATCCTTTGCCCACGTTGAAAGGTCTATTCATATATCTCGTCCCCAAATATCTTTCTCACCAATCTTCCAGTTGTGTAACTTCCATGTCCCAAGCCAACCAGCCAGACCGTTTCTTGTAGCCCATGAATCAGTATATATTCACACATCTGGCCATTTGTTTTTCCAAGCAGAACACATGACCAGATGCACTGCTTGAAGTTCTGCCCACTGTGAATATTATTCTTCACTACAGTCTTGCAGGAATGTTCCAGAGAGAGGTTGCATTGCAGCAGCTATCCACTTCCTTGTAGTACCTGCACAATGTGCAGAATCATCCGTAAACCAGGCCCTGTTTTTCTCTTCCTCTGTCAGCTGATCATAGAGTACACCCCATGAAGTCATAGGTGCATGCTGGGGGACAGAGGGCAATACAGCAGGAGTAGGCACCGTAGACATTTGAGCTACTTCTTCATCCAATTTTCCTGTGCCTTCTGGCCCTACTCTGGCCCAGTCACATTTATATCACTTCCATTTGATGATGAACTATTGTTGCACATAGCCAACTTTATGACTTGAAGGGTCAGACAGCACCCAGTTCATTATGGATATCTTCAGCCTCCTGGTAACCTGGTGTCCCACGGTTCAACATTCATATTCTGCTAAGGCCCAGTAGCAGGTCGGAAGCTGCTTCTCAAAAGGAGAGTAGTTACCTGCAGACAACTGCAGGGCTTGCTCCAGAATCCCAAGGTTCTTTGCTATAATTCACAGATAGGAGCTTGCCAGAGGATTCAAACAGCATCTTCACCTGCCACTGACACCTCATTTACCATTGGGTCTGCTGAGTCATATGGCCTAAGTGGTACAACAGCCTGGATAGCTGCTTGAACGTGCTTCAGAGCCCATCTCCTGTTCAGGGGCCCACTCAAAAGTAGCAGCTTTTCAAGTTACTTGATAAATTGATTGAAGTAACACACCCAAGTGGGGGATATGCTGCCTCCAAAATCCAAATAGGCCTACGAGGTGTTGCGCTCCTTTCTTGGATGTAGGAGGTGCCAGAGGCAAGAATTTATTCTTCACCTTAGAAGGGATATCTCTGCATGCCCCACACCACTGTTATTCTAAGAATTTTACTGAGGTGGAGGGCTGTTGAAGTTTAGTGAGACTTATTTCTAAGCAGCTGACAAACAAACGATTCACCAACAAGTCTAGAGTGGTTGCCACCTCTTTCTCACTGGGCCCAATTGGCATAATGTCATCAATATAGTGGACCACTGCTATACCCTGCAGAAGAGAAAGAAAATCCGGATCCCTATGGACCATGTTGTTACACATGACTGCAGCATTGTTGATATACCCTTGAGGCAGCACAGTAAAAGCATACGGTTGACCTTTTCAGCTAAAAGTGAATTGTTTCTGATAGACCTTATGGATGGGCATGGAGAAAAACGCATTAGCCATATTAATAACAGCATACCAAGTAGCAGGAAACATGTTAATCTGTTCAAATAAGGAAACCACTTCGAGTATGGCAACTGCAATTGGTGTCATCACCTGACTAAGTTTACGATAATCCACCATCATCCTCTGAGTTCTGTCTGTTTTCTGCATTGGCCAAATAGAGAAGTTGAATGGAAATGTGGTGGAAACAAGCCCTGCAGGTCTTTGATGGTGGCATTAATTTTTGCAATACTCCAGGAATGCACTATTGTTTCTTATTTACTATTTTCCTTGATAAAGGCAATTCCAATAGCTTTCATTTGGCCTTTCCCACCATAATAGCCCTCACACCACAGGTTTGGGAACTAATATGGGGATTATGCCAAGTGCTAAGATATCGATCCCATTTATGTGTTCTGGAACTGGGGAAATGTCTACAGGATGAACCTGGGAATACACGGGGCCTGCAGTGAGGTGGACCAGAGCTAACACTCCATTGGTCACCTATTATTGGTTCACAATAATGTCTCGGATGTCCTGGAATTAGTGTTAGCTTTGAGCCGGTGTCTAGTAGTTCCCGAAATGTCTAATCATTCTCCCTTCCCCAGTGCACAGTTACTCTAGTGAACAGCTGTCGGTCCCTTTGGGGAAGGATGGGAGAAATATTTACAGTATAACTCTTCTTTAATGCATCTGGGTCCTTCCTCACGGGGACCCAACCTCCCCTTGGTTTAAGGGTTACTGGGTCTGTGAACTGACAGCAGTCTAGAAATTGATTGAGGGAACATGCTTGCTATTACTGCTATTTGAGGTAGATGTTTGCTCAGTTGCCCTGGATATTTTTTTCTATATAAATCCAACAGAAATGTAGTAGGCTTTCCATCTATTTCACTCTGGGTACACCACATGTGTCAGGCCATTCCAATCACTGATTTGCCTGTGCTGTAGATTACAGTAAGTACACCCACCCTGAAGTTGGCAGTTAACTGCTGCCACTCGGCCCCTGCCGCTCTGAGATCCAATCATTTAACTATTGTAGTTGTGTGGCTGCCATGTGCTCTCTAAGGTCTAGCACACAGAGAAGAGCGAGGACAGGGCCTTCAAAGATGCTGGCAGTCACCTCACCACTCAGTTGCTTACAGGCATACCGAAGGGTTCCCAGTCGGGTCCTCTGAGTCTGGGTGAGTTGGATTCATCGGGCATATACTCTTCAACATCCCCATTTCCCTAAGCCTTTGAATGCCCTCTTCAACAGAAAACCAAGAAATATCAAGCATTTCCAGCTCACTCACAGTGGGCCATTTTTCAATCCGTATTTCTGAAAACCAGCCTAATAAACTATCTGTACCTCCTTTAACTTTGGGAGCAATAACACTAAATCCTGAAACCCTGCTCAATGGACCCATATCAAGGAACACAGACTGATCCAGTTGTATATTTCTTCCACCATTTTCACACATCCTTCAAATCCAGTCCCATACTTGTTCCCCAGAACTCTTCTAATAAGAATTAGAAAAATCAGGAAGTTTCTTGGGTGTGCATCACACTTCCTCATGAAACATACTGTGGACCTCACCCCTAGGGGCTTTCTGAGACTTAATCCTGCTAATACACCTAGAGGAAAAGGTAGGTGTGTCCTCGGGGACATCAGTATTGTCCTGCCTGGTAATGCATCAGGGGTTTCCTGAGTCTCTCTGTAGGCAACACAGAATTAGTCACCTCAGGTACAAATGGAGAAATCAGCAGCACAGTGGGCTGGGTTGAGTAACGTCTGCTGCTGAGGGTGGGGAAACCCCCTTTTCTGGCGAAACAACCTCTTCAGGACTTACGGGGTACTCACCCTCTCCCTGCTCTTGTCACATATCCCAATCAATAAGATCCTATTCCTTCCTAATTAGTACCCTTATTTTAATTACTGATACCCTTCTGAGCAATGGCATGGTAGTTCAGCTAATCCGATTATGAGGACTTGAGCTTGAGTTTCAGCAATCTCAGCGCTGTGGCTAAAGGAGAGAAGATTTTCCTCCAGGCCATGCTTAAGTGCTCTCAGGGTGTTTATGCGTATCTCTAGTCTGGAGTTGGAATCTCTGAGCTCATCGTTCTCCTTCACTAGTTTGTCCAAAGATACTAAGAGTAACCAGCCAATGTCATCATTTTTTTATTTTTTCAGAAGTTTTCAAGCATACGATGTACTGAATCACCAAATGCATCACACCTCACAAGTGGGGAACCAAGGTAATCAAAAGGATCCACTTTCTGTTCAATTTAAACAATGCACACCATGGATTATTGATTCTTTCTACATTATTAGAAAGATGAACCACAGCAACTTTATGGAACTAGGTAACCAACTCCAGAAATCACTAGATACCTTAGAGAAGACCATTGTTGTAATTATGTCCATTGAGAACCACTCCTGTTACCACAATTTGTGTTAGTTTTGGTTCTACAAAAGGCAAAATTGACAGAAATTATAAGAAAATAGGAATCTATTTAGAAGACTTGCAACTTTGATGTGAGAGATCATCCAAGATGGCTGTCTGCACACGTTAGAGCTGGAGGGTTTGATGGCTGCTCAGCCATGAGGTAGAACTCCCACCTGGGACTGCAGGACAGCTGTGAATCTCTGTTCAAGGACCAATGACGAAGACAGAAGACTGAAGATCAGTGGTGGGTAGACAGGTGCAAGTCAAGACTGGAGTAAATTTGTGATGAAGATCCGTGGCCTGTGTCAAGCAAGTCAGGTCCATAATGGCATCCATAAAAAATCAAAAATGCAAGAGCTTTTATAGTGGAATATGCTGTTAAAATATTTCTTCTTTCTTCCTTTTGTACAGTTTGAGCTCCAGGTTGGGGCTCCCACATGCGGGTGGGTGTTGTTCCTTCATCTGCTGGCCCACAAGTCACTCTGAAAAACCTATAAACTCCAATTCAGGTGTGATTCCTAATTGCCTCAAGTTGACATAATCTCTTCCATGGTCATACTCCAGAAAGGAGAAAAAGTACCTCCTGTGATCAGAACTATTACTGGCAGAGGTGTCTTTTAATTTTGAAAAATACTCCAGAGACCCAAGGAAACAGCAAGTTAAAAGGAGATTCCATCAGAATAAAAGTGAACAATCCCTTTTCTTGTTCTCTAACTTAAGCTACCAAGTATTAAGAGGAAGGACAAGAGGAGTAGTTCCATGCAATCTGGAAGAGGCAGACCACTTGTGAGGCACAGCACTAGACTGACTACAACCTTTAAAGAGGATAAGGGAACTACTCAACTAAAAGATTCTCACACATCCTTCTTCATGTGAATCATGTAAAATCTACAGCAATTGGATACTTGAGTTCACTATGGATAAACATGCATGGCACATTTGAAAAACATTTTCACTCTTGACTTGATTAAAATGAACTCGGTGTCAGGGAAATGCAGAAATGAAGTCATGCCCGCCTCCTAGCTGGGAAACAGTTTGTCTCAAGCTTACTGTTTTAGATAAGGTGTTTGAGATTCAACAGAAAATCAGAAGACATAATAAAAAAAGTGGGAAGAATGCTTCCATCTCTGAGAGCAATAAACAGATCAGAATCAGATTGACAGATTTTAGCTATCTTGCAGGGGATTTGAATAAATACAATGAATATATTAAAAACTCAAATAGAGGAGACAAATAACTTGTGAGAACAGATGGATCATTCCACACCATTTCTCAAGACAGAGAAAGAAGATATGGTAAAGAAAAGAAAGAAATGGTAAATATGTAAAACACCACAACAGAGAGATGCTATACCCTCAGCGAATTCATTGATTGACTTCACAGCTATTACAACAACCTTGATAAATACCAATAACAATTACTATATTGAAAAGCTAAGAAAAATAGACAATGGAGTACTATGCTTCCACAAAAAGAGATAGATTTGAAGATTTGCATGGAAATGACCTCAATTTGACACCATCATGCTTAGTGAAGTGAGCCAAACACAAAAGATTAAATATGACATGGTTCCTCTAATATGAGAAACCCAGACTCCAGACATTGTATAGAACCAAATGGGTGTGATTGTGAAAGTTAGTGGGGGGGGTGGGAATGGGGGAAAGGTGAGGGAGGCCAAAAACGGGAAGGATAAGGGATTGCAAAGTTGACATGATACATTTATGTACAAATATTCAAGGTCATTTTAACTATTATGTATCTCATATACATGATATATAAATTATATGTAATATATATTATTTAATTCATATATAATACACAAAAAATATATACTATGCATATGTGATACTAATAGTTATATTATCTATCTATATGGAAATAAAGCTAAGAAAAAAGAAAAACACCACATCTCTAATAGTTGTGAGACAATATCAAATGGTTTAAAACATTTATTTTTAAAATAACAAGACATTAGATAAGACATGGGATAAGCATGGAAAAGAACAAATGTTTTTAAAATTAATGACAGAGACTAACCTAAAAATCAAAGCTCAAAGAGTAAAAATTAGAATAAAAGCAAGAAACAAAATCCTAACTATATTATATTCCAACTGAGGAGAATGAAGTAAAGAAAACTCTAAAGGTGACAGAGGAAAATAAGTCATAATACATGCGGGGAGAAAAAGACATAGAAGTTAGTGTGCACTTCCTTAGTCATGCAAGAATAACTGCAATAGAATGATACTTGGAAGGGCTGCAAGGAAAATATCAACAAAATTACAAAACAAAATGAAAAAAAGGGCTGTGTCAACTCAGAATGCAATAGCCACATTTCTCATAGAAACAGAAACTTGTGCCAGTTTCTTTTGGGAAAGATATAGAAATCAATGATGAGAACCCCATAATTTGTATTGTAAATTTCATTGGGGCAAGAAATTATATGCAATAAAATAAACTGATTTGGGATTTGAGAAAAAAAATCCCAGAAACTTGGACTTTATTGTACCAGCAAATGACACTAAGAGAAAGTTCTTCAGACTAAAAGACTGTGACCCAAACAGGAAAAAATAAAAAGAATTATGGTACGGGAAAGAGCATTGTGAATTAAAAAAAAAAAGAAATACAACTATCTTTTGAGGTTTTTATACTAATTTGGAATTGTCTATGAAAAATATTACAATGTATAGTATACACACACACACACACATATACATAGATATAGATATAGATATAGATATAGATATATAATTAAAATTGTTATATCACTACCTTAAGAGAAGGGAGGAAAGGATTGAAAATATATTAATGCATTTTTTACATGTTTCTTTTTTTCTTTCTTTTTTCTTTCTTTTTTCTTTTCTGAGACAGGTTTTCACTCTGTGGTCCAGGCTGGTCATGAATTCACTTCAAAGCCCAGGCTGGCCTTGGACTCATGGCAATCCTCCTGTCTCAGCCTCCCGAGTACTGGGATGACAGGCGTGAGCCACCATGCCCAGTTTATGTGGTGCTGGGGAATCAAACTCAGATACTTTGTGCTTGGCTGAGCACTTGCTCAAGCGCTTTAACCGCTGAGCCATTCCTCCAGCCCCTATTTCTCTCTCTCTCTTTTTTTTTGATTGACTGGTGTTTCCAAATTTTGGATACTTGGAATATTTTTAATTGTTTCCATAGGTTCAATAGCTACCTGTTGTAACCAGATATAATTGGAAATATTGGCTATTGACCATGACTTTGGCTAAATTGTCATATTTGAGAATGTTGTACACAAAATTGGATCTGATCACACAATTTTAAGAAAGTACAGTTGACCTTATGGAGCCAACGCTTACAAACTGCTCCTAGGAAGACTGGCTTGATACCTCATGGTGCTTTTAGCCTCCAGATGTCAAAGTAAAGTTATTTCCAGGTAGGCAAAGTAATCTCGCGGCATTTAAAGGATGTTTAGAGAAGAAGCTTACTCACACGATCAATAGATAACGTAGATAGAATATCGTGACAATTTTTTTTTAACACATTGACCTTGAGAAACTTTAGAAGGGGCAATACAGAGACATTTAAAAATCTGGGAAGCTGAGCATGGTGGTGCACTTCCTATAAGTATAGAACTACAAGAGGCAGAGGCATCTAAAATGGCAACTTACCAATATGATGAGACCCTATTTCAAAATAAAAAGTAAAATATACTGTGAATGTAGCTCAATGTGAAGGCTGAAAGCAGTCTTAGACTTGCATGGCGAGTTGTTCCTTTGTTATTCTATTTTATAATCAAAATAACCCTACAATAATTATTTTGATATAAAAGCAGAATGACTGCAGAGAATGATTTAATAGAGTACTGAGCAAACAATTGTGTTCTGAGATTCTGGCCCCTTTCAAAGGTCTTTGAGGAACACTTTCAGTTCTTATCAAATTTTTGACTGTTCCTGTTTCTTTTCTTGCTATAACTCTTCAATCTAACATTTCCATTTTTTTTCATACACTCCTGATTTGGCATTATTGCAAACTAAAACTTGAGTGGCAGAATGTTACTGGGACTCGAAGTTCTTTGTAGCTGGCTCTTTCTCTCATCATATGTCCTCCAAATTGTGACCAGTTGCCTGGGAATAAATTCAAAGGAACCTTCAGTGTAACAGCATGTGTATGTGGCAGCCAATAACACTCAAGCCTGGTAACTTCATGGCTGGTAACATCTCTCCCTGGGCTGTCCATTAAGTTATCCAAACTCCTAAACTTCTTCTGTGACTCTGGACAGTATACCACAAACGTATCTGAGGTCTTCAGTAATATCAAAAACACAGAAAATGTAAATGGGGAAAGCTGCTGGATTATCACAGCTGTCCTCTGTTCACCATCTAAAGACATATTGAGTCCACTATACAAGACTGTTATTCTTTGGTGGTCTATCTAGACTCATAAACTAAATGTATGATTTGTTCCAGACATTAATCATTTGGTTTTATTTTTCTTCTGTAGAGAAATGCCTGACTGATCACTCCATTCAGCAAATATCACCTATACTAAGCCTCAATAACAGTACTTCAACAATAGAAACCTGAAATAAACAACACTGACAGATTCCTTCAATTATTCTTGGACACCCGGATTTCTCAAAGAACATAACAGATTTGGCTGAAATTGAATAAATGCTCCCTCACACTGACTACAGTTAAAACAAGTTTTTCTCCTAATCCCCAGCTCCCAATCTCTAACCTATTCATGTACATTCTTTAGTTATTTCTGTATTCATATGTTTGCAATGTTAACATTATTTCTTCCATGAGTATTTGTCATACTGAAACTTTTTATATGTGTCATATTAAAACTTATATTAAGGAAAGTTTTTAATAATAATGAGAGAATAAAAGCATACTGAGATTGCTTCATTGTGAAGGTGGGAGACACAAGCGCTACTGTGTAAAAAAAGAGAAAAGGCAGGCAAAGTCAGGCCCAACTTCCTCACATATTTCCTTCTGAGCTTTGTTTTAATGAAGACGCCACCACGGTAGTCCAGTCCTAGTTTGAGTACTGTTACTTCACCTCCTATAACATACGGATGCACGTGTGTTCTTCGTTCATTTTTTTCTTAAAAATATAATTTATATCAAAAAGTTAATATCGAGGGGATCATTTTGTTTTATATCTTACATATTCAAAAGCCACCTGAGAGAGGAGTCCAAGTGCAATGCATGGTACGTGTACCCACCGCTAGTTCCATTTTCTCAAAGCACAGGTCCTTAATTGGATCTGTTTCCCTTAAGTTTCTCAACTGATGTGTGAACCCAGAAAAGTCCCATTTTCTGAAAAGTTGAGTGTTCTTAATTGAATTCACTATCAATCCAAATTATAGAACCAAATAGTTTTATTAATAATCTATTATATTTGCCATTAACTCAAAATATCATGGATGCTTTTTTTGTCTACTCATTTTACTAATTACATTTAGGCACAAGATAATTATATTTTTTCATAATTATAGTAAAGATGAAGATAAATATAGTTGCAATGTGAATAATGACATTGTGCTAAGTCATTCTAAAAATACTCTGGTAAATATTTTTAAGAGTAATATAGAGTAATTTCTTTTTAAATTGCTGTTTTTATAATTTAGTTTTCCATGAAATACAGATATGTCTTCATTAGGTTATGTTAACATCATGTGTGGCATTTTCTGGATGTAAATTTCAATGTTTATTTTTTATCATCAAAGTAATTTCTTTATCACAAATCAATAAACTCTTTTACCAATTTCATTTAGCAAATTCTGTAATAAAACTTCAGGACTGGAGGCTGAAGGAATCGCATACTGGCTAGAGCACTTATTCTACTATTACAAGACCCTGAGTTCAATCCCCTAACACCACATAAGCCCGGCATGGAGGTACAGGCCTATAATCCCAGACTTGGGATGCTAAGGCAGCAGGATTGCCTTTAGTCCAAGTATAGCCTGGGACACATAGTGAGTTTATGAGCAGCCTGGCTGCAGACCAAGACCCTGTCTCAAACAAACAGACAAGAAAACCTTTCAGGACTTTCCAATACAAAGTCATGACAGGGCAAATAAGTGTTCTAAGTATCATAGAAAAAAAAATACACACACACACACACACACACACACACACACACATATATGTATATATACATATATATATGTGTGTGTGTGTTTGTGTATAAACATATAGGTTTTAATCATGTATATATACATATAACCTGTATAAATAATTTATATTCTATATATTTTTAATCATGTATTTAAACATTCCTCTAGTTTTATTTTCAGACTACTTTACTTTCATTGGAAAAGTCAATGTGCTTAAAGTTAGCCAAAGCAATAAATTTGCTTTGAACTGGCCCCTTATGGTTCATAAAATATTTACCATGTCCCAAAATGTCAAAATATTTTAGCCTACTGTTTTCAAAAAGTGTGATTTATCATGCTGCCAAGAAGGAGGATTTAGGTTCTCTCTCTGGAGCATATAATAAAAATAAACTGATATTTCAAATTTATGATTGTATTTAAAATCTCTGAAACTAAATTTCATTTTACCTTTCTGTTCTATTATATAGTGACTTTTGTATTATTAAGAATTATATCTAGTACACATTTTATTCTAGAAGTATAAACTAAAAGTTCCTGGAAATAGAGTTATGCTAAGAAGACAGTCTAATTTATAAAAAATCTATTTTATTTTTACATTTAATAACAATCCACTGCACATGCAGAAGGCCAGAGCTCTAACACAACAATATGGAATAAACTTTTTTCTTTCAATCCACTTGAATTTCAGATACGCTTTTTCTCTACTCATTTATGATAGGCTAAAAGGAAGAATGACTTTTTACAGGTCAGAGGTAGTGAGCAGGAAAACATAGAATTTCAGGTACTTTTTGGTGGGCTTCAAAGCAGCAAGACTCCCCCTGGTGGAACAAGTACTGTGTGCTTTCAGACCCAATGACAGTTTTCAAGGTCTGATTCTCTTTGGCTCTGGGCAAGTTCCGTAATGAGGCGATAAAACAAAAGCTGGGCACTAGAGTCATGTGTTCAGTAGTGTTTGTTCTTCTAATGTTTAACACAGACGCACGAATGCCCATGACTACTTCCTTGGAAATGTGAAGTTCTAGTTTCAAATTTTCTCTGAATAATTAATGAATGTTTGAAATCCAGAATTTTGAATCACTGCAAAAACAAACAAACAAACAAACAAACAAACAAACAAACAAACAAAAAACAGGTAAGGATAGTTTTCCTGAGATGTCTTCCAAATGAAGAAGATTATCTTATAGAAGTGAAATGATTAATACAAAGAATGAAGTTTAAATAAACACAATGTAGAATTTTAAATGTATTTGTGAATATTACTTTTCCTTGTACATAGTAGGTATCTGGATTAAGAGAAAAAAAAAATCTAATCTACTATGAATATTGTAAAGTAAAAATGTGAGTTATTATAATATACTGATATATTTACATATTTATAAATGTTAATACTATGATTTGAGAAAAGTTCAATTTAAGCATCACTTTGATGGATTAAGTTATTTATTGATTTAAAATATAATGTTAACTCAATGATATTGTACTGGAACTATTTTAATTAAAGTTTGAAATTAGACGTATATCTCTCACTCTGTGCAAAAAGCAATGAAAAAAAAAAAAAACCAAAAAATGAAAGAGATGAAAAGAAAGCTACTAGAAGAAAACACTTCAAAATACCGACACAGAGAAAAGATTCCTGAAGGGGTCTCCAAAAGCACAGGAAATGAAAGGAAGGGTTGACCAAAGGGTTTGTATCAATTTAAAAACCTTCCAAGGGAAGGAAAACTCAACAGAAAGAAGTAACAGCCTATTAAATGAGAAAAAAGTCTTTGCAAGCGATTGATTTGCCATGAGATTAATATCCAGGATATATGAAGAACTCAGTGAACAATGAAAACTCAAGTAATCTAATGAAAAGTACATAAGTCATCTGAGCAGACACTTTTCTAAAGAGGAAATATAATTGGATAGCATTACAAAAAATACAAATAGAGAGTATTTTGGTTTAAGGCATGCCTAAAATATTTCAATAATAAAATGTAAATATGGATAGGATATTAGAGAATATTCAAAATGTTATGAATAGCGATATGTTATGACAAAAATAATGCTCAAATCATTCAGGGATGTATACTTATATTATATTGATGTTTTATATGTAATTTTATAATTTCTATAGTAAAATAAAATACTAAGTGATGTGAATGCAGTATTCTGATAGATTTTTGAATGTATGAAAGATTTCTTAGAGAGATACCAGTTCCTACATAAAGACAAACAGAAACCCCACCTCTACTTTCACTACCAATGTACCTGAATTACAAGTAAATATCTTCCTTCTGAGAAAACAATTGACTTAAGCCATTTCTTCGTGGTTTCTATAGTATATTCAAGGATCATGTCACTTCAAGTTTCACGATATTTTCCACATAAGAGAATGACATGCGATACTGCCTCCCTCTTTTTTTAAAACAAGTTAGGGAAACTTTGAAAATAAAAAGACTATTTTTTTTGAAAAATTGGACCAAACTCAAATGAAAAATATATGATCAAGGATTTTAAACAAATATTTTTGAACAGAAAGAATTTTGAAAATATGGACATGTACATTTCTTCTTAGAAGCTATATTTCATAAAATCTATGTTGGTTTACTACCTCATATCATTCAACAGTAAATTTCATAGTCTGTTGATAATACTTTACAGTGAGTAGAAAGGAAATTTTCAATCTATAGAAAAAATCATTATCACATAGCTTTTATCATATGTGGTAAAATTATACGACTAATTAATATATCTTTCATATTAACTGAGTAAAATTTTTCTTAAAGAATGTAAAAAAACATGAAATATGTTGCTATACCTTTCTACAACTTAAATTAAAGCTTTCTGGTCCTCGAAGAATATCAGAAAAATAATTAAAGCATATCTGTGACCTGGGGGTGATATCTTAGCCTCAAAAATTATTAGTTTTTAAGTGTCTAGAGCATATAGAAAAAGCAAAGAGACAAAAACCATAATATCTATGACAAAAAAGTAAATAAATAGGCAAAATATCTGAATAGTAACTACAAACTTCAAAAATGTTGGAAGTAAATAAGTAAAACTTGACTGAATTTATAAAATCTCAGGGAAATGCATACTAAACCAACATCTTTCTTTTCTCATTAATAAAACTGTAAAAATCCGATGATTTGAAGAATTAAAGATAATGAAGAACAGCAAAAATGTTCCTATAATATCGGTAGTTTCTAGAAAGTGTATGATGTTTAAAATTTTCCATAAACTTTCTAAAATTGAGGAAGGTTGTATTTGTTAGAACATATTTCAAGAGTTTGGAAATACTCCAATTGTTTTTATGTTCAAATCTGAATAGTTTTCAAGCAAGATATTAGTAATTTTTCATAGTTTTTATGATGGTGTCTTTCTTTGTAGGAGTGTTTGGGAAAAATTATATCCACTCGTGGTTTGGTACTTAAGACATATTGTTAGAGTTTTTGATTGATATATTTCAGTGAATAACTGAGAGTCGGTGAGAAAAATTAACCCTGACTTTCTGTACTATGGACACAGGAGTCAACATTCTCAATTAAACTTTTGGAGATTATTTTAGAGTTATATGAAAACAAATAAGTAGGTTGGGTCTAGAATTCAAGTTCAAGGTGGTTAACAAAGGCATTGGTGATATCTTAGTCACTTGCCTACCTCAAAAATAGAATTATTGATGTCCACAATTTAACTGGAGAAAAGTTCGTTTTAGCTTACAGTTTAGAGGTCTGAGTCCTTCTGCTGGCAATTTGGAAGGATGGCCAAATGACCTGGTGGCACACAGCTTCTCTTGGGTTGGAAAAGGAATTACACAGATTGGGGAGAGAGAGCAACAAAACTTTATCCTTCTAGGTCACACCCTGAGTCACCCACTCTTCCCTCCTCCCGTCAGGCCCAACCTCTCAACAGCACAACATAAATAGATTGATACCCTTGACCCAATTGACTCACCCAAACCATGAAATTTCAAACACATGCATGAACATTTCAGCTTCAAATCATAACGGAAGTGTTTCCATTTCTGTGACGATCTACCCCAGGCCACAATTTCTTGGGGGACAAGCTAGAAGAGAGCTTATTTATTTTTTTTCAAAGCAAGAAAATAACTCCAGACAAAGCCAGCATACACCCTAAAAGCTTCTAGCTTCTCTGTAGTTTGCACAGATGTAGCTCTGAGCAGTTGGCCTCACGCTAGGTAGCTCTAGTGCTGAGGTGAAAGAAAACACCATTGTTTCCTTAGGAATGGAGGTTTAATGCTTAGGTACTATGAAATATTCTTACTTTGTTTTTTTTTTTTCCCTAAGCCTTATAAAAATGCCAAATCCAGTACAGAGACAAATAATGTGACTGATTGGCACTATGAGCCTTAGTTTGCTAAACCCAGATTGTTCAAAGGTAGGGCTCCATGATCAATTCATACTTTTATTTATTTATTAATTCTAAATATTAAGAACTGCAAAATAAATACTTTATGTGGTATATATCTATTACCTATTTAATATTTAAAAATTAAAGAAAAATTTTGCATTATTAAATATTGCACTAAGAAACCCACCATATGTTAACATTTTAATTAATAAATAAGTTATAATAATAATAAATAAAAAGAATGAACTTACACTGTTTATTATTTTTACAAATTTTTACAAATTTTGAAGACCTGTCTTTTAAAAGGCAGAATCTCATCTATTCCTGCCTTGGTTTGCTATATAGACTCAGAATTTTTTTTCCATTTTATTGATATGTATAAGCGCAAATTTTAAGGTTTACCATGAAGTTGAGCATTTTGTGCACCTGAGTATCTTGTCACGGTGACAAGGACTTTCCCACTCTCCTTTTGTCCCTCTTCCTACCCACTCCTCCCTCCTTCCTCACTCTCACCCCCTGTTTCACTCTGTTTTTCATGTTAAGTTCCATGAGATAACTGTGATCTGGGTCTCTCATATCAGAGAGACCATTCGATGATTCACCTTCTGCTTCTGACTCACTTCACTAAGCATGATGTTCTCAAGCTTCTTCCATTTGCCTGCAAAAGCCTCCACGCTGTTGGACTTTGTAGATGCATAGTATTCCATTGTGTATAAATACCACAGTTTGTGTATCCATTGGTCTGTTGATGGGTATTTTGGTGACTTCCATATTTTAGCCATTGTTAGTTGTGCTGCTATGAACATGGGTTTACATGTATCTCTGTTCTGTGTTGTTTTGGCCTCTTATGGAAATAGACTCAGAAATTTGACTATACATTCATGAGAGAGGAACACAAAAGTGTGAATAGCAATTAATATTATTGTGAAAATATGTTTTACCTCTTTGTTCCCTTCAAACAAAACAGTATGTAATAAGCTACTTTGCTAAAACAGAACAACACATGTGAATGCTGAGGAAAAAGTGCTACCAAATCAATCCCACTTTCATTTTGCACCATTCAGAACTAATACTTGTCCCAAAAAGCAGGCTCTTAGCACAGCCAGACCTCCTCCCAATTTTCTTTGCATTTCCCACAATTATATTCCAAGCAACTTTGTATTCTTTTCCTACATTTCATCTTAGACTTTACTAGAAATGGATTTTACATCCTGTAATATTTCTAAACATATTCTGAGCTTTATCCAACATCTAATTGGCCAGACCAATTGCGTATGAATTTAATGCCTCTCCTTTTTTTCCCTCTCATTTGATCAATAAAAATGTCCTCTAACTTCTTTCCAGGTATTCCTGATGATTGTAGTTTGGCATTTATTTATTTTCCTGTTACAATGTACTATTTTCCTCCTTTGGTACTTTATATTCATCTGTAATATTATTTCCTATAATGCGTTGTACTACCAGAACTGAAAACAAAAAAAAAATGAGTTTGTGTTTCTACAGTAACATATTTCTTTAAATATTTTATACCTCCCCCAATTAAAGTCTCAGAAACTAGCAAAGATTCCCGTTATAGACCCTCAACTAAGAAGATGATAACAATTAGGTGATTGTCAACTAGATACTGGCCAGGGTGTCGATGATAGTGAGGAAGCATCAGTACAATCTAATCCTACCTTGAATAAATGCAAAGTCTTGTTGAGACAAAGAACATAATATTCTTGCATTAGTGACATCTATAATAGTAATATCTAAGGTGACAATTGCACATTAAGTCCTTTAAATTTCATGTCCTTTGAGTTTCTAGGATTAAGTATCCTGACTTCTCTGCATTTGGGATTGTTGGCCAATGTCTGCCATCAGTAACTCAGACCTGTAGCTATGTCTGGATAAAGTTACTCTCTCAAAGTTCTCTCAGATTATCTATCTATCTATCTATCTATCTATCTATCTATCTATCTATCTATCTATTTTTCTATCTACCTGTCCTTTATCTTCATTATTTAATCCATTAATTCCATTTTCTTACTTTGCCCAGTGGATTTTGTTTTTCAGCAATTGTTAGCTCTGTGGAGAGATAATTATAGCTTCCAGAAATTAAAATTAAGTATAAGCTGAAAGAACTTTCCTGTAAAAACTTTGCTCATAGGCAGCATGTTTAATGCAACCAAAGGAATCTTAGACTGATTTTCTAATTGTGCAAAATGCATTTATTAAAAAATGGAAGGGAGGGAAAACATTAACACACAAACTGTCCTAGTTCTGAAAGGTACCCACTCTCTAGCACACAATCACACATGTACTCTTAAAAATAAAAAAAAAAAATCTGCAGCAAGTTATGAAATACTTGGATTGCATGAAGAATGAAGATTTTAATGAGTGAAGGAAAAAGGAAAACAGAACCCCAGACAAGAACACAGGAGAAGGGAAGGCTGCTTGAAGCTGGTCACAGGACTCGTTAAAAAATCTATGGGATTATATTCATGCATTCATGCATTAAATGTGTTAGCATTTCAAGTAATGTTGAATCAGTCCATAATGTTCTTGTTATATTTGTTAATTCTTGTTTTGTCTTCAGAATATTAATTAAATTATGTACTTGCTACAAGAGCTCATTACTAAAATTTATGTTAGTTAGTGTTTAGATAGTTATGTGTAGAATGTAAACTGCTATTAATAATGAGGCTATTTCAATGATGACTGTCTTTGATATGCATGCTATTTGTAATACACATATTACATTATTCATGATATCATACCTTATTATAAATTATCTTGGATCTCCTACAATGTATGTATTTTGTAATTTTAAGATCTGAATAACTATTAAAGTTAATTGCATCTTTAGTGTAAATAATATCCTTTAGTTTTTTAATTATAAAATAATAGAGAGAGGCTCTGCAATGAAGCATATTGAGTTGAATCTCCATTTGATTTTTTTTCAAATCCTCTAAAACTTGATTTTAAATAAATTGTAACAATAAATATTTATGTAGTCATAGAATATTCTCATTAAATAGAACCTCTTCTAAACTATGATTAAAATGGATATAAGCATTAAAATTTCATTAAAATATTATCATATGTTAGATTAATACAAATTATTTTTAACAACAAAATACAGGTTATCCCAACCTGATGACGCTTCCATGCTAAGATATATACAATTTATTTCTAGCTAAAGAAAAAATTTATTGAATTGTGCAGTCATATAGTTTTAGTGGAAAATAATAGAGAATTAACCATATTTATTAAATTAACAGTGATTTACAATTTGAATAAAGGTATCTTTGTGAAAATAGGATATTTAGAGTTAAAATGCAAACAATTTACAATTATTTTACAGTATATCTTTTAGGTTCCAATGTGAAACAATCTCTCTTTAGAAAGTAGAAGTTATAATTTAATAAGAGACTTCACTGATATTTATAAGTCCTGACCTTCCATTTCTTTTATAATTTTCTGATAACTTCCCTAAAGCAATTAAACTTTTTGATCTGTAAAACAAATATATCATGTTATAAATAGAAATATTATGTAATTACCTAAAATAGCGGCTGACCTATGAAAGTTATATTTCCTTTTCATATGAAAATCTCAAGCATCTGAGGAGAATTAAAATGCAATATGTTTTAGCCTCCCAAATGAAGGTATGCTATCATTGTGATATGAATAACAAACCTCTTCGTAGTTTCAAGCGATGCCTTCCGGGAAATGTTCTATGATGCTTATGTGAAATATCTTGCACATGCTTTATTCCGTTAACATTTGCAAAATTTGGTCTTCATCCTCATGAGCCTTCTGTTTTGTTTAAGGCCGAATAGGGTAAATGTTGGTGAAATCTCATTAGCATCAAAAAATACCAAATTGATCAGATAGTAATTCAAAGGCAAATACACATGGCCTTGTTATTGAGCTAGCTAGATTTTCTTCTAATAGTTAAAAAATATGTTCTCTAATTATGTGTTCAAGCTCTTCTTGCTGAACTCTATTTAAAATGAAAAAAAAATTCTTTTATTTTCTTACATGTATCTCATTTAACAAATTTATTTAATATATTGCTAATAACGTTTATTTTACTTAGAATGTTTTTCTACAATCTATTTCCTAAAAAGGGAACAGTTTATTACTGAGGTACTTAAAACATAGTGTATCTATTTCTTCATATCAACTGCATGTTATCAAAAACCTGTATTCTCATTCTGTCAATTTTATGAATATCATGTTGATGAAAGAACAAATCAATCTTTTTACAATATTAATATCAGATTAGCACACCCCCTTGATTTTTTGCATTGTTGCAAGTGTGTTTATTTTGGTGCTAAAAATAAACAAATCAAAATCAAGTATTTCTAGTTCACAATTCTAAGTCAAATTAAGTTAAATTCTTTTTTGGTGGCACCAAAAAGAAGTGTCACTAAAAAGTGATTTAAAATGGAGTTTTATAATGTGTGTATAAAACACTTATATCTTTAGATGTATCTTGATATAAGTTAGATGAGGTATTTTGATAGTACAATATGAAATGGCAAAAATATGAAGTCTTTCAATTCTGAATTTAATACTGATTTTGTCAATTTCTAGCTACCTGAAGCTCAAATATTATCTAGTATAAGAGAATTTCAGTGAAATCATCTAAATGTCTAACTCATGAATTGTATTTGTATCAAATTGTCAAAAGTTGAATAAAAAACATTGAATGCATACTTACTAAATGGGATTTATTCAATGTTACTATGAACTAACAATAATATATAAATTATTTTTATACAAAATCAGCAAATGATATAAACTAAGAAAATATTTAAATATATTTCATAATTCTAGCTGCAGAAGTAACATATTGTTTCTGCTGCAATGTGGGTTACAAATTATTTCAAATTTTATTTTATGTCATAGAAACAATTTTCACATATTGGATATGGAGTATTTTACATAATTTTCTAATATTCTTTGATACTGAGAAACTAGAATTTAATTTATTTCATTTGAAAAAATAGTGGTATATACAAGGATGCCTAACAGTATTTATTTGGAAAATATATAAAGAGACACAGGTAAATAAAAATGATCGAGCACACATAAGAAACTGGATAGAAAGAATACCTGTCAGAAGAAATGTGGATATAGTCATGTACAATATTAAAAATTTATACTATACTATATAAAGACAAAATTATATAAAAATTCATATGTCAAGAACACGCAGAATTGTGCTTAAGAAATTACAAATCCCAATAATGCAAGATCAAGAATGAAAGAACGAGCAAGAACCTTGGAAAGACAAATATTCCTCCCTTCCGCAGTGGTTTAATGGAGTTGATCTGTAGAATGTAAATGGGATACATGTATACCTGTGCTCATATTGGACATGTGAGATTAGAAAACTCATGGCCTCACTGGCCCAAATTGATCCTTATAGTCTAAATCTATCCTGACTTGACAGCATTGTCGTGACGTGGTAGGAACTTCCACTCAGAGAGCAGATCTTGATATATTGCTACAAATCTCTGCAAAATGACAGAAGAGACATCCGTGAACTCAAAAGGGGCATAATCACACTATGTACCTAACCAAACAGAAAATCTAATGTGCAAATGCAGTCTTCAGCAGAGAAGACTCAACCAACAAGGAGAAAGTCCTATTAATTTACCATAATTCAACTTGGCTGCAAAATCACAGAAATGGTTAATAGTTTCATCATCTAGAATTTCAGATGAAAATAGGAGGTTGTTTCCCAAGAAATAAACTGAAAAAGGTGAAACAGAGCCCACAGATAATTTATAAGTATGTGGCCAATTATTGTCCATTTATTAAACAGTAATATGAGAAATAATACAGGCCCTAAAAATGTAAACAAACAGCCTGGGCAAAACTTAACCGCTATATAGATTCATAGATTGAAAAATACAACTGTATTGTTTTAATTCAATTATAAATTTTGCAATAATTTAATTCTAACTTTCAACTAATTTAAGTAATTCTGACATTTTTTAGAAGATTCATTAGAAGAATCTTCATTAGAATATTCACAATAAGTATATGCATACAAATACCCATGCATACATTCACCAATCATCTATTGGGAGGGTTGGGAGGGATAAACTTTTTAGCCCGTGCTCGTCCTGATCTTACTATGTAGCCAGGCTGGCCTCAAGCTCACCATGGATTTCCAGGCGTTGCTTTGAACCCAGCGCGATCTCTTTTTCATATACAGTATATATGTCAATGTGCTTTTTTTAATGCTTTATGTACAAATCACATCTTTGGTGCAATAAATATGAGTTTTCAAAGAAAAAAGACCAAAATTGGGAAGGAGAACTTTTTTCTTCAAAGGAATGACTTTTTAAATTTTAACTTATTTGTTTATCCTGAACTCACTATATAGTTCAGGCTGGCCCGAAACTCAAGACAATCCTGCCTCAGCCTTCAGAGTACTGAATTACAGATATGCACAACCGTCTTTGTCTGTGTGGTCCTGGGGACTAGAACTCAGGGCCTTGTGCTTCCTGGGAAAGCACACTAACCACTTAGCAAATGTCCAGGCACTCAGAAATGATTTTTATTATAAGAATATATGTCAGGGATTTTCATAAGGAGATTTGAATACCGACCCTCTTTGTAGTTTATCTGTAAGATCCAATCAAAACAAACATGTTCTATAATTATTAATTTTTAGGTTACAGTAGAACAAAACAGATAGCTTTAAAATAAGAGAAGTATATTCTCTTAGAATTCTAGGAACTGTAAATCTGAAAATATGAAACCAAGTACTTTGTCCTGATGAGCTCCTCTAACAACACTAAGAAAGGAGCTTTTCATGCCTCTTTTGTAGCTTTGGGTTTAACCAGCAATTTTGTTTGGCTTACATTGGTGTCACTACATCCAATCCTGTCTCCACATAGTATGTCCATTGTGCTTCTACGTCTTCATGAAGTCAAGACAGCAGTCATTGGAGCAGGAGTACACTCTACACCACTGTGATACTATCTCAGCGACAAGAGCGTGACCCTAGATCCAAATGAAGTCGTATTCTGAGGTGGTGGGAGTTAGGACTTTAACAGGGAAGTTCTTTTGTCGGAGCACAATTCAACCCATGATCATAACTCAACGCAAAACTTCTGGGCACTCAGGAGCCAGCCTTCTGGTTCAATCACTTGCACCCACATGAATTTCTTTGTGAAATAAATGTCTTGGAAATTGCTTTGATGATCATAATGGTTTAAATCAGGCTAGTCTATTACATGACCCAATTCTAATACTTGTTCCTGGACTAGGGGTGTAGGACAGAGGATAGAAAACTTGCCCAGAAAGTTCAAGGCCCTAAATTCCATTTTCCCACACCACAACAGCTGGCTATGGTGGCACATGCATGTAATCTCAGCACCGTGGAAGCTGAGGTAAGAGGATTGCTGTTAGTTTGAGGCTAGCTTGGGCTCCGTAGTGAGTACAGGACCAGCCTGAGCTGCAGAGGAGAGTCCTTGGCTCAGGATAATAATAATACTTATAATGATGATAATAACAATAGTAGTATGTTTTTCACTAATTGCTCTCTATAGAATCTTATTTCAAACATTATCTTTAAATTTTCTGGGATCCATAAATAACAGTACTTTAATATCAATATGATTTTATAGGTTTATGCTCACCAAATCAAACTTTAATTAGACATAAAATTGGGTCTTTCTATTCTTTGAGAATTATAGCTTGATTGCTGACCTATGGCTCCAACATTGCAATGGCCACCTTTGAAATTACTAATTTCTCCAGTATCCATTTCATACTAAAGGGCTTATAAATGCAAATTATGGCAACTTTAACCATAAATGATGATAAGGATACATTTAACTGTTTTGAGAAGAAATTTTAATAGGAGGCTAGTACAGAAAACACCAAAAATGAAAAAAAAAACATGCTTTATACACTTTGCTCAGAAAGATTGTTGAATTTTTAGAAAGGCTGATTTCTGTGCTACATCTCCTACATTTTTGGAGATTCTTTTAAATTACTGACTTACCATCTAACTAAAGAAGCACATGTTTTCATCATATTGTGTACAAAGTTGTCCTTTAGCATTTTTCTTTTAGAAGAACAGAACAATATAATTCTTAAAGTTTTGAATTTCCTACATATAGCTTTGGATGATTTCATGATATGAAACACTTAGCTAACTTACAAATTTTGTTTGTAAATAGCCTAAAGCTCATATTTTTAGAAATTATTTATTTTATTATAATGCTTAACTATCTTCAAGCATTAATGAATACTTGAATGTTTAGATATGTTTCCAATAAAATACTAACCAAATATATTTATAAAAAAAGCTTACCAATTATCTACTAAAATGTATTGATTATATGTTATTGAGCACACTTGATAACTTTTTTGACATAATTCCAAACTTTAATGGGTTTTAAAAATAATACTAGAACTACTAAAAATTCTTAGAGTAGTTTGGTCTAGAAAACATTGTATCTAGGCTCACAACTAAATGAACTGCAACATTATGAGGGCACTTGTATATTACCAAAATGGAGTAGTATTTATAAACATGAAAGATGAATTTGGCCTACAGCTTTATGGCAGTCTCCGGATGTTAAACCATGAAAAGTAATGCAAATGATACTATTTTTCTTCTCACCAAGAGCTTTAACCATTTTTTATTGAGTTAAATTTATCACAGCCTTGACTATTAGGGCCAGTTAGTTCATTGATTGAACACTAAACCTACTCCATTTGCCAGGAAGAAAAGAAAGTATCACATTTTAACAGGATTAACTGGTCACTTAGTGACTGATTGTATAATAAACTCAGACTCTTTCTCAATATTTATTTGTCTGAGAGATTTTAGTTTCTCTTATACTAATGAGGCAATTTTTGTGTTCTTTCTTTTTGGATCAATTATGATGAATAGACTTATAGAAAAAAGTTCATTTGTCTATAGTCAAATATTTCACGACCAACTTTATACATGGTTTTGATTTGCTTTCAGTCACTTTTTTCTTCATTTTAACCTCTTTATTATTGCCATTTTTGTGTATTCCTATGATTTTTAAAATTAAGTAGCAGTGAATTATTTACTAATTATAAGCTTTGCTTAAAAACAGATATTTCTAATTATTAAATATTTTATTTTTAAAACCTTTTAATTTTCTCCCTTGTACTCCATTTCCCTTCTGATTTCTTGTCTTTTATTATTTTTAAATATTTTGTATGTCTTATGCTAGATGAGTGTTTACTAACATATTTTTCATTTGTAGTGTCAGCATACACTTACGTGTCTCCTCTTGCTGTAGCCTAGTTCGACAGCTTTTCCTTAGACAGCATTCTAATTGGAAAACATAATTTAAATTTTATAATAGCAAAAAGTAAACAACAGGTAGCATTGATTGCTCACAGAGGTGAAAAAGATTTAAGTGTCTTGTATACACTGATAATTATATTATTTATGGTATTCTCCAGAGGCTATTCTTGGTATTATCTTTATTTTATTGAAGGTGCACCTGAGGCTCAGACATGTTACTATCTTGCCTGAGGTCAATTCACAAATTCTCACTCCTTGTTTCTTGGCTGCCATGAGATTGGCAGATTTTTCCTTTCCATTATTGTTTCTACTCCCAGACCTCCCATCCATCCATAGACGCAGCCCACTGACATTGTGAGTCAAATAAAGTCCTTGTTTAACTTAGAAGTATCTGGTATTTTGTCTTTGTAGGAAAGTAACTACCCCATAAAGCTGGTACCGAGATTGAGGATTTTTCTGTGACCACACAACATCCCATGATTCAAGAAACTTGGAGTTGGTTTTTGATAGAATATTTGAACATTTGGAAATGCAGGCTAGAAACTTCCTATAATGTAATCAGGGTTTCTTTGGCAACACTGGTTAGAACAACAACAACGAAAAAAAAATCAAAATAATGACAGAAATACAGACAATAAAGATAAGTCTTAGGAGGTTTCATTTGGGAATGAGGCTTTATTGGAAACAGGACTAGAGGTCATGTGTGCTTCATTCTATTAAAGAATTTGTCTGTACTTTGTCTGTCTGAAGCCAAATTTTAAAATGTTGAACTATTTAATCTGGCAAAGAAAATTCCAAGGCAGCAAAATATTAAGATTGTGGCATGAATACTGTTGGCTGGTTTTAGCCTGACCAGTGGTAAGAAATAGGATCAAAATTAGAACTGATAGATTTTTTTTTTTTTTTTAAATTGCGGTATGGCCACAAAGAAAGAACTTTCAATATGTTGGTTAAAGAGAATGTGGTTGTTGGGAAGCCTCATGGTATTAAGAAGTTAAATACTCTGCACCCAGAAATGATGCCTTTTGGGTGCCTCAAGAATTATCCAGAGGCAAAATATTGCAGTCTTGAGCATATAAAACTTCATTAAAGTATTTTTTCTAAAGAAAAGTCCTAGAGCGCCTTGCGCATTCACACTTATCATGCCAAGGTATCCCTGAGTTCAGTTATTCAGGATTTCGTGTGCTGCTGCAGCCTTGATTCACTGGGACTCAGATACTGCTTGAGCTAGCAGCAGATCTTGGTATCATCCACCTGGTATGCTTCTGGAGACATACAGAATGTAAGAGTTACGGGGTCATAGAGGCTTCCATCAGAAATTCAGAGAAAGTTCTGGAAAAATAGGTAATGTAATATGATCAGATCATACTCCCTGCCAGGCGCACAAAAGACTCTCTTCCCTGAACTTAATATCGACTAACATTGAAACACTTTTCCTCTGATGCACATTTTTTGCATAAATTGTAATAAATGGGAAATTTATTTCCCACCCTTTCTCTATGTGAAGTACTACCAGGCCAGGCTTGATGTCTAAAGAAGGCTTGTTCTGTCTCCTAATAAAAATAAATGGCAGAAATACAAACACAAGAAACATTGATAAAATTTTATCAATTATTTTCATCTTTTTCCTAATTACTCTCTCTTTCTGAATAATTTAGCATCTGTAATTTTTTACTTTTATACTTTCTCTTACTGACATAAGATGGATAGTCTGTACAGTAACGTTTTTATCAACACTTCTTCTTCTTTATTTCTCTAACATATTCATGCATGTTTTTCCCCAATGAGCACAATTTAGGCACAAAGATGGCTTTAAAAATATTGATATCCTAATAACTGCATATAAAACTGAAACAAATATGTAGTTCACTATATGTACAACTGAGCATCTTGCACATGGCAAAATTCTATAATCTGCAAAGTTATATAGCAGACTAATTATGTGTTCAAATGAGATAAAAAGCACATTGTCATTTAACAAGGGCATTTTTCACCACTGCTCCATCTTCATTTTACTCCAGTCCTACTGTCTGAGATATTCTACCTATTGCTGTTATTTTTACTATGTGATCTATTTAATAAAGTGGAAAATTGGAAAAATCCTTCTCTTGTTCTTCGACTCAGTGGATCATGCAATCACATAATTTGACATTGCACTAATCCCTGCATGATCTCTGTCTTGGTCTAATTCAAGTATTTATTAGATGATAATTAGAAACCTTTCAAAAATCTTTTGTGTCAATTTCTCATTCTCCTATCATATCTCTTCATCTTGACTTTTACCTCCACTCTCCCCACTATTCATGTTCATATGCTCCCGCCAACACTCACAATTTGAAGTAATTTTATAACTCTTCACTAGCTACAGGCTAACATTTAACCTTAGTACAAAATATTAGCTAAGGGAGGTATATTATCTCCACATTTTATCCTCTAGGCTGATTTTCTACGTTGCTTCTTGGTCATTAGACTTCAATTATGCTACTTTTTAAGTTGCTGTTCATCTTCTATTGATAATAATCCACAACAAAATTGGTTTCTTAAAACAATGTCATGGCTTTGATCTGAAATGTTCTCCAAAACTTCCTGTATTTGAATATTGTGGAATGCTTATGGAAGCATGTGCTGTGGAGAGATGGAGCAGGAGGAGTGTGTTAAAGACATATGGTGGGGTCAGGAACATGTAGTAGATTAGGGACGTGTGACACATTACTGTGCATGTGACTTGGTAGGGGTGGATCATTGGAAATCTAGAAGGGGAGGAACACTGAGACTTGATCTGAAAGGGGTGAGTTACTGGGCTTGTCTGGGAAGGCTAGTTCCATCCTTCCTTGCTCACTGGGCTTTCTCTCCACTATGCTGTAAGCAGTTTTCCCAAAGGTCACCTTCACCGTGTGTTTCTACCATGGTCAGCCGCCCATGAATGGGGTTAGACCCACTGAAACTGTGAGATAAAATAAATTTTTTCTACCTTAAGTTGTGGCTGATTGATATTCTATCGCAGCAATGAATCAGTTATTAAAACAAACTATATTCATTAATTATCTTCTAGGTCTAATAGACCAGGAGTCTGAGTTGACCTAGATGTGTATTCTATGTTGCACATGCTGACAGCATTTACCATCAGCCGAGGTACCAGGCTATTATTAATGTTAGAAGACTGTGGGTAAGATCTGCTTGGAACCTCATTGTCATTTCTGAGGAATCTAGTTCCTTGTGGCTGTAATTTTGATGTCCCCATTTCAGTGGTGCCCGTCAGGGTAACCCACACCTCCTAAAGCCCTGGGTTATGACCTCTCAGTGTACACAAACCCGTCCTTCTCACAGCCTCGGATACAGATTTCAACCCTTCCTACTCCAGGAATAAGTCTCATTTCCCTCTCTACCACATTTCCCTAATGTTTACCCCAGCCAGAATCTAATATCAGCTGAAGATGAAAGAACATTGCAGAAATATGGTCAAAGCTTCCTATCAAGGCCTAAAGTATGCATTTTAAGTTTTGAAAATACTTATAAATCTATTCCGATCACTATACTAAAGCCTAATGTACTATCCAGGCCAAAATATCTGACGATCAGTGCAAGTTAAAGTTGTCACTATGATGGACCGTGATGGCTGAAAGCCCTCAATAATTCAAGACCATTCAAATGTAATTTTAAAAAGTAGACTAATGAAAAATTAAATAAGGAATTAAAATTGTAATGACAATTTTGGGAAAACATATACCACCATTTTTGTATCCATTGATCAGCTGGTGAATATTTTGCAATCTTCCTCATTGTGGCTATTGTTAGTTGTTCTACTATAAACATGGGTATGTATGCATCTTTGTTAAACGGTGCTTATAACTCTTAGAAAGTTATCCGGAAGAGGTATTGCTGGATCAAATGTGTTTTGAAGACAAAATAGCTCAAAGGTTGTATCCATCAGAATCAAGTAAGCTTGTTCTTCTGCTTTTCTAAATATCTTCCTGTTCTTTTGTGGCTTTTACTTACATATACTTTCTAATATGAAGCTTCAATTTGCTGATTTAGATTGAGATCAGCTTGCTTGTAGTGACAGACAATGGCTTTGGTCACAAATAACTCCACAATACACAAGTAAACAGGTCCATAGGTAAGAGGTTTAACACATTTTATCGAATTCTTTAAAAATAGCAAACATGACACTCTACCGTCCCTGTCTGAAATACAATTCTCTTATTTATCCATACACTTGAAAGATGGTTTTCATTGTCAGTCTGAAAATTCACAATTGGAGGCTGCCTGGACGGAATCCTAGGACAACGCTCTTCGCGCGATCACCTTTGTTTATCATCCCTGTGATTTTATTTAACACGTTATCTGACAGCAAGGGAAGATCCACGACCTTAATCTCGCCGATCCCCCTATATCCATTAGGCCAATGCCTAATTTAACAAATGAGCCTTCTGCTTTGCCCTAAAACCAGAAAACACATTTTTTCCTCAAACTAATCAATAAAAACAGTTTAGAGAACCAAATTTTTTTTCTTAAAGAGAGGAAACATAACAAAGAAAATAGAAAACACAAAGGATTTCTAAAGGGTAGTGTTCAATCAGGAACGTCACATCTTAGTCTAATCATGTACAGTACAGAAATCTTCTAAATATAAACTAGAACATCCTTGCATATCCCATGGCTAATTTCTTTCTGCTGTGTGAGAATCCACAAACAAGAAGACAATATATGATCACAATATATCTACAATATTGCATATTTTTCTTAAATGTGTGTAATATTATTATGTCACTTTGAGGTCATATGCAAATCTGATATTAGATAAAATCTTGCTTGCTTCTGTTCCAATTTTAAAAAATTTACAGTAATTTTGAGTGATATATCTCAGTTTGTTTCTATCTTCTCAAAGTAAATAGTGTCTTACTGGACTGCAATTAGCGTAAGTTTGCAAATAATAAAATATAATCAGCAATTACAAATAAAATATTATCATGGATGTCATTAGCTCAGGAAATGGTCAAATAATGGTCTTGCTTCTAAAGAAATTTACATATTTATTAGATATTGTAAAGATATGCAAAAATTCCCATTAAGAAAAATATCCAATAAAAAATGTTTTCTCTTACAAATTCCCTATTTTTTTGCTGCCTGGCAATTTATATATGTTTTCTTAATAATCAGTATTTTCTCAATAATCATATATAGTTTTCATTCT
Organism: Ctenodactylus gundi; assembly: GCA_004027205.1. Lineage (NCBI taxonomy): Eukaryota > Metazoa > Chordata > Mammalia > Rodentia > Ctenodactylidae > Ctenodactylus > Ctenodactylus gundi. The sequence continues at coordinate 112,525 of PVKB01002262.1, forward strand.
TTCATCAAACTGTTTCCTGCATTCATAAGATATTTGGAAGTTGAACTAATTATGAATGTGAATAACACTTATTTTAACAAAACACATTAGAAAACGAATATAAAAATCAAGAAGTTCCTTGAAAAGACTAGGCTATGATAAATATGGAAATAATTAGAGAATAAACATCATGCTGTAGAGACTCTGTAAAGCATACGATTTTGTGAATACTAGAGTGAAAGGATATTCATAATCCAAGGAACTCTATTCACTATTAATTGTACACTTTCTTACTAAAGGAAATCATATTAATACAATGCTAATAAATCATGACATCAAATAGTTAATCTAATTTTTGTATTTGTTTTGGATTATCAATATCATAGCTATACAACATTGTCTTTACATTTCCATTTCTCTTCAAATGATTATGAAGTAACTACGATAATGATAAAACACACTTCTTTATCTTATGTATTTCAATTTATTGCTCCAAGAAACGGCAACTGATCTCTTCCGTTGTCTGAAATTGCCGTTGTCTTTATTGGGCTAATATCTTGCAATGCAGCACAAAATTAGTCACGATTGGTCAGGTCATTTCTACTGATAACCCACTGTGACTCTGATGAAGTGTCCATATGACAAAATAAGTTAAGGACTTGTGTGCAGAATAAATTGACAGAAAGGTTTGAACTGATATATTATTAAAGGCTTTTAAATGTTATACTACAGTGTGTCTTTTTGACAGTGATTTTTATTTGCAACCAAATTCTACCCTTCATATGAAGGAAGACAATTCTTAAAATTATTGTCTGATCTATTGTACACAAAACACTTGTACATAATACTCACGTACATATTCCATAAGGCTGAGTTCAGGTTTTCCCATATTAGGCTTTTAAATATTCTGAAAATTTAATTGTTTTCTAATATCTGTTCAGACTTTTTCTCCCACATGCTTCATCCTGAAGGGAATTAATTTTATGACATACTTACACATTTTATATTTAAATTTTCTACTTTGCTTTGATATAGAACACTCACTGGAACACAGCTTGCATAAGCCTGTGTGCAGGTGGAATCCAGCAATATTTGCCTTTAGGAGATAGGACACCAGCACTTAACTGTGACCACTCAGTGATGAGGGTGGCCTGCCCTGCCGGGGGGCTCAAGGACACCACAGCACTGCTTTCAATCAGGGAAGAAAGCAAACATTTTTCATCTGTTTCCTTTGAAGTTCTTTTGATTCTCAGTGTATATCACGTTAAAAGCCACAAGCAATACCCATGTGACAGCCTGAACATGAGGCTGCCTCGTAACTTTTTCCACCTGATTAACTAGTGGTCCGCCCTAAGGGTGCTGCAAGGGGGTGTTGGAAAGTGAGAAGCCCAGCTGAAAGGAGACATGTGGAGCCAACATCGACGGGGTTTACAAACTGAAGCTTTACTGGCACGCACGCCTGCTTATATATTGTAATGGTGGAATGTGGAGCAGGAGCAGATTAGGGTATTGAGCTCAGCATCAGGTACCTCAGAGCTCACCATCATGTGTTTCCTTCCGGACTCATTCTGTGCTGAGCAGGTTACTGGCCTTGCTATCAATATGGCCTTGCTGTAAGAATGCTCTGACTGTTGTGCCTGCTGAGTTATTTGTCCTGCTCTGGTTAGGTCTTTCTATTTGTGCAGAGTGTGCAGGCACTGCTCCTGATTATTCTAACTTGGGGATGGGGCCAGGCTTTTTCCAACATGAACCCACCGTTATTAGTTAATAATAAATATAGTAGTATCTGGGGCTGGAGGAACAGCACAGCTCTTAAAGTACTTATCTAGCAAGAGCAAGGTCCTGAACTTGATTCCCCAGTACCAGTTAAAATGGGTATGGTGGCACATATCTATAATTCCATAACTCAGGAGGTTTAGGCAAGAGGATTGCCATAAATTTGAGGACAGTCTGGACTACAAAGAAAGTTCATGACTAACCTGGTCTAAAATGTGAGACATGTGTGAAAAAGAAATCTCTCTATTTCCATATGTATATATATATATATATATCTGTATATATGTATATATATATATATATATATATATATATATATGTATATATATATATATATATATATATATATATATATATATATGTATATATATATATATATGTGTGTGTGTGTGTGTGTGTTGATATATAGCAAGTTTTACATATATATATATTATATATATATATATATGTTAGTTGATTTATAGCATTATTGTATATATTTTGTTACTGTGAAATGTTAGATTATTGTTTTGCAAGAGCTAACAAGTTGTAATTAATAATACATAAGTGAATTTTATTTTTATTTGCATAATACCTAAACATTCCAAAGTGTTAAACATATTATTCATGTAAGATGAGAGTAGAGAACTGTAGAACAAAATGTTTGTGTTTTATGTAGCAATGAAAATTCTTTTTTATAACCGAAAAATTTAAAAAGTAAAAGAAAATAGCCCTAAAATCTAAAGATTTTAAATATTTAAAATTATGATCATTCTATACAAATTAAGTCAATTGCAAGAAATAAATCATATTAGAACCATATAGGACTAATATGAATTAGTTTTTCTTGAATAAAAGAATCTCTGAAGTATCATAGCTATTATTATTTTAAAAGAAATTTTCATAGTTGCATAATTGTTCAATAAAGGTCTGACCCTAAGGAAACTAATTTAAAAGTTCATAAACTCCATTTGCCCTAAAATATTTCACTCATTTTCATCCTGAGAAATTAATTTCATAGCTGCGATGTTTAAGAATTCTTCAAGAAAATACTTCAGGGTTACAACCTCATTTCACTTGCACTGGATAATTTAAGAAGTAAAGCATTAAAACTGTGTCCAGAAATAGATGAGTTTAAGACATTTGTTTGATAATTGACTGTACAAGATCCTTGAAATAAAAAAAAAACACACTCTTACAAACTAGGGTACTCAAATTATGTTCTTATTTTAATTAAATAGCCTTTATATCAGCTCATAAATTTTCCAAAATATGCATGCTTCTTAAAGGCAAATTTTATAAAGTCTATTCTAATGATGTATCAGAAACTCAGTATGATGCTTAGTTTAAGCTATTAAATCTACACTCCTTTTAAATATTTTAGCTACAATCACTATACTCTGCAAAATAACACAACTGGTTGCTTATGTCAGCGTCTAATGAATATCTTGGAGCATATAGCTTATTCTTTAGCTCAAAAAATGTTGGCACAAATATATAGTATTAGCTTTAATTCTTATTTTGAAAAATAGAAAATAGGATCTGCATTCTATGCTACTAAATTAATATTTCACTAATAATTACACAATTATTTCTGTTTATTTGCATGTTATACTTATTAGATTTGTATAGTAAATTACATGTCCTTTTTAGTAATGTAGCAAATATATGGTGAAAATAGTTCTCCTTGAATAAACTAAGAGAGACTACTTAGTTCAGTGCTCAAATCCTGACCTATTCTTATCATTATGCTTTTGTCTCCCAAACATAGGATTGCATCTGTCTTTCTCAATAAGATGTATTTCCTTCTTCCTCCCCCTCCTCCTCCTCCTCCTCCTTCTCCTTCTCTTCTCCTTCTGCTGCTGCTTCTTCTTCTTCTTCTTCTTCTTCTTCTTCTTCTTCTTCTTCTTTACTGTTATTGTTATTTTGGTTGAGGCAAGGGTTTACTGAATTGCTACTTTCTCCAGGCTGGGTCTGAAGTCATAGTCATTATTCTCTGGGCTCATATTGCTAAGAATTACAGGCGTAAATTGACACTTATCAGTGTCATTTTGATTTGCATATCATTAATGGCTTAAGCTAAAAATACTGGCTAGTATATGTCAAATTGAATAGGGTGTATTATATGTATATATGTACAATGTTCTATATACTTATTTCATATTTATTCATTAATTTAAAGTGAGGGTCTTTCTCAGTAGACCAGGCTCATCCTGAATGCATGACATAGCCCAGGCTGGTCTCAAATTCATAAAATAGTTTCATAAACTATAGTCCTCCTTTCTTAGTTTACAGTCTTTTCCTTTTTAAAATTTTTTTTCTGTACCCAGAATTGAACCCAAAACTTTTGTGCTGAGACACAATCTTAAACCTTTATTTCTTTCTCTTTCCTTCTCTTTCTTTCTTTCTATTTGAAGACAGAATCTCTCTAAGGTGCTAACTTGCCCAAGTCGGAGTTCTTCAGTCTCTGCACCTGCCAAACCCAGATTTGCATTCTCACTGAAGACAGTTGTTTGTCTAAATGTACAATAAAATGAAATGAGTCAGGATAATGAGTTTAAATATAGAAGATATTATTTTTTGTATATTAAACTCAAAGATAAAATGTATGTTAAGTTTATGACTTCATGATTTGGTAGGTATAGAAAACATTGAACCCATAGACATGCCATAAATACCAATTTTAAATTTCAGGTATGTTTGTAAAATACAGATTTCTCTTTGGATCAGTGACAGATTAGGTTAGTCCCTTGGTTAAGTCTCCACTCTAAAGTCATTATCTTTATTCACAAAAAGGTGTTGACAAAAAGTAGGTTGTGAAATGATTGAATGAGCCTTGATGCTAATTTAAAATTTAGTGGTTCAATAAATCAAACATATTTGAAGAATATGTGGGCATTATTTTTCTTTCAATTCAAATAATTCTGCAAAGTATAAATTTAAATGTGTACATACATAGGCAAATGAATATTTGTATATAAATTATCTTTGCTAATAAATGTCAGAATATGAAATGAAAGTTTGTAATCTGTTAATTTCTTATATTACTTGGTGCTCTAATGAACTGATAATAAATTCACAACTGTGCTTCATATCAATCCAACTCTTCCTAATTTTTTGGGCTTAACTTTGAACAGCAGTGAAATGATAGCACTATATTAATGTATGTTTCTGGATTTGAAATTAACTTAAAATTCATACTGAATATGTATGTAAAATTTTAATACTCAGAGGTAATTTCTCTCATTTCTTTGTTAAGCAAATATCTCAAAAATCAACATTTTTGAAGTGTTTTTTAATGTAACGCTACCAAAATGTCATTTTCTTGCTATTAATTATAAATTATAACCATAAAATAATGGATGTAAACAATCAGCTGCCAGTATAGTGTCTAGTTATTAGTATTCTTCCTAAAGTAAATAATTACATTTACTAATTAAAATAGTTTATAAGACTTTCATTAATCATTTTCCACCACAACTGGTTTATTAATACATAAAGATTTTAATAGTAAGTACATGAATTTAATAATACCATACTCTTTTTTCTTATTCTTTTAATTAATTGTACTTTGAAAGTCACATTAAAAATAAATTACTTAGAATGAAGTTATATGTGTATTAAAAATAACATGAGGGTTTTTAAATGTTTAAATATCTCAATCCAATAAAGTATTAATATAAATAGCAATAGATATATCAATACTTAATAAGATAATTAATGGAAACATCCTATATAAGAGGCACATGTATTAAAGATAGTTTTTAGGTATAGTACATTGTTTTCATTTTCAGTTCTGGAAGGGAACGTTATCCTGACACCAAAACCAGACAAAGATTTAGCTAGGAAACAAAACCACAGGCAAATCTTTTTAATGAATGTAAATGCAAAACCCTCAATAAAATATTAGTGGGTAGAATTCAATAGATTATTAAATAGATCACATGCTATAGATCAAGTTGGCATTATCCCATGGATACAAGGATGGTTCAACATGCTTAAATCAAGTAATGTAATACACAGCAAAAGAGCAAATATCACATAAAAGTCTTAATAGATACAAAAAAATCTATGGTAAAATCCAATATCCATTCAGGATAAAGACCCTGAAGAGGACCTTAATAGAAGCCATTTAGGGAAAAAAAGAAGCTATTGCCAACATCATACTAAATGAAGAAAATTTAAAAGCATTTCTCCTTAATGACATGACAATACTGTCCACTTTCATCACTCCTATTCAATATAGCTCTAGAGCTAGATGAATAGCACAGTGGTTAGAACATTTGCCTAGTAAACTCAGTGCTTCAGGTTAGATACTCTAGCATCACATGAGCTGGGTTTGGTGGAACATACTTGCAATCCCAATACTCAGAAGGTAGAAGCCGGGGGATAGCTGTGAGTTTAAGTTCAGCCTGTGCTCCACAGGGAGTTAGGACCAGTTTGGACAATAGAATAAGACTTCATATAAAAACAAAAGAAAACTCAATATATTGCTTGAAACCCTAACTAGAGCAATCAGGCAAGAGAATAGAATAAAGAAAATACATATAGAACAAAAAAATCAAATTATTATTAATAGAAGATGACTTGATTCTCTATATAGACTTCAAACATCCCAGCAAGAGTCTATTAGAAGTAATTTACAAATTCAACCTACTTGTAGTCTTAAAAATTAATACAAAAAGGTCAATAACGTTTCTCTACTCTAAAAATATACTCACTTTGAAATAGCTGAAAAAACTAATGCCATTTTCTATAGCTCCTGAAAAGTTAAATACCCAGGAATAAACTTGATCAAGAGTGTGAAGGACCTTTACAATGAAAACCGAGTTATGTTAAAGAAAGAAATTGAAGAGGAGATTAGAAAATAGAGAACATCCCCTGTTCCTGGATAGACAAAATTAAGATTGTCAAAATTGGTATACTGCCAAAACTGAGATATGGATTCAATGAAGAATCCTGACTTAATCAAGGCCTCAGGATCCTGACTTATCTAGAAAATCAAGTTGCGTTTACAAATAAAGTTGGTGCTGAAAAGTGGGGAATCAAATTAGTTCAGGCAGTTTCAGTAGTTCAGGTGCTGGTAATGCAGGTTCTTTGGTTCTTTTCCCGTGTGTGTGTGTGTGTGAGTGTGTGTGTGTGTGTGTGTGTGTGTTTCCCTGCTAGTAATATCTCACAAGATCTACCTCCAGAATGAAGTGATTGAAGAGAGACTGGTAAAAACCAGTAAAAACTCTTACACTATTAGAAGTTAGAGGTCACCAGCTGGAGAAGAAAAACACTGCCTGGAGAGTGCAGTTTCTGACTTAGTCTTGCAAAAACAAACAAACAAACAAAAAAAAACCTCTTAATCTCTATTCGACCTAAGAAAAAGAGAACAGAAACATCACGAAATTAATAAAAATATACTTTAATAATCAAAGAAGACAATACATTACCATTAAGTTTAAAACACAAAATTTAAGTTGAAGGCAAATTACACCGGAAGCGTTTTGCATACTCCACGCTCTGAGTAGTCTCTCACAACGCACAGGGTCCTGGTTCTTCTCTTTTCTCCTTGTTACATTTTCTGGAGAGTTGTAGCTATAAATGCAACAAATACATGTTTCCTTTTAAAATGAATTCTAAGTAACTAATAAGAGAATCTAGAAATGTTTGCAACGTTGACTCATTCACCCTTGAATAAACCAAGGTATTTGACAGCCCAGAGACATTTGACATTCAACCGTCTCTTGAAAGCTGTTTAACTACTAAAGATTTTATTCTCACATAATTTAATTCACTCAGGGCAATTTCCCTTGTATTGTCACAGTCTTTACATTCTTCATTAAATAGAATAATTTTATGTTAATATTATGTTTAATGTTAATAACGTGAGCTTTTATTAACAAGAGGTTAAAATATGCATTTGTGCGTGGGGAATTCCTGATTATTACATGTCTTAAATCGCTTTGCTTTCTGTAGTTCTTTATAAAATGTTTCTTAGTTTGACCGAGCTACAGTAAAGCTTAAATGAAGTTTATTTCAATGACTTCTGAGAGCTAGACAATTTTGTTCTTCTATTTTATGATCATTTCAACCATAACTTTTGCAAAGAAAAACTGAGCTACAATCTAAATATTATAACTTGCATTTATTATGGCAATAATATATATTCAGCAACATGGTTTTTTACAAGTTGAAATCACTTTTGTATATGTGAATAAGGGTATCATTTTTGAGACTTAGATAATAATCAAGAAAATAAAAACTTGTGATTATGAGTTGTAATAAACCTATAAACAAAGTACTGCTTGAAATATATATATATATATATATATATATATATATATATATATATATATATATATAATTATAGCTTAGTTAATTTTTTAATTATAAAATATCAATATTTGACAAAACTTATTTAATGCTTACTCTCTTTGATGATATATATGGAATGTTATATAATTATTATGTTCCTTACATCCTTTATACATTTTTAAATAAAAATGCAAATTCAAAGCGTTCAACTCACCAGCCATGACAAATTCCTTGCCAGTATAAAACATCACTATGTTAATCATTGAGATCATACCATCTCACTGGTCCATTTAGAGAAGTCAGCTGTGTTTATTTTCTTTGTTCATTTTCTATTGAAATAACAAAATACCTTAAGGTCAGTACTTTATGAGTATAAAATATTTATTTATCTCATTATGATTCTGGTGGCTAGAAAATCCAAACAGCATGGTGAGGCCCCCTTAGCTACTTTGCAATGGGACACAGGAGCTAAGAGGAGACTGCACACCCTTGAAGGGCACGGCTGTGCCCTGGGAAACTAGACATTTGGAAGCAATTAAGTTCCTTCTGTTTCATCTTTATGTCACAATCCCCTTTCACAGAAAGTAGTCCTGTCCAACAAGATTTCTTGCCTCCCTTAAGAGGTTGTGCCCAAAGATAGAACTAGCTTCCACTGGGCCCCATATCTTAAAAATTCTGCCATTTCAATATTCTCATAGAGGAGAAGAGAAACTTTGGTAAACATACTTAAACCATATCCCAAACCAGCGCATATATAGCCTTGATCTTGATTTTTATTGTGACAACCATACAGATATTGTTTCAGTTACTTTTT